>VZTY01019388.1:121792-134588 GCA_013400935.1 Turnix velox
CTACTGCGAGTGGGGGGGCATCCCGCGGGAAGGAGGGTCCCCGCAGGTTTTGCTGAAGTTTTAGTTCTGGCCAGGCTGTAGGTGAAGCTGCGCATCCTGAGTGGAATCTTGGTAATCTGCCCCTTCCTCGGGGTAAGCGATGAGCTGCTGCTCACAGCCGCCGAGTTGTTATGGTTTTGTTTTTAATTTAAAATTCTGTAATTTCGTGTAGTAACTTGTAAATCCAATGCTCTCTCCAGTCCCCATCCGACTCCCCCCTTTTCCTTTAAAAATAATAGTCGGCTGGCAATACCCGACCTTTCCTTTGTGAAGATCTCTACATCCATTCCAAAGCAGTTTACCGCACCAGTAATCCTTTCACAACTTTGGTTTGTCTCAAGTCACAGAGGATTCGTTTTGGGTGCCAGGTGTATCTATAGGATACTCTATAGGAATATCCTTGTCATTCGGTGGAATTTACATAAAACTTTCATTTCTGTATTTGTCAGAGTAAGCTCTTTGCTCCAAAAGAGGCTGGGAATGACATTTTTAAGAGCCCGAATACTGCACTTACAGATAATGGCCTCCAGAAAGATGCATCCTGAAAATAGATACATAAAAGTTGTTTCTATTTGATTTTACTGCATTTCTTTCCAGGATTATTGAGTTACAGATACCATCTACTGCTATTCTTCTGGCTACAGCATCTGTGTTTTCTGTATGGATTTATTTTACATTTGTGGGGTTTGTGACAGCAGAGAAAAAGACAAGTTTGTTGTATGGTGTGAGCTCTGTCTGTACCTCTAGAGAACCGGCAAACCAAGGAGCCTCACTGAAAATATCACCAAAATCTCTTCACACTGTACGTGCTGTCTTGTTCACCTAGTCAAGTACCAGATTCCTCTGCCTTTTTCATCTTTTGCTGAAGGCTATTTGCATGGGAAAAAAAAGATTTTATTCTGTCAAAAGCCCTGTTCATGTTGTGATAGGCTATGAAATGTACTATATACATAAACTGTTATCATGATGATAATAATGATAAAGTGCACTATGCAATTACAGCTGAAGGATTTCTATTAATCTAGAGGTTACTGGACAGATATTGTTATTTTCTAACTTAGTTGAATGGGAGAGTAACTGGAAGAAAACTTCTCTAAATGTCTTAATAGGGAAAAAATTATTTAACTTCATCCCACTGATGCGTAATTCAGAAAAGGTGAGGTTTTCCAAAAGGAAATAAAGAATGCAAAGATAAAAATACTGAAGCCATAGCCCACTTAAATTCACTTAAATTCACTGCGAGATTCTGTTTCTACAGTTGAAATTGTCTGCAGAAGGAAAAATAAAAATTACAAATGTAAAAATAGAACAAAACTAGAAGGCATCTTAATAATGTTGACTGCCACATGATGTTCATTCTTCCTGGGGATAAAAGTATTGAACAGATTGCCTGGAGGATTTGATTTTTCCATATTAGAGAATTCTTTGCATTTCAGATGAGAGGAGGAGAATGCCTCCAGGCTTTCTAGCGATGCAGGTCTCCCATTGCATGGCAGTATTTTATAATCTATTTTATATAAAACATCTCGATGAAGAACGTTGTAAGCTTACAGGGTTGTTTTCTACAGGAGCTGCAGGAGATTCCTAGCAATAATGGGCTTGAATTGTTTCGTTTACTGGTACCCCCAACTGAAAACTCTGTATAAGATGCTAGTTTCCATGGTTGATTTATTTCTGCCCATAGTTTTTTCAGTCCTCCCTGTCCACCTGTTACCAGGCAAGGAGAAGGCATGAGAAGTGCCCAAACGATAAAAAATAAAACATGGAACGATCAAGTCTGAGGTCTCTGAGCATACAGTGGTGGTTTTCTTAGTTGTGGTTTAGAGTAGTTTAAGACTTGCTCTTATTCTGATTGAGTATTCGTTTCACATTGAGTTTCATATAAGGAGAAGAAGTGCTTGAAAGCTGAGGTGTGACAAAGGTCTGGAGAAGGTAAATAAGGAAATGTGTTTACTCTTTCTAGTAAGACAAGAGCAGCATCACTTGACAAGATTATATTGGCAGGCTCAAAACCAGCAAGAATATGTTTTGTAGGGGATGTAATTGGCCTGTAGACCTCATTGCCACTGGTCATGGTGGAAGCCAAATGGTAAGTGAATTGAGGAGCTTGAGCAGGTTCACAGGTTCACTGAGGGACTCAAACCTATTCCCATGGGTTGGGTCCCTCTGCCCTTTCCACTGCCCCTTGGCATCAGGGAAGCAGGTGCCACCCTGGGTGCGTCTCTGGTCTGATCTACATAACTGAGATTCTCTCTTTTTTTTTTTTTTTGAGATTCATAGGTAGTGTACCTATGCCTCTGTGAATTTGGAGGGGTTGATTTGGCCTCCTTTGGTTTTACAAATATTTTATGTGTCCCACACTCAAAATTTACTTCTGTCTGTTGTAACATTTCTGTTTCCTTGTTCTTGCTCTTCTCCTGGCTTAGCCATTCTTCCTCAGGTCTGTAAACACAATCTAACACAAAGTGACACTTGGTGGGGAGGTCTTTTGCTTGAATGCTTTGAAAGAATGGTTTATTTATCTTAAAAGCAGGAGAATACAAGCAACTATTTTAAAGGCAGGGTGTATTACATTTTTTTGCTGTTCATCTCTGTGTGTATGATCATTTTCTCAGAAAATACAATTTGTCTGGATTTTGTAATTAATGTATAAAGAGATTTCATGCATGAACTCTCAGGGTTTTTATCTTGACATTCCTTCAGAGAAGATTAAGTACGAGCTTTTGTCAAACTGAATTTGATCAGGAAGTTTTAAAGTCAGTCTGATAGGTAGGTATGGCTCATTTTGAGTCCTCAGCTTTTATCCTTAAATACCTGTCAGAGTAATTCACCATTTCTTTATTCATAAACTTTGTCTGCCAAAAAGGCCCATTGCTTTACTTAAGTCAATGAGCTGATGAAAGAAGCAGAAGTTTTAATTTGTTTAAGCTCCCTGTTGTTGAATGTTTTAAAAAGACTGACAGAGTGGGTTTTGCACTAAGAAATGGGCACTGGGAGAGGGGAGAGTTGTTTTTGGTGGTTTTCCTTCACTGCACCCAGAGGCACCACCAGCAGTTTCCCATGTGCTACCCAGGGCAGCAGCTTCCTCCTGTTCAGTGTGTTGTCTGTGTCTGGCTTGGGGCTGGAAAAGGTGCTTCCTTGCACAGCATCTCATCACCAACAAACCTTATGCACACTTCAGATCCATAAGGCAAAATGTAATAGGACATTGGCCTGTAAATAGGTCATCCCTCTTCTCATAAAATTATACAGAATCATAGAATTGCCTAGGTTGGAAGGGACCTTGCAGATCATCTGGTCCAACCATCAGCCTAACTCTGACAAGAACATCAAGCCAAAACTTTCCTTCTTACCTGCCCACTTATCAATTTTATGTATTTCTGTTTTTTCTTTCCTTGCTCTGCCATAACTAGAAGAGTCATCAGTTGAGAACACTGTGACTGCAGATGATTGTGAAACCGTAGCTGACCAAGCACAGTGGGAACCAGCAGAGTATGTAAGTCTTACCTCCGAGGAGACAAATGCGGGCAAGGAGGCTACAGCTGTGATTCTGGGCCTAGAGGAAAACTTTGATCCCATCAGTAAAAGGGAGGAGCCGGAGGGCACTGAGCCCCTGCCTGCAGGAGTGGAAGAGAGCTCTGAGTTGCCATCTGCTTGGCAAGAGGAGAGCAATGTGCCTTCACCTTCAACACCGGGAGAAGATAAGCCTTCGCTTCCAGCACCTGGAGAAGATTCTGGATCACCATCACCAGGACTGGCAGAGGACGGAGGACTGGTAGAGGGCAGTGGCAGCCCTGTAGTGGAAATCATTGAGAAAGTACATATTACTGAAGAGGACCACCTTGTTGAGGGTAATATTTGTGCTTTCATAAATTCAGATCAAATTCTGTCTCCAGGGAGTTGTGTGTGGGTTCTTCTGGCTTTACTCAAAGCCTCTCATGAGCTTCTGAAGTTAGAGTTTGGTCCAGTGAGTCTGTACAATGTGAGGTGTAGAAGAATGTGGCTGAAGAAGCCTCAGACTCACAAGTCCAAGCTGTAATTTCCAGTTATTATCTCTGCTATTTCATTTTGTTTAATTTCATGCCCTTTTTGTTCTTAATATCTACACCATCCCACTATGCCCTTCATTTAAAATGTTGCATTTTCATGTAGCTCAGACACAATGCTTAATATCTACAGAGATCAAAGGCTGTATGACTTAGTTACATGTATTATGTAACTAAGTCCCTGTGCACATGAAGTTGGAGGGTGCATATTTGGATGAAGAAGAATAAGCATCTCCTTGGTGCCCTCTTATCCCCTGTCTGTTCTAGAAGGTTGGCTGCTGCACAGGTAGCATAGAGCTAGTAGTGAAGGGACATAGGGATGGGCTTTCCAAGACTGTTTTGAAGCTGGCTAGCTGGGGGGGAAAGCTGCATGTGGAAGCAGTGGTGAGTGTCTGAGATGAGATTGCAGGCTGTGCTCATCTTTGAGTTAGTGCCCAGAGAACACATGTGGACTGAAGAAGGTGAACACTTCACAGGAGGAGTCAGTTTTCCTCTAAATGGTACAAAGCAGCATTGTGAGCGATCAGATACTTCTTGGGTGAGCATTTCTTTGGGGATTAAGCAGATGAAGCATATAGGAAGTGTTTTTGCAGGGAAAGGGGGTATCAAGAGCCTTCTTCACAACACATTTGCCCCAAAGAAATGCGAGATGGAGGAGAAGGACTGATCTGTTTGAAGGCCAGAGCCAATTACATGCACTATCTACTGATCCTGATGCTTTGCTGTGTAGTTTCTCAGCTGGATACATAACATGACTTTGCATCCCAGTAGCTGGGTGTGGGGGTTGGCTTGTCCTCTCCTGTCCCTTCACAGAAGAGTTTTGATGTTTCCTCTACAGTTATCCTTTGGAATAAAGTCTTGCTTTGTGTGAGCAGTAATGAATGTTCATCTGGGTAACACATAGTCTTGCCTAGTTGGAAATTCCAATTGTATTAATCACTTTTTCTAAGCTTTGGAGCATAGTACTGAAGGCAAAGCGGTGTGCCCTGAATGTTGGGGAATGACCTCACATCCATGGAAACACTTTTACAATTGATTGGCTGAAGATCAGTTATGGGGCTTTGACCACCAAGCAATTCATGCTTCTTGCAGTGAAAGCAAATGAGGCATTTGTGAAAAGAAAAGTTTTGCTCCTGTTTGTTCCAAGCTAGAAGTATCAGCTTATGTGTGTTATATTTCCATGAGGCATGTAATAAAGAAGGAACCTCCCACTTCTGTGCTGTGGTGCATATGATACTTAACACTTGTTTTGCTTTCCTTTATTCTTCAGTAACTATGCAAATAAATTAAATAGGTAGCAGCTTCCCAGGGGAAGCACAGTGTCTGCCAGCCCGGCACGTTACCATGTTTTCTCTTTCTCTTTTGTTACGACTTCAAATAAAATTGCACATATATAAAATAAAAACTGGGAGGAAAAAATTGAACACAAATAGTACTCGAGATGTGTATTGAATAGACCAAAAAGGGAGTTTAGTGAAAGCTTCAGGAGAACTTTACAGGCTGAGGCAGGCATATAGCTGGGTGGTGGAAAGTGATTGGAGCATTCTATTCGCTGTGGATTCATTCAGGGGGTGCCTGGGTCAGGGGCATTGGGGAGCTGGCAAAGTGCAGTTAGTTCTACAGAGAGGAGTTGGAGCACTTGGTGCTTTTCTGAGTGGATCCTAATTTGATCTCCGTGGTTACCGTTCCCAGGTGAGACGGGAGAACAGGTGGAAACTGAGCTGCTGAGTGAGATAGCAAGTGGAGGGTCTGAAACAAAAGAAGAAGAAACAGGAGAAGCTGTGGATGGTGCAGCAACGACAGAGATAGGTATGTTGACAGCGGAGGGAAGGACCACATGGATTATTGTTTTGAAGACAAAAAAGACTATGCTGTCCTTAATGAGCACATCTCATTATCCCCCTGCCAGCATACAGCTGCTTCCTGCATTTTAACATGAGAGAATATTTTTGTTTATATTAAGAGATATTTTTGGAACAAATCAATTGGAAGTCATGCTTTTCACATGAGTTATCTTTGTATAATGCACAAGTCTTACTGGTGATAAATTGCCCCTCTTTGAGAATGCTAGGCTGAAACATGCAGTCTTAGAAAATGGAAGTCTACGTCAAATTCATGGCTCTGCTTGTTATTATTTTTTTGCAGGCCTGTTTTTGTGAGCTGATGTCCTTACTTGCTTTGTGATTTCCATTCTATGCCAGGCAGTCATTTTAGATCCCCTTGTTTTCCTTATCAGCTGAAATCAGTGTAATGCTGGGATGAACGCAAATTTTGTACAAACGCAGTCTCAGGGTGGAGTGGAAAAATCATGAGCCAAATAAAGTGACACTAGCAAAGAGAAGAATTTGAGGGGATAGGACTGTCCCTCTAGCAGGCTTGGAATTCACAATTCCATCATTATGGTCTTTCTGCAGAAGCTATTTCTTCTTCCTCCACATTCACTAAGAACTCTTCATTGATTTACTTTGAGTCCATTGCATAAGGTATTTGCAAGCCCCATAAGCTAGAGGTTACCTCATGGTATTGCTGGAATGTAGAAAAGGATGATCAGGCAAAGCAGATGGCTCCTCCCTTCCCCACTTCTCCCTACCAAAGTGATTGAACCTCTTCCCCCCCCCACTCCTCCTAACCACTGGCCTGAAGAGCTGTGCTCAGGATCTCCCCGGGCTACTGAGCATTTCTGTAATTCAGAAAAGGACAGCTTCACCAGGAAGAATGGGACATACCATACACCAGTGCCTTCATGACTTCACAACGAACCTCTTGCACCTGTGCTTCTGAGCTGACAGCACCCAGCCAGGAGAATGGTTTGCAGCATGAGGGCTGTAGCCTGGCAGACCAGGAGGGTGATGGTCAAGCACTTTGGTGAAGGCATATGTGCCTTTACAACCTTGTGGTTACTAGAGTGCCATTAGACAAGCAGTGATCAAAAAAGAGCACACTCCTCTTTTAATTCTCATCTGTTTAATAGTTGATCACCTTTGTATTGTTATTTTTCAAGGTAGCCTGTGCTCTTGCAGGATCTTTACATTTTTGCAAGATTTACCTTTCTCTGTGTTTTCCAAAAAGGTTTATTCACTCAATTGTTTTTAATGTATTTCCCCTAAGCTTTTACAAAGAATTACACATCTGTGCTGTGAGCAACACAATTAACTTCCTTCTGGGAAACCTCAAAGAACAGCATTCCACTCCTGAGGAGAAAGGGATTTCATCATGTAATGATTACAGCTTGGTTGAAATACTTACTTCAGCATTTACCTGCCTTGACTATATTCTCCCCAGAAGCTTTGTAAAGAGGCAGAAAGAGCAGCTCTACCTCTGTGTCTGTAATACATTTCAAATGACAGGAGTGTGCTGCCACAGACAGCTGACAGAAAAGTTGTGGACAAGAAAAGCAAACAATGTTAAGAATTGGAATAGTGGAGATTTAAATCTGGGATGCTGTTGTGTAAGGGAGCAATTCTTCCATCTTCAGAGGATACTGAAGAACTAAAACAAGGTTCTGGGCAGGGAAACAAGATTGCTTAAGGGAATGAAAAATTCTTACTTTGAGAGAGATCAAAAGTATTCAAAGCTGTGGCTCTGAGAGGATATGAGCTGATCCTGATGCAAAACAAATACTGCTCTAAAGGTCACTGAGGTCCAGTTCTGAATAAGGTCATGCTCAGTAATACGATGAGTGTGGTGAATTCAAAACCACTAAAGAGTAATTTTTTCTCAGACTATATTAGTAATGTTCATGCAATTTATCTGTCAGACACCATCTCAGAAGACATCTCTCTCCCATCACCCTGCAAAATTCCGACCTTCCCTGTCTTCCCTACCAGCTTTGTGATAATACCACCATCCCCATACCATACCATACCATACCATACCATACCATACCATACCATACCATACCATACCATACCATACCATACCATACCATACCATACCATACCATACCATACCATACCATACCATACCATACCATACCATACCATACCATACCATACCATACCATCCCATCCCATACCATACCATACCATACCATACCATTTCTGTGTTCTCAGGCTCTCCTTGCAGGGTCTTATGGCTGGGGAAAACACTATCTTGTGTTGGAGTAGTCCAATGCTATGATTTTTGTCACTCATCACCTTGTGCACCATCTTTTAGCTATAAAGTGAGACAGGAAAACTCTGAGCTTCTCAGCTGCTGATGGGCTGACATGTACATCTGGGTGCAGTTCCTCAACCCTACTTTATCATAGAATAGTTGAGTTAGGAAAGTACTGCTTAAGGAGATTATCTACACCAGTCCCTTGACTCAAAGAAGGATCAGTTTGAGTAGGTTGTGTCCTGCTGGATTTTGAATGTCCCCAAGGATGCAGACTCTATAAACGCTGTGGGCAGCCAATCAGTCAGTTGCCCTTACAGTTAAAAAAAAAAGCAAGTTTTTCTTACATTTTAATGTAATACCTGGTACTTGAATTTATGCCCTTTGTCTCTTGTCGTTAATTAAGGTTTAATGTCCACTAATCTCTGCCTCTGTGTCAAATATGACACAAGTTTTCTACTGAGGCCAAAAGAGAAAAGGCAGCTGGATGAAGAAGGGCAGAAGGGAGTTACAGTGTAACTGGTTTCACAGAGGTGCTGTTCATGTCTGTCAGAGGAAGTGCATGTGAATGGGATGGGGGAAGAGGATGCAGAGCCACTGGCTGCTTGTTGGTGCTGCACGTCCACACAGAGCATGCATGTTTGATTCCTGTAAGATTTAGAGAATATCAAGTTGTACCTTCAACTAACTGTTAAATTGATTTTTTTCCATGTGTTTCAGAGGCAGCTATTAACAAAGGATAGAAATTATGTCGCTATAAATATCCTCTTCTTGGACCTGCTCTTCTGTCCATGCGAACATTTAAAAATTTTATTGGGTTGGGAAAGTAGAAGAGCCTTCCTGGATTGAGACACAAGCTACAGTCATGAGTAAGAGGCATTAGAAGAAGTTTTATGTAATATATATATTTGAAGTCGAGCTGCCAAGACTTTAAGAGTTGGAAATACCTGAACTTTCACCTCCCTGCCACAGAGGGTCTTCTGTACATGGCTTACACAGCAGGATAATTTTTCAAGACAAGTTCAACCATTCTGCTTTCAATTAGTGCTTTTTCCAGGTTTAGATAACTAACCTTTGAAACCTTCAACCAGCGTTGTGTGGGGCAAAGAAAACAGTGTAGCTTTTTTATTTTTAATGGTGGCATGCAGACAATTTCTTCAAGTGCCTAACTACCAGTGTATAGAGCTGCTGAAGTGTATAGCACAAGGGGGACTGGAAGGTGAAACTGCCCATTGACCAGGATGTAACTAAATGCAGAGGTTAATTTCAAAGAAAATAAGAAGATAGAGAGTGTGCAGTGTCCAGGACTCAAGTGGGCTTGATCCTCCCTATCCATTTTTAAACAAAAGTTTATTGCTAGGTCAGTAGTACAATGTATGTGATGACTTCTGCAAAAATGTGCAGAAAAGGAAATTTTTAACCACAAGTAGGATGTTTTAGTCTTATAAATTCTGTCACGCTCAAAATGTAAAGATAACTTCACAGCTGTTCACATTCATTGTGATAAATAACTTGTCTTTAGCTGTGTAGCTCCTCACATACATTTGTGGCTTATCTAAGTCTCTTCCCAAAGGAGAGGTCATCTATTTTATTTCCCTACAGAGCTGTCCTCCAAAAGTGTGCTATCAGGGAGTGTCTTGGTCATTCTCCAAAAAGTTAAATAATCAATTTGGTGCTGAAGCTCAATGACAGAGCTTTGAAACAAATTTCCTGTGAAGACAGGCCCTGAGTATAATTGATGTTATGCATCTGATAGAGAGAAGTTTGTTCTGACAGTGAATGTTGCAAAGGGACTATATGTTATCATTAAGGACTGTGTTTAGAAGGTTCTCTGGCAAAAGGAAGTAGAATATGAAGAAGATGTCAATTACATAAAAAGGGCAAGCACATGTTGTTATTAGTTTTATTGTACAAAAGGACTTAACAGAAATTTTGCTGTCACTAGCAAATTACCCAAATCCCCTCTTAAGAGCTAAATTTTCTGCTGCATGTGCACATCTCACCCCAGCTGACTTTCGTTTGTATGAAATAATCTAATTGATATCCCTGGCCTATCAGCCTTTTGTGAAAACTAATGTTCCTTGGCTAGATCACTAGAGGTGAGATTTCCTGCTCATCAGCACTCCTACAAACTTGTCAGCTTCATTTATTGTCAACTTTTTGTAGGCTGTTCCATAACCTTTTAGAATCAAAATGCACACTTTAGGTTTTTAGGATTTTTTTGGTAGGTAGATGCTGCAGAGGTTTGGGTTTTTTTTCTTTTACTAGCTTTCTATAACAGAGAAGATGAGCAGCTAGTTCTGTTAAAAATCTTTTTTGCTAAAGTGGGAATTCAAAATTCAAAGGTAGTCAAACTATTTGTCCACAGGCCTGAATTATCATAGAATCATAAAATGTGTTGAGTTGGAAGGAAACTTCAGAGGTCATTTTCTCCAACCCCACTGCAGTGAGCAGGGACATTTTGTACTAGATCAGGTTGCTCAGAGTTTCAGCAAACTTGACCTTGAAATGTCTCCAGGAATGGGGCTTCCACCATCTCTCTGGGCAACCTATTCCAGTGCCTCAACACCCTCATGATGAGGAACTTCTTCCTAATGTCTCATTTAATCCATCCCATGACAAAGAAGACATGAGAAATGTACCATCCACTTGAGAGAGCCAAGGAATAGCGGAACAGGTACTGAGCAGGAGGAGGATATCCAGAGTGATACAGGACTGGGCAGGGTGTACAGACAGGGTCCAGGACACACCAGGAACATCCACTGCCAGCTTCTTCTGTTGGCTGGTTTCCTCCTGTGGGCTGGGAATTCAGTTCAGCTGCCAGTACCTGTGCCACTGTGGTCCTGCTTCCAAGCACTGGAGATGAAATCAGCAGGGGAGCAATGCTGGCTACTTTGAAGTTGCATGTTAGATCAGGAGCTGAAGGTTGACACGTTCTATTGAGCAACTTAATAGGATAAACCAAGAGGAGTTCTGTGGGAGATCCACGGTACTAATACAAAAAGAGGAGATTGGACTTGGAAATAAAATGTGAACATACAAGGGAGTCAAGATAACCCGTTCACTTCAGAGTCGCTCTTTCTGTCACTGCTGTTACAAGGAAGATCAATGACAATATCATTCAGCTTTTTCAGGTCACTAAGCAACATGAAACAAGAGAAATATAAGCCAGCCAGTGGTTCAAAATATCAGCCCTTCTCAGTTATCTTCAGTCCTTATGTATTCCGTGATTACAAAAAATTAGAGCTATTTTTTCTTTTTACTTTCAGAGAGATGAAACACACATCACACTGTGCTAAACATGAAACTTCAATCTCTAAAATTACCAGAAGTTCAGAATTTGGCTGCTAGAGGTATGCTATCATGAGAAGTCCATCAGGGCCTAGCCTAGTCTGTAAGCTACCACAGCATAAAGGCTCAAAATGTTTGCAGTTCTTCGCCTCTGAAAACTTGGACTATCACAGAGATTCCCAGGGGTAGAAGTTGTTCTGTAGATCAATGAGCTTTGTCTTGTTATCTGCTGAGATGAGGTTATGCTCCTATCTCTGTGTTTACAATATACCCCCAGAGACATGGCAATAAACTTTAGCTCTTTTTTTTTCTTTTTATTTCTTGTAACCAAAATACAGTCTTAAGAAATATTTATCAAAAGACAATTTTCAGCCCTTCATCCAAGGTGGAGGTAACCATTCCATGCCACAGGCAGTGTGGAAAATAATGATAGAAGGGATAAACTCAGCTTCCAAGCTAACCAAATGTTCAGGGAAGTATTTTCTTGCATTTATCAGGAAGCACAGCCCCAGAAGAGGTTAACTTTTCACTCTATCAACTCTTTTGCAGGCACATGCACATTGTGGTAGGCTCCCAGAAGGTACTTAGTGTTATGGCTGCCTCAGATTGGCTCTTCCACTCAGTGTGGAACTGATTTTGGGTTAAAACTGTAGTAGAAGATTTGGGCAGTTTAAGTTTGGCTGTGTGTTTAATAGAGAAAGTTTTATTAATATTATCTACTGAGCTTTATTTTTGCATTGTTTAATCTGTAGAGAATGTAGTCTTTTGGAGAAAAAAGAAACCTGGTAAACCAGTCATACTATGCAAATTTAAGTATGGCTTTACTTTCCCAAAAATAGAGGATCGGTTCTGTTGTTTTCATAACTTAGGTGTGATGGAAATGAGTTTGATAAGGTGAAATCAGTTTGCCTCAATCGATTGCAACTGAAGTTGCAGCTTCATTATTCTGTATGCTGGAGGCCCTGTTCAGCAATCAGAAAAAGCTAAGTTTAACTTGGTTCTAGCAGGGTTTCTTAAATGTGTGTGTACTTTGATGAACTAAGACTTAAGAGATATACACAGTACTTGCTTTCTATGTTGGAAAGTTATGGAGCTTAGCCTTTTTGTCTTAAAGAACAGAATAAAATAATATCACTCTGCTTAAAAAATAAAAATGTTTAAAGCATCTCTATGGAAGGCTGATTGTTTATAGAATCATAGAATAGTTTGGGTTGGAAGGGACCTTAAAGATCATCGAGTTCCAACCCCCCTGCCATAGGCAGGGACACCTCCCACTAGACCAGGCTGC
This sequence comes from Turnix velox, assembly GCA_013400935.1. Taxonomy (NCBI): domain Eukaryota; kingdom Metazoa; phylum Chordata; class Aves; order Charadriiformes; family Turnicidae; genus Turnix; species Turnix velox. The sequence continues at coordinate 134,552 of VZTY01019388.1, forward strand.
CCAGTCCAGTCTAGCCTTGAACACCTCCAGAGAGGGG
>VZTY01019388.1:134692-295426 GCA_013400935.1 Turnix velox
CCAGGCTGAACAACCCCAACTCCTTCAGCCTGTCCTCATAGGGCAGTTGCTCCAACCCTTTGATCATCTTCGTGGCCCTTCTCTGGACTCTCTCCAATAGCTCAATATCCTTCCTGTGTTGAGGGCTCCAGAACTGGACGCAATACTCCAGGTGGGGTCTCACCAGTGCCGAGTAGAGGGGTAAAATCACCTCTCTTGACCTGCTGGTCACACTCCTCTTGATGCAACCCAGGATTTGGTTGGCCTTCTTGGCTGCGAGTGCACACTGCTGGCTCATGTTGAGTTTGTCATCAACTGACACACCCAAGTCTTTCTCTACGGAGCTGCACTCAAGCCACTCTCCACCCAGCCTGTATCTGTGCTTGGGATTGCTTCGACCCAGGTGCAGGACCTTGCACTTGGTTATGTGGGGGACTGCTTTGTTACAAATCTAAGTAAGAGTTTACTTCAGTTACTCTAGAACTCAAATATGTGAAGAGCATGTGGCTAGCTCTGAGGCATTCAAGAAACTGCTGCTGGGCCCCAACTAAAAGCTAAACAACCACAGAGCTAAAAGTGGATTCTAGTTCCTGACTTTTGCAGAATGGCACCTGCTGACATTTTTAATGGAAGTAACGTGTTGTGGCTTGTTAGCTTTTTTTTTTTAAACTAGAGTTTCACTCGCATTTCAGTCTCAGACTACTGAGAAAAGCCATGCTGTGTTCACCCAGAGCTCTAAAGAATACTTGCATCAGCAAGTCAGCACACACCAGAACATCAAAACTGCCATCTAGCGTTGGGTTCAAGGTTGGCAAAGAGGCAGCAGAGTAGGAGCAAGGCAGCAGAAAACAACGTGAGGGGTAAGAGGCTAATTCCAACAATTGAACAAGAAAGAAAAAAGCTCATGTTCAACACTATTAAAATCTGCTGAAGGTAAACTTTTTACTAAATTTAATACAAGTAAGGGAAATGTATTCCAACAGAGTAATTATATATGAGCAAAGCTGTAGCAGAGAAATGCAAATACACATTAGGAAACCATTTAAATGTAACTCCAATGTTATACTTAACTGACAAGGTGAAGCAACATTTGCTCCATGTTTCCTAGAAAGTCACATTTTTGTAAGCAATAGCTCCTTCTCAACAAGTCCTGAGATGTTTTATTCTTAGGTGGGACTGCTTCTTGAGTCAGAGCTGCAAGGCATGAGTAGCTAGGGAGAGAAATAAAGAGAAAAGGCCAAGACTAAAAGAATTTATGTGTAAGAATTTTATATCCACAAAAGTCAGATATATTTTCAAAGGCTTTTGATTGGAATTTCAGTTTGAAATACCAAAAGCACGATCTTGCCTCCAGTACAAGTAAGTATCCACCTTTTTGACAAGGGAAAGCAATATAATGGTGCAAAAAACAAAAAAATCCATGCATTTGTACATGCATTTGAGGTTGCTGTCACAACCTCACTCAGTTTTGTTTATAAAGGTATGATTTTCAAGCTCAGCAAAAAGCAGGAGAAGTGGCCACTACACATCACTTCTAGAAGGAGTAAATAGGGTTGAGTCTTCTAATAACTTCCCAGTAGGCATGACACACCAAAGACAAATGATGCACACACTGAAGAACTGAGGCTGGGATTTGAGCTGTTGGACAGTTGAACCCAAGTTAAGTATTGTGACTTGACCTGTGGTAAGCCAGCATTTTACCTTTTCCTTGCTCTACTGCTGGTTGTGAGGCTTAGCAAAAGTGAGTTCATTTTGTGACAGGAGATGGGACTTGAAATAGATCTTGAAGTGCTCAGTCAGGGCACTGGCACACAAACAGCAGCCTCTGAAGAAGGATCCTACAGGATTCCCTCTCACAGTACATTTGATAAAGCAGGTGTTATTTCTGCCTCTGAAATTATACATTCTCCAAGCTGCTGTAGATAGCCGTTTTTACTTTCTATATAAAGAAAATGAGATACAGTGACAGTATGACCATCTCCACAGAGAATAAAACAAAGGTGTTGAGGTGGACAGACAGTTAACACAAAATAATTCTGCTCATTTTCCCCCAAAGAAACCAATACTGTGCTTAGTCATAAGGCTGTGGGGAAGACAGGCAATCAACTCTGACAAGAGTAGGCTGACTTCCACACAAGTTCCTTAAAAACATGGCATCCACTTCTAATGGGGAGATAAATGCAGAAGGATAGGATAGCTTACTAGCATCACCAGTCTGACTCCTCACTCTTGTTTGATCACCCCATTAAGCAGATGCTTCTGTCCTTAATGGGACAGAGAAAAATGGCAAGAACTCTGACGCCATGGTGTCTAAAAGCTCCCCATCTTGGAAGATTATTTTCATCCTAAGCTATTAGGAGATAGATAATAAACCTGTTCTTCTGGTTTGCATTATCACTTATTGAATAAGCAAAATAGAGACTTTTTTGTAATGCAGTATCAAAGCATAACTAGAAAAATAAAAGGATCCAGAATAGACAAGCACAGTTTAACAGATGCAATTATAATTTATTACTATTCTTCAATCAAAAGACAGTCAAAGCTGAATTGCTATGAAAAAGGTTACAGTTAGAGATTCACAGGTAGGGATTCTTAAGCAATTGCTACCATATGAAAAAGTTAGTCCAAGTAGTATAGACATTCTGTAAAGAAACAGATACACAGAATAGATACTCAGTAAAGAAAGTGTTCAAGGCAGTTCAGAAACTAATACAGGAGAATTCCCCAAAACACAGAAGTGAAAATGTACACTAAGTAATTCAAGTGTTCTATTGTTTTCCCACCTGTCATTTTTGATTTCTTAAGAGTCGCTACTGAAAATGTACAATCACAAATCATGCCAGCTTCCCATGTACCAATAGTATAAGCGTCATATTTACCAAAAACTCATCACAAAGTAACCTCACCACCTGTCCAGCAATTGAGCTCAGCTGATTTTAGCAGGACTCCTGGAGGTTTCAGATTCAGAACTCACTGTAAACTTGTATTTTAGACACTCCAAGGCCACAACCCTAGTCTAGTAATTCAACAACATGTGACTGCTTGATAGTCAGTTGTAAGATTATGATGTAAGAGAGAACTTTTGAATCTAAAACTATGGTTGGAGGATATTCAGTCTCTATTTATAGTCTGCCTGAAGCATCTTGGAGTGGTCCCTGAATGGCAACAGCTTCAATCTCAACCCGGGCACCCTGTAAGAAAACAATGAAGACACCTATTAGGAATTTCATAAATCTATTTTATAAAGAAAGTGGACATACAATACAAACTTGTAATAGCAGAGTGCCATTTGAGGGAGATTATACTTCTCGCAGTTGTACTGCTAATTCAGCAAAGTAATACTGAAAAATACCTTTAATCTTACTTATCATAGTCTCATATTTCTAGTGTCGCAGTCACCTTCCACCATATAGAAATTTCTATTTCACATTCCCTTCTTTTATCATGTGGAAATAAGACTGGTATACTTAGGAAAGAACTAAATACTCAAGAATTGTCATTAGGATTAATGCAATGAAGGCTATTTTAGAGTCAGAAGAGCTGTCAGAAAGATTCAGAAGTCACAAATCTCAGAAAATTAAGTTTGTTGCAGGCAGGAAAGTGACACTTACTTTTGGCAAAGCCACAACCTGATAAGCTGCTCTGGCTGGAAAATTTGTCTTGAAAACTGCAATTTAAACAGAAACATCCAGGAATCACTTCACTTTGCTTGATAAAACATAGTTCAAAGTAATCAGTATAAAATGAGTCATTGGAATAGTTTCAAGCCCAAGGCTACAAGACACTGTATGGACTTAACAGCACTTAGGCTGAAAAGCAAACACTAAATCAGGAAGTTGATCATCCAATTGCAAAGAGTGGGAAACAGAGCAGGAAGGAGAAACAGGCCCCTACCAAGAGATTCATGAGCAAAGATCTTGGATGTACTTAAAGTCAACAAGGACTACCCTTACTCTGATCAAAGGGAGGCAGAGATAAAATAGACCCTTCCTTCATTCACAGTTATGACTGGTATTCAAGGATATTAAAAGTACAGTCATGGGGGAAGGAAAAAAAAAAGATATTAGTCAAGATGCAAAAGTTGAATGTATAGAATCAGAGATTAGTTTGGTTTGGAATGGATCTTTAAGGATGATTTAGTCGAGCACATCCTCCATCAATAGGGAGGGAACATCTTCCACTTGAGCAGGTTGCTCCAAGTTCTGTCCAATCTGACTTTGAACACTTCCAAGAATTAGCACAAATAAAAGGAAGTTAACATTAAGCTTAGAAATATTAATTTGAGAGTCCTGCGCTGAAAAAGTTGGATGATAACTCACAATCAAAAACCAGCAGCAACTGCTTTCTTGAACTGCAGGTAGGAGGTAACACACAACTAAATATGAAGCTGGTCTTTTTTTATTCTGCTTAAATGCACATGATCCCTTTTTGATATGCAGAAGACCACACTGGTAACTCATAAATGAAAGACTTAATTCAAAACCAGGTGTTGCTATCTAATTGAAACCAAATGATCATTGGAATCGCCTATTTCAGTCTACATTCAGTTTTGTTATCCAAGCATTATCCCTTGTTTTTTTACTTCAGTGGAGCAGTGGTTCATCCTTCTATAAAACAATGAGGCCTATCTCATAGCAATAAACCATAAATCACACAAAGATACAACTTTGAAGAAGTGGAGACATGAAAACTGAAATTTAACATTTGAAGGCTGCCTACAGTAGATTTATGCTGGGGACAACACAGCATCCATCAAGGTAAAAAGACTTGGAAGATCGATCTGTAGTAATAGCAGGAGCTGATCTTCACAACACAGTGAGTTCATGAAATGGCAGAACACAAATCCACATGACATCAGGTTGTGCTTGAGCTGGTGCTTGCAAATTAAATGTTGTGTTTATTTCAATATTACATTTCTACCGGAATCTCAAAGAAACTGGAACTACATCATGTGAGTTATTAAAACACTTTGCTTACTGTGAATAACCTTTGTTCCACGAGCCCCATTGGTAAAGCAGAAACAAGTGATGTACTTACATTGTTTGTAAATATCATTGATATCATTGAAGTCCTTCATATCTGCCATCAAAACTGTAGTCTTCACAACTAGAAAGTACATACTTGCAGTTATTTTGTATCTCTGATTTTTCTACAGAAGTTGAAAATCTTTAGTGTGTTACTTGCTTTGATGTCATAAATTTCTCTCAAATATTCTAAACATTTTGACAAATTTTGCAAATAGATGTTGAACATGAGAGCTACCACCTAAAAAATCTGAACACCTAGTACCTAATAAACTTTAAGGTATCACACATTCCTAGCTAGTTCTAAAAAATATGTTTTGAATTTTGTTCTCAGACAAAATTTTTCAAGAGGTACAAAATTAACAGCCCCGCCCCCCCGAAAAACAACCAAAAAACCCACCAAAAAAAAAAACCCCTCCAAAACTCCTCTAAGCCAACTGTAGGCAAAAATTACAATGCATAGTAAAACTGCCCAAAAAGTTTATAAGAGGCCTGAAGATACATTCTATAATAGAATTTTTTACCCATGACTGTCCAAACCAACACCAATCTTGATTTGCTTCTACTATTAGAATCCCCCTCAAAAAAGGCACTGAAAGTGCCTAGAATGTCAACATAAAGGCAGGCCAGCTTTTACCCAGAGCATAGTCTTGGATGCTTAAAATGCCAATGTCAGTTCTGTTCCCAAACTTAATGAGTTAACAACAAAATATTAGAACTGTGGACAGGAACTTATGGTTAACAGTAGTGTTCTAGTGATAACTATCACAAACACTTGCACCTTGATTTCTTTCTTTTTTAACCCAGACTCATGATTCCTTTTGCCTCCCTTCAGCTCTTGATAACAACTGCATGTTTAGCAAACAGCCTTTTTTTAACAAAAAGGACACTTAGTTTTTGGGTTTTTTTTAAATCTAGGCAGGTAAAAAAATCCAACTCATTTGCCACCATCACCGCAACACTTACCATTGCTAAAGTCACAGCCTGCAGCTTTCAGGATTTCTCCCATGTTGTTTAGAGCCTAATGAAAAATGAGACAAAAATCTTTATGAGCTGCGTTTTATTTAGTTAATTACATAACTCAAAATTGTAATCTGGTTACATCCATGTTGCAGCATAAGCACACCCAGCAGATCTTCAGTTGTTGTCAGTAAGCAAAACCAGAAATTGAATTAAAAGTAAAATGAATAAAAGGGAACTTCTAATTAACCACAAATATTAAGCTATCAATTCTCTAAATGTAAATGCATGATGCAGCACCACCTCATCCCTCTTATTACCTCACACACCCTCTTTGCTGGCAGGGGAACAAATTTTACCTCATCTCAGAGCTCAGGTTTTTACTAGAGGCTGAACCTTTGTTACACACAATGAGTCCTTCCTATATGAAATACAAATTCCTTCACTGACATCCAGTGGAAGAGTCAATTGTTTTGGGTGGAAAACACAGTAATGAATGACATCTGCTTTTCCCTCATTTTTGTGGATGTGAAATGCACTCTCCAGGGATCTTCAATTCCTCCCAAGTCTGTTTAATGAAGGAGATGCTGAGCCCATTATAAGTTTATTACTAGAAGACATCTTACCTGTTTCGCTTCTTCCTTTGTCCCTCCGGGGACAAGCTGCCCGGTGGAAGGTTCTATACCTATCTGTCCTGCTATGTACATCGTACGGTCTACCAGCACTGCTTGGCTGAAAACATAAGGGATAGTTTAAGTTTAATGTTTCACCATTAAAACATTAAGCTGTCTGAAAGAACACGTTCTTCAGTAGTTTACATTATCTCTGAAAGACAGAGGACTTAGGTTATGTCTGCAAAAACACAGTCATATATTTGATCTGCTAACAGCTTGGGAGATCTGGAGTTAGATTACCTATAGAAAGGCACAGCTACATTAGCATAGCTCTGCATTTGAGATAATAAATCCCATTTCTTCATAAGGCAAAAAGGTGTGAGTACATCACAACACTAAACACAGCAACACAGCTTCCACACAGAATAGAGAGGAAGCAAACATTTTCTGCACCTGCCCAGAAGCATATTCCATCCCAATTTGATAGACAATTTCTTTTATCTATACCTCAGCTGCAGAGCAATGAAGTTTTTTAGAAAATAAATCAAAGTTGCCGATTAGTATCAAGAAGTAGCTCTTCCATTTTCTTCTCAAATGGGCATTATGATAAGTAAGTTGTAGCTGTGAGGTGAAACTCCGCATTTTACTTCTCTGACATTATTCCTCCAGTCATGAATTTGTCAGCACACCACCTTCATCACTCCATTCTGGTACGCTCCCCTCTCACAAAATAACCTGGATGCCCTGTTTGCTGGCTAAGTTCTGAAGAACCCAGGGATCAAGCCACTTGCAAAATATTTTTATATAAATGTCAGGTGTGTTTTTGCTGAGGTAGAGTTGGTAATTATTAAAGTCTCTAATTACCAAAAGGGGATTAAAAGATTAAACAAAGATTTAAACAACCCAGCAAACATTATGCAAGAGATGTAATTTACTTCCCTTCAGCTGGTAATTAAAAATATTTTGCAGAAAAATCCGTCAAAGATTCTTTTGCAAGTACCTGTGGTGCATCAACACTGTTTTACTGTACCTTCCCACTCCACAAGAAAATGTGTTGTTCTGACTGTTCAGCAAGCCTCTCAAGTTACACAAACTAGGAGTTAGGCACCTCCCTAAAGTACCTAAATTTAGAGGTTAGCTTCCCTTTGATGGCAATGGAGAGAGAAAGGGCCTCTTCCAGAGAACATTTTTATTACATCTTGTAATTGAGATTGACTCAACTGGATTGGCTCAATCCATTGCCTTCACAGGGACTTGGCAAAATTATTACATGACCACAATCTGAACAGTGCCATCACTCAAATCTTTCCTTTTACCCCAGTCCTACATTGTCCTGCCATTTCACAAAGGCAAAAATAACAGTAGCCTATCTGATACAGTAAAATGTTGCATGATTATTTTAGCTATCAATAATTTTAAAAATTGAGTAAATTACAAAAAACACACCATCTAAAGAAGACAAACTAGTGAATGGAGGAGTTTTCTAGCTAATGCAGACTTGCTGATATGAACCAACACGCATCTTTAATTTTACTTTATCTCCTGCAATGTCCTGCATTGTGTGAGGCACAGGCCCATAGGTCACAAACTTCTCTTTCTGCCTGAAGCATGGAGAACCAAGCCTTGTTAGAAGGTACAAGCTCTCTAAAAAGAGTTGTCTTGTATTGCTTATTATATATCAAGTGACAAAATGAAACATTCCAACAAAGGCCTTCAGATTATCCTAAATCATGAATAACTGGGGAAAAAAACAAGATAAAGCCTTGCTCAACCACTGCTTGACCAACATCCTCAGTCTTACTGAGCCCTGCTCCTCTGCTTTTTTTTCTTGGTATACTTACTAGTGGAATCCTCCATTCACTGAAGCTATTAACAACTTGCCACCTAAAGGTTATACTTCACCTGCAGTCAAATGCATGAGTGAAGCTCAGAGAAACTTCATCTATACAAACCTCAATCACGCCATAATTGCAGATCTATACTATAACTAAGGTCAGACTTTAATCTCTGATTCAGCAGAGGTACAAGTGTGTCCCTACTGTCATTCAGTGCACAAGTGGGCAGACATTAATTTAGATGAACATCACACATCAGAGAGATGGCGTTTACAATCACACTTTTAAAAGACAAGGTCTGCAAAGTTAGTCAGATCTTCCTTACACAACAACTGTTGATCCATACGAAGAACAGTACCCCTACTGTGTCTTTTAAAAAAGTGTGATATTAATGAGATGTATATGTGTACACAGACACGCTCACATGTAGGAGTCTTTTTATGTGTCTACCTACCTATCTCAAGGTACTAGACACTGGATGCAGTAAAGGAAATACAAATATACATTAAAAATAGGTCACCAAAAAGCATACTGAAGGGCTGGAGCAGAACAAGGAAAGTAGCCCAGACATTCCAATTCTTCATTCCATATTAAGGCCTTGTCGGACTCCACAGTGCAGATGTAGCAGTTACTTTGGCAACTTTTGCTCACTGGACTTTGACACACTAAGTTAGTGATAAACTTATTGATGTTAGATAGTTAAGAGGCTGCACAGCAACTAATGTTTCACCAAGAACTACCAATATGAACAAAATGTTGAAGTGGAGCTAAATAGATACGTGAGAGTTACATTGAAATCTAGGTCAGTTCGTGTGTGTGTGCGCACGTGCGTGCAGATGAAGAACTGCTGCCTTTCCATATCTTGCATGTTTTCTAGCTGCAGGCAATGCCAAGCCCCTGTCTGCAATCCACCAACAGTTCATTGTTTACAGAAGTTAACTACCTTGTCACATCTCACTGCTTCAGCACTTTGTATTTGTGCAACTTTATAATTAAAATAAAGAACACTCAGTTTAAAATTCAGAAAACTGAGTTTCAAAGTAATGGTGACACATGCATCTGGAAGGCACCAATATGCTACAAACAGAAAACCTAAAACCCAAGTTCCATGTTCAAATATTTGGAAATCAAAGCCTAAACACAGAACTAAAAATTCCTAGAAGAAGTCCTAGTGAAAATCCCTTGGTACCTTAGGTATAAGGTTCTACTATAGTTGCCTAAATAACAAGGATAAACTTTTCTCCAATTAAAATTAGGATTTAAAAAAACCCACAACATTCCATTCAGAACTGTTGCAATAATGGTCTTGTGAAAATTTTCAACAACATGTTACATATTTTAAAAGCAGTTCATTTTTAGACTGAAAAGCATCTCTAACCTGCTGGCAGTCATACTCAAAATAAGCAAAGATTTGCAATTCCCAGGAAATGAAATATCTGAATGGCAAGTAGATCACAATCAACCTTCACTGTCCATCACCTCAGGTCAGTACTAACGAATGACTTGTCCACGCAACATGCTTTTTCTTAGATAAGTATTTATCTTCCCTTGAGAGGGATCACTCTTACACTTTTTTCATTCACTACTTACCTCTAAATTCAGAATTCTTTTATTAAAAGTGACTTTTTGAGAGATGTTTTAGAAGTTCACCTAAAATGCTCACGACATTTTCCCCATCCCAACCAGGCTGAGGTCTGCACCTAGCACCGCAGACCCACTACTGCTGTAGAGCCTCAGGTGTCCCTATGGGTTTACCGGGAGGGAGAGAGGTCCCTGCTCTGTGGAAGGGCAGGGACACCCTCCACACAGCCCTCGCGGCTGCTGCACACACCGCTCCCTTCTAGGGACTGCTTGAAACTCTGCCGGCAAAACCTCCCTGATTCTTCCCCAAAAGCCCCCTCGAGCTAAGAAATACCTGTAGGGACCCATCGCCGCGGGGGCCTTAGCAGTGCTGATGATTTTCTTCACGAGCGAAGACATAACCGCTACTCCTGCCGCCACCAACCCCGTACTGCCCGCTCCTCACCGCGCTGCCAACTGCGACCTCCTCCCCCTGCGCCGCAGCGGGTTCTGGGAAACGTAGTCATCGGGGGTGTCATGGTGCCGCGCGCATGCGCGATGCTCAGGCTGCTGTGGCCACATGTGGCAGCCAGGCTGCGGCTGGGTGCTGCTGTGAGGGGTAGCTTGGCCAGACTCTCCCCTCCGTTCATCCCTCCTGGCCCTGCCTTACCCTGCTGGAGATGTCCGGGGCGAAGGAGAAGAAGCGGGCTAAGAAGATGAGGAACCAGCCNCTGCCGCCGCCACCAACCCCGTACTGCCCGCTCCTCACCGCGCTGCCAACTGCGACCTCCTCCCCCTGCGCCGCAGCGGGTTCTGGGAAACGTAGTCATCGGGGGTGTCATGGTGCCGCGCGCATGCGCGATGCTCAGGCTGCTGTGGCCACATGTGGCAGGCAGCCAGGCTGCGGCTGGGTGCTGCTGTGAGGGGTAGCTTGGCCAGACTCTCCCTTCCGTTCATCCCTCCTGGCCCTGCCTTACCCTGCTGGAGATGTCCGGGGCGAAGGAGAAGAAGCGGGCTAAGAAGATGAGGAACCAGCCGGCCAGTGTCACTCTTCCCGCCGAGCCGGGGCCCTTCTCCGGCGGCGGGAGCAGAGCCTGTGCATCTCCAGGTAAGGCCGCGCGAACCCCTCTCCCTGGGGCTGGGGTGGGTGATCGCGGGAAGAGTCTGTGTGTCTTTCCCCTTCCTCGCTCAGCCTCGGGTGTCCCCTCCATCCCTGGAGGTGTTTAGGGCCAGGCTGGGCGAGGCCTTGAGCAACCTGGTGTAGTGGGATGTGTCCCTGCCCACGGCAGGGGGGTTGGAACTAGATGATCTTGAAGGTCCCTTCCAACCCAAACCATTCTGTGATTCTGTGGTCTCCTCAGGCCCAGAGGTCCCTCCGGTACGGGGGCCGGCGAGAGGAGCCCGGTGTGAGAATATCCCTGGGCTAATGCCTTGACTTCTTTTGCCATGATTCTCTTTAATACCCGTTTTTCTGAGCCATTCCTTTGGTTCCACGACAAATCCCTGTTCATCTGCAGCAGCTACTCGTCTTAAAACGAATCTGTACGTTGTAGCCCATCCAGTGACGTGTTTCTGCCATGGTTGGGAGCTGCCAATTTGGTCTGCTGGGCCCATGAAAAACGCAGTTTTCCTATCAGGTCGGCATGCCCAAACAACGTGCCTTCTAGAACTTGTGGTTCCTCTATCCATGGAAGAATATTGGCAGGAAGTAGCAAGGCATTCCCCTGAAATACTTTTGCAGCTAAAGATTGAAGGATCCTGTCGACCTGTTTGTCTTTTTTGTCTCTCGTGTTTTGACCCCAATCCTGTGTGCTTCAGCTGGATGACGTCCACTCCTTCACCTCCATTCCACGTTTTAATTTTGTTACACACTTTGATGCACACATAAGAGCAGGACCTGTAACTCTGAGGTCTTCAGAAGCTGACAGATTGCATCTTGGTGACTGAACAAAAAAATGCTTGTCACTGCGTATTTCAGTGACTGAAGAGTTCTTAAGCAGGCAGAATGACATAGCAAAGTAAGATCAGCCCTGTGTGAAGATTTGGGAATATCATTACAGGAGTACTGCCAGATTAAGCACATTTTTCTGACTTTTATTTGTAGCATGGAACTTCTAAGATTATGTGGTTATGTTCTTCTGTTCTGTTGAATAGTATGCATTTTCATCCCTAAAGCATTCTTCTGTAATGTTAGTGAGTTCTTAGTTTTATAGGGCTATTTTGTAGAAACAGAAAAAAAAATTAAAATCAGATTTATAGAACTGTTGTTCTACATAGGACCTGAAACAATTTTCCTTTAGGTATTAAGGCAGTCACTGTCTTTTTAATAGCTTTTCCATCTTCTGATTAAGATAGTTCTTGGGCTAACTTGTCAGTGAGACAAGAATACATTTGCTTATGAAAGAGGGAAAAATACTAACTTGGTTGGTTTAATTCTAAAACCCTGACTAGACATTAATATAAGTCACTGCTGATGTTGCTTAGTCTTGATTCTAGTTAGTCTTGTTGAGTCTGATAGAGTATTGGAGGCAAACTCTGAATTGAGTACCATTTTTAGAGTGTGCAGAAGTTTCTTAACTTACTGCAGTCTTGCTGTGGGGTTGTGCTAAATTTCTCTTTCTTACTCTAAAAAAGAATTTAATTCTTCTTCTTTCTGATGGCTTTTTAAGGAACTTTTAATGAAGCATAATAGAAGGAATTGGGCTTTGCAATCTTACGAGGAAAGCCAGTTACTAAAACTGCTTTGTATTTCTGTTACCTTGTTTCATCTCTAAACCCTCCAGGAGACATTCGTTCAGAGCAGCAGTACCAGCAGCAGAAATTTTCCAATCAGTCATCTGGGCCTTCATATAGGAAAGACCAGTATTTTCCAAAAGGGCAAAACAGAGGAGAGAGAGGCAGAGGAAGAGGAGGATGGCAAGGAGGACGCCACAGTGTTTTTGAGGAAATGCCTAAATACATTACAGGTTTGTATAAAAGGAAAATGTTGTAATTTATATGTGCAGGGTGATATTCAAGTGATTGCCCTCTGTTTTTGTGCAAGAGCAAAAATTTGAACTGATGCTATGTTCTTTTGTTTTTCCTAATTTTCTCTAAAATACAGAAGTAGTAGCATACTAGAATGAATGACCAGCTGTTGTTCAGTGACTTCTTTCAGATGTCTGAGTTGAAAATCAGTATTTACTTCTAATTAGGGAGATGAATTTAGGTTTCTGTTTGCCAGCAAAATTAGTACTGGCAGTCATCTGCTTTTAATGTAGCCAGTGGAACTGTTTTTGCCTATGATATGAACTAAAGACAACTTTTCATTTACCAGAACTTGTATTAACTTTACAATAGGTAGATAGAAGATTTGCTTCCAAAAGCACAAAACAATACAAAATACTGTATTTTTTTAATTTGATCATTTTAAACCCATCCGTAATATGACTACTGCTTCCTTTTCCTTGCTGAAGGTTTTTTCAGCTCAGTGTATACCACCTGAAATGATTGCTTCTGCTTTAATAAAGCAGTACTTAACAAAAATGGGACTTGATGCTTATACCATGGCTTTCAGATTCACTCATGTATAGGTATTTGCTTAACTTCATCTGCAAGTTCCAGAATATCATGAAGAATTGAAATTTCTTCAGTAATAGTATTTACTTTTATCTCAAGTCATTAGACTATTGTACTATAAATGCTCTGCTGCAATTCAGTAATTTACAGTGGCTCCTTTGAATTTTACTGTTGATCGTGATCTGACGTGTGTTCTTTTCATTTCAGTGTCTGCCTTTGCTCAAGCTCGTGCTGCTGAGATCAATGCCATGTTGAAAGCAGTTGCACAGAAGTCTTCAAACTCCCTCATTTTTCAGACTTTACCTAGGCACATGCGAAGGCGAGCCATGAGTCACAATATTAAACGCCTACCCAGGCGGCTCCGAGAGATGGCCAAGAAAGAGGTATAAGTGCATTCTTTAATATTTAAATAAAGTGTGTACTGTGCATAGATAATGCACAGTATTCAGCTGTACATTTATAAATGAGATCATCTACATAAGTTCCCTACACGCACATGTTATCTTGGCTTTGACAGTCCTTTATTGTTCGCTTCTACATGTAATAGAATCCTTAGGGTCCTTACCTGACAGTCTGAGAGTCTGTACTGCTTCCTTACAAGCTCAGATTTCCAGATGATTCTAATGTCATCTTCATTTGTTTGTTCAGCAAAATCTTCAAACAGGAGCCAGCAGATCTTTCTGTTCACTGGGAAGTTTTTGAATGTGCAGAGATTTTGGTTTATCTGTGGGTTCCAATCAAACCTTGATGCAGTTGTGTTAGTTATCCTCAAGAACTACAGACAGCTAACATCAGAATTAAGTATAACTTAATGCTAGTGCTTCCTGTATCCTTATGTATTTTGGCCTTTTCTTTTACAGAAGTTTATAATTTTGATATTCAGTCTCCTCTCTTTTAAAAACAGGCAGAGAAAACTGTACATCAGAAGAAAGAACAATCAAAAACTAAATGCCGCAAAGCTAGAAGGCGCCACATAAATTTGATAGCAGAGTTTAATCGCAGGCAAAGAAAGAATATTTGGCTGGAAACACATATTTGGCATGCAAAGAGATTTCATATGCTAAAGAAATGGGGATACTGTTTAGGAGACAGACCTACGGAGAAGTGCTACAGGGCTTGTTACCGAGCCATGACAAACCACTGCCTTCTTCAGGTATCACATTTACATCTTTTAAATTTGTTTCCTTTGTTATTTTGCCGGGGCGAAGTAATCAACACTTCAGTTATAATTAATACTTCTCTCTCTTTGAAATACTATTGTATCAGCTGTTAATAACTCCTGAGTATGAAATGAGTGATTTCATAATTGCAATGAAGTACCAGAAAGGAGAGGATGAACCTTTAGAATAGTCTTAATGTTAATTATGACTGATGTACTGCATCTTCAGTCTTCTAAGAACTAGAAAATTTGGTGAACTCTTGCATCGTCTTCCTGAGCAGGGTGCTACTGAAGCTCTTTATTCCATGCCCTTTTTGGTCTTTGATTTGAGAGTCAGGTTGACCCTAAAATAATAAATGCCTGACAGCTGTCCTATAACAATTTGAAGTTAAAAAAGGAAAATCATTACTCTTTGACACAAATTTTAGTAAATGAACAGTTACTACTTCATTGTAAATTGTAAAGCCAGTCTCACTTTCAAGAGTTATTCTTACTGTACCACTATCCTTTTGTTTCAGGACTTATCGTATTACTGTTGCCTGGAGTTGACTGGTAAAGAGAATGAGCTGCTGAAGCAACTTGGTCGAATATGTAGCATTGACACAGGTAAATTGATGTAGTTCAAAACAAGATTCTGAATAGAGTAAAGGAAGACCCACCCTTTTCCTTTATTAATATTACACTAATCTCAGTAGTATTAACACAGTTGTGATTTTGGTTGAAAAATAATTAAAATGTCTCATAATAGGCTGAGATGTTCTTATTTTCAGTTGCTTATTAATAAACTTATTGTGGTGCTGTCCCAACAGCCAGACTGCCTTTCAGGTTTTATTTTACAAAGAAAAGTTTATTGTGTTTTTCAATAATTACCTTCTTTAGGATTAACATTTGAAGAAGCTTGCTGTCTTGCTGGAAGATACGAGGGTTGCCTGAATCTTTACCGAGCAGATCGCTATCCTGAGGATTTGCTTGGTCCTGTTACATTTATTTGGAAACCCAGAGATGGCTCTGAAAATAGACAGTTATGGATCTGGATGCATCCTGCACTCAAACAGGTATCTTTTCTTTTACAGTTGATACTGTTAAAGCATTTGAGCTTTTAGTGCCACTTGCTTCAGAATACATTTGCAATGTGATTTGCTTTGCACCCTTCCCACTGGCACCCCCAAAAGGAAGTTTGGTCTCATCACAGGCAATCTAAGTGATGCTCAACAATGGACTTTAAAAAAAAAAATTTGCACTGTCAGTTTCTCTTGCATTTATTAGAATGAGAATAAATACTTAGCAGAGATCATGATGACATTTGGATCTTAATAGTAGGCACTGGACTTAAGGAGAATTAAGTTATTCCCTTAAATCCATATAGGGAAATAAATAGCAGAATGCAATTCAGAAAGCTGTACTTAAGCTTTGCTTTGCACTGCCTAGTGTCATAATCCAAACATTTCATTTCTCTTAAGGACATACTGAGAGAGTTAAAAGCAATTTTTCAGTGTAAGGAGCCTGAAGACTTCTGTATTCCTGAGTCTGTTAAAACATCACTTGAAGAGGAAAAACAAATGGATGTTGTTCCCAGCCTTGGCCAGAAAAGAAAGAAAGAAGATACAGAAGGAGAAAGAGCTGTGCCAGTGAAAAAAATAATTGGTGATGGCACTAGAGATCCATTGCAGTCCTACTTTTGGATCTCACAGATTGCTGGCATTGTGATCAGGTTTGTTCATAGCAGAGTCAGAAACTGTGACCCATAACCAGTAAATACAGTAAAGTTTGGCTTAATAGTAGTACTGGGGAAAAAACACTGCATGTTGAATAGCTGAACATTAACCTGAAAATTTTCTGTGTTTCAGTGATAGAACTATGGAGATCCTCAGATACCGGTTAATTGGCCCATTGTCACACTCGGTTCTTACAGATACCTTGAAAGCTGCTTCTCTCCAATCTGTAAGGAAATTGTCAGTTTGGATATTACTATAATTTTAAAGATTTCTAGAATGTACAAGGTTTATTTTTTGCTGGAAAGGAACGTAAGCTATCAAGTGTTACTTACTGCAAAAGCTAATCTGTGTATTTCGGCTCTGTTAGTGTCTCTGTATGGAGAGCTTTGACTAACACTGATCTCGGGAAGAACTCCTGTCTGGAGTTTAAGTGGGGATAGGAAGAAAACAGAAGCAGTAGTAATTCATATTCTCTTTGACAAACCATTGGTGACATTTATTGAGCAGTAAGCTAGAGTGAAGGGCAAGACGTGTAAGATTTAGAAAACTTTTGTTTTTTCAGTCAAATTTGCTGTTTCTCCAGTATCTAGTATTTTGTCCACCTTTTTGCACATAGCATCACTGTAGATTTAATGTGGCATTTTTTTGTCATGACCAAGCTGTGAAATCTCTGACTTTCTGTAAAAAGTAATTAATGAAAGAATTAGGAAGCATTGTGAATCACTTTATTTTTGGAACATGGGCTGAACTGCACAACTTATTGAGGATTATTATAAAGTGGACTGCAGGGAATAGACTGCATCTGGAAAAAATATTTTGATTAGAGACTTGAAGAAAGCAACCATAGTGATTAAGGTATACTCAAATGTGTGCATTATTGACAGAAAATCCTGAGTTGACCACTTGTATTTAATGAGATGTATTGTTTTCCAGGAGATGGCAGATTCAGAGACGGATTTGAATAAGTGGTGGGTGGAAAACTGCAAGGACTCTGAAAAAGTATCTCTTCATCAACGTCAAAGTGCTGTCTTTGAACTGTTAGAAGGTATTTGAGCTTGTGGATACCATGGGAGGAAGGAGAAATTCTTCAGCTCTTAACAATTAAAACTGGCATGTTAATAAGTTGACTTGAATTCGGAAATGCTTAGTTTTTGCTTGAACAAGAGAGTAATACCATTGAGCATGTGTTAAGTAGTTACTGTAGCATGTCAAAGATTTGAGTAGTGTTGCATTAACTTCTTTAAGGGAATTTTAATTCTCTTCATAGTACAAACCCTTAGTAGATAAACTGAATCTTGTTTCTTCATGAATTTAGATTTGAGATTACTGAGGGATATACAGTGTGATGTTTACTCTCACCCCCATACATACCAAATCCATGCTCTATGTTGTACAGTTCCTCCACAGATAAAATTGCAGGCTCTTACTCAAAGTGGAAGTATTACGCCTTAATATAGTTTTGCTTAATATATTTATGTTGCTGATGAACAGTTGCATACTTGACTGTGTTGTATCATTAACTTCATAACATCTCACTTTCTAGCACTGAAGCAGGTAAGGAACTGGCTTTGATAGATCTCACACTATACTTGAACTATCCAATGTGAGGCAGTTAAGCAGAGGTGAGGTAAAGCTTTTAAAAATTTTTTTTAATTTCCTTTCTCTGGATGACAGTTGTTTTAATAAGACTGTGCCAAATGTAAAAGGTGACTTCTATGCTAAGTGTGAATGTAATTGCAAACTAAGTCTTGTGCTGCTATTGTTATCTTTTGTCATTGAACATTTAACAAGCATTGGTGTGCTTTCAAACCATGTTAGATTGTATACCCTGCATTGCTTCTCTGGCTGACTCGTGTCACATCTCTGCAGGCAAAAATGCACAAAATAGTAGTGTGGAAAATGATCACAATGTAATTAATGGTTTTGTGGTA
Organism: Turnix velox; assembly: GCA_013400935.1. Classification (NCBI taxonomy): domain Eukaryota; kingdom Metazoa; phylum Chordata; class Aves; order Charadriiformes; family Turnicidae; genus Turnix; species Turnix velox. The sequence continues at coordinate 153,028 of VZTY01019388.1, forward strand.
ATGTTCATCTGTATATTTTTAAAGGGATGAGTTCACCATCAGAAATGCCACCAGGTTCAATACTGGGCCTCACTGTTGGAGATCCTCGAGTGAATTTGCCTAAAAAGAAGACAAAAGTCATGCCAGACTTTGAAAAATACCAAGGTAAAGTGCCTTGCTTACATTATGCTTTTCATTGGCCTGCTAAAGGCAAGAGATTAATTTTCTCTTTACACTTTTTTTTTCATTTAATGTCTGATGGTGATGTCTCTTGCTGTTTTCTTCTGTAATTTGATTTCAGAATGTTTCTTTCCCTTTTCCATAGCCCTTGACAGAAAAGAAGGAGCTTAAGGAGCTTTCAAATTATGTAGGTTTTAGAACAGCAGTTGTGAGGGAGGGACATGCACCAAAGCTGGTCTTGTGCTCAATGGAAGCCTCTGTCTGACCATACAGATGATCCAGGTTCGAATCCTGGCAAGGCCAACCAGGTGCTAAAAGCTACTGCTTAGTGAGTTTCTGTTAGGAGTTTTGCCTTTCTGATGCTACTTACCTCTGTGAGAAGATACCTGCTGTTGCTTGCTCTTTGTAGCTCTACAGTGTTGAGAGTTGCAGTTCTGTAGGAAAAAATTATCTTAGCAAGACAAGCATTTCAGGTGGCCAAGATGCTGTTTGTGTAAAAAAATCAAAAATGCATGCATGGCTTCTGAAACTTTTATTTCAATGCTGCTTTAATTTCAGTGCAAAATTCAGATTTAGTTGGATTTGAATGGCCTTTAAAAAATGTGCAAGAACATATGCAATATCTGGTGAGGATTGTGTATGTGATGTGTAGGCGTTTCCAATTAGGTTGACTGGACACTGCCTCACGGGTATTACAAGAAACATAACCAGCTAGCAAACAGTAGCAAATAGGACAAGCTGAAGGCTCCAGAGATTTACATTTGCTTTGTGGTGTGTTGGGAGATGCTAGAATAACCTGGCCTTGCCTTTCGGTTAAATCAGGTTGAACACTTCCTTTACTTACTATCTTTTAGCTCTCTGCACATCTCTCGATTATTTGTATTTTCTTACAAATTCTGTTCTACCTCTGTATCCAGAACAGGCTTTCTTCAGTTCATTACTTCTGTGCAGCTAACTCTCTCATCATTAACTGTCTGTTAGAAATGCTGCAGCATATATGACCTCCACTTTGGTTCCTTCCTGCTGGGAAGTAAGGTGAGCTGTACAGCAGCTTATTTACAGAATGTGATTAGAGCTGGTAAAGGAGTTTGCAACTATAAGAATTCAACCCACTTTAATCTGCTTGTCATATCTGTGAAGATGTGTGTTCAAGAGGGTGAGTTTGTAGAAGCCATCTTGGCATTGGGAAAGTCTCACATTGATCTCTCTTCCACTGTCAGAGCTAGCTGTCTCTCAGGAAGGAGGGCTATGGAAAAATGACATCAGCTTCTTTTCCTTTGGCTGACCATCTACAAGGTCTTTCTGCTTGCAAAAAAATCTTCTGAACCGCAAACATCCAGAATATTTGGTGCTGCTTTCTCATTCTTTTCTGAGTGGTTCTTTATTTCATCATGATCTTAAAACTGCATCTACTCTCTGTGTTTTACTCAGGAGAGAGAGAAGGTCCTTGATGAGCTAGCATGATAAGCTAAACTATACAATACCATCTCATTTAGGTTCTGCTGAAGGGCCTGATGGTAACAGGCCCTTCAGTGTGTCACTGCTAAGTAAGTTGAGTAGGCAGAGAGATGAAAGAAGACAGTACAGCTATCTTCTAGTAGAAAATGTAAAGGTCATAATGGTAAAGGAGTAGAAAAAAAGGGGCCAGGTCTGCTGTAAGAAGCAGCTGAGGAGAGAGTTTGGGGGACTAACAGTGCAGCAGGGAAAGCTGCTGCTCTTTTCCACACTTCCCACCTGAATTATTTTCTTTGTAGGAAGAATTACAGGATCATTCACAGCCTACTGCATACCTATTACATGTGCAGTTGGGGAATCTTATACAGCATGGCCGCTCATCTCTCCTACCCAAAAAAATCATGTCTGAGGTCTAACTGCCACTTTTCTTTCTCCCTCATTGACTATAATAATTTGTTGGTTGTAAAGAAGGGCTATTATTGCACTCCAAAGACTGCTGCTCCTAAACTAATATGGTTGGCTAACAACTGTTAGCTGTGCTAGATATCTGCCTTATCGGGCCTCCTTGTTCAGGAAGTTAAAAGCAGAGAAGTTTAAATGCTTCTAGAAAATTACTGTATGTTAGATTATTAGCATCAGATACTTCTCTAATTTTCTAGTCAAGAGAATGCATCTGAGTGCATTTAATTCTTGATATTTTGAAAGAAAAATTGCGTATGTATTAATAGAAGGAATCCTAGACACAATGAGGTACTGTGCAGAATGCATTTTATGTCTAATCTGTATTTTCTCTGCAAGCATTGTGCTTTCTTGCCACAATTTAGTGTTTTAGTAGGCATTGAAAGGTCATCCTGAATTCTGTCAGCTTTGTATTATCATTGTAATGTGGGCTCTTGTTGCATTTTTCACTGACACTATGCACCAATTATTTTCCGAGCTTTGGTTTTGATGTCATCTCACTTAGATGTGGTACTATAATGAGCTGTTATTTTTTATGTGTGCATATATACATATATATTTATATAAATAGTGAGCAAATTGGTGAGTTAAAACCATCATCTTTGCCTTTGGATTGCATGTCATGCATGCAGTCTGTGAAATGATGTACATCTATCTGTATCCCTTTTTTTTTTTTGAAAATGCTGTTCTAAGATATACCTGCATAGTTTTTCCCTGTCAGTGACATGCAGACAAATAAAGGTGATTTCAGTCTTTCCCATTTACTTTTACTCCTGAATACATATTCATGTGTGCAGGCTGCGTGTTTCAGATATAGAAACATAGAATGGGTTGAGTTGGAAGGGACATTCAGAAGTCATCTAGTCCCTCTGCAGTAAGCAGGGACATCTTCGCTAGATCATCTTGCTCAAAGCCTCACCAAGCCTGGCCTTGAATGTCTCGAGGTATGGGCCCTCCACCTCTTCTCTGGACAGCCTGTTCCAGTGCCTCACCACCCTCATGTTGGAGAAATTCTTCCTGATGTCCAAACTAAATCTACCCTTCTCTAATCTAAAATCATTACCCCTCATCCTATCGCTGCATGCCCTTGCAACCAGTCCCTTCCCAGTTCCTCTTCAGGTGTTGGTAGGCTGCTCTGAGGTCTCTCCAGACCTTCTTCTCCAGGCTGAACACTCCCAACTCTCTCAGCTTGTTCTTGTAGAAGAGGTGATCCAGTTCCCTAATCATCCTCTTGGCATGTGAAGGGCTTTAATCAAAGAACTGCCCTTTCTTCTTCAAGCTAGGGGATAGAAAATTTGTGCATAAATCTTGTTTTGCTACCTTCTCAGCAAGTTTATTCCTTCAGGAAGTCAGTACTACCAGTAAGCAGTCATTGATTGCTTGACTTCAAATTAGTGTTGTTTTTCTCTCCATTTTGATATGCTTTTACTGTCTTCTATGGGAGAATGCAAATTCCACTGCCTTAAAAACTGCTCAGCTTGAAGTATGGAGGAGCTTTTAAACTATTAGTGGATGAGATATATAGCAGGAGAATCTGTCATGAAAGATAAGTGAGCTAAAGTTCCTTTGTGGTCACAGAACCTGTAAATTGTGCCTGTAAATGCATCTCCTGCAGAGGTTTAGGTATCTGCCATCACTTATCCTGGTACACATCCCTAGCTGAAACTGCTCCCTAGCTTTGCTTATATTTATGCTTTTTCTGCTATTTCCTCTCAGGAGAAAAATGTTTGAAAAGTTCAAATAGGGGAGCTCTTATTCTTCATACTGTCTTCTAAAACTGTTAAGATAATCAGCTATACAAATCAGAACAGCTCAAATGGAACAAAAACTTCCTTTGTCTGAATTGTTTCAGCATCAACTGTTGACACCAGCAGAAACAGTGGTGCTGATTGTTGCTGAGCTTTGTGTGCTTTGCAGTACAACTCCTTGTTTGCTGTACCAGCTCTAACATCTTATTTTCACTACCATCAGCTGCTTATTCATCAGTAGGTTTATTTTCCCAGCAATCTTAATATGTGGAGTGAAGAAAACAGAAGAGAGGTAAGAAATAAAAAGAACTGGTGTGAAGATTTGGTATTATGATATGAATTATAGCATGTTTAGGACAGGGATTAAATTTTCCAAGTACAATGATGAACAAGGAGAAAGAATGTAACACATTAGTGAATCATATTTTAGGGTAGCAAGAGGGATATTGTATGGACTGTGGTGATGAGAAGAGATTGACTAAAAAGCACACATTAAAATGGGAAAAAAACATACTCATGCCATTGTAGAGCTGAAGAATTATAAAGAATTCCAAGAATATGAAAGGGATTGACTGCTTGAACTGTGGCAGTAGAAAGAAGTGCTAAAAAAAGAGACAAATTTGGAATGAATAATTTCCAGCTGAAGGAACACATTTAACTAATAGACCAAAGAGATTTTAGGGTTCATGAGTGTTTTCTGTACAGAAGGTGGAAAAGTTACTTTCCTTATTGTATTTCCGCTTATAATTATGTGTCCTTCCCCCTTGGTTATCTTTAGGAGTCGGGAAGGACACTGTTATGCATTTTTGTTGCTGGTTTTTTTCCCCTTCCTTTGAGACATTGGCATTTACTACACTTTCAGACAGAATCTAATTGTTTCTTTGGTGTTTTGTCCTCTCAGTAAATGTAACTCATCAGCAGGAATGCATAGCAAGCTGACACCATCAATCGGTCAGGACCACCGCTGTATTTAATACCTTTTCAAATACAGCTCTTAATAATGGGAACATCTTAAAAGATTATACATTTTAAATAGGCAATTACTGCAGCCATGTTAAGCAGTACCTATTGTGTTACTGCCACTGAATGGTCTTTATCTTCTGTGTTCAAAGTTTTTTTCAACATTAACAAATCAGCAGAATCTCCTTATGAAAGACTCAAGTGATTTAAAACCCAGAAGAAATACAGCACATTGTATTCCTTTAACATATAAGACCTTGTAGATGACAAAATGAGCATCAGTCCCTCCTAAGTTCTAATCACAGAACACTTAATAGGTTTGTTGTATTGCTTGTTTCTAAGAATTATTTAAATTAAAATACTGATGAGCATGGATCACATACTGTACATTGAAGGCTTTTAATACATAGATCATAAAAGGTAGGGATGTATTTTCTCTCATTAGATTGTGGAGCTGCGGAAGACATAGGTTATTTAATACTTCAGTGAGCAGTTTTAAAGTTAGAAGCAGTAATGCAGGCAACTGTTGATCAATTTCAGACAGAATAGTCCCTTTTTTGAAGTACAGCACCTGAAAAGGTCCAGAGTTGGAAGCTGGTGCTCAATATGTAATTGCATGCTGATCACATTCATAAAAATATTTATTGTATATAGATCTCTTAACGATCATCGCCAGTTGTCTTACAAGTTTGCTCAGGTTGACTCATTTTGGACTTTGCAGTATTGCTATTTCTCATTTCCATGAAACATGTTGAGCTTCACACTCTGATTCTGGAATATTAATGGTGACATTCTAAAGGTGTAACTGACATTGCCAAAGGTAATGTCATTTGTAATTAGAAATATCTGCTTGTAAGCAAATGCCAGGTTAATGCTTCTAAAACTAACAGTTTTAATCCATATTCTGTATTTGGATAATTGTGTGAGAGAAACTGCAGAACCAGTGATGCTTTTAAAGCTTTTAATAGTTTTTTTTACTGGTTGTCTGCTCATTGCAGTAGCGGAGTGGTTTGAGTAATTTGATACTTAAGCCACAAAAAGTGTTTGCATTTTGTTTAAAGGCTCTGCTCTTTTGTAGATGATAAAATTAGGCAGCTGTACCTGGAGGGTATACCTGTAGACTGTGCTCACAGCTTTATCTGGGACCAGGACATCTGTAAGAACGTCACTGAAAATAAAATTTCAGAACAGGTAACTACAGAGATGGATTGACTTAAAGAGATAAAGGTTTGAAGGGTACACAGAGTGAGACTCTTGAAACTTTTATAAATCTAAGAGCAGTAGTTTCTAATGTCATATTATCCAGCTGCTGAGTTGAAGTGTTTATTTTATATCCTTTATGTAATGTTATTGCACAACCATTGTTTGTGATTCAATTAAAAAAAACTTCGTTGGATTGTCTATGGAACCAAGTAGTTGTAGGTTTATTTATCAGAAGGGTTTGGAATTGAATTTTCATATATCACCTTGACTCATATAGCAGATAAAAGGGATGAAGTGGCACAGAGAAGCTCTCACTGTTCATGCAGTCATAGCCAGGACCATTCTGAAAAAGAGTCATGAAATCAGGAAAGAAATAAATTCTTCTGATTCTGATCCACAGCACACTGTTGAGGGGGTTCTAGTGAACGCCTGTGATTTGCTGGCAGCTTTAAACATTCTATTGTAGGTTTGAAATCTCCAGTCTCAGCATTTCCATCTGCAACAGAGGAGCATCCCATAAAATGCATGGGTAAAATATCAGAAGAGTAGATAAACTTTTGGCACCATTCTAATAAAAAAGAGAAAATATTCACAAGGCTGAAACATCTCTCTAATTACTCCATTAGTTATGTTTCCTTTCAGATTATCTACCAAAATCTAGAAAAAGCAGAGTACTAAGAAAATACTACATCTCTGCATAACAGTTATCAGCACAGTCTTTTTGTGTGTTCTTCATGCTGTCATGAAATGTGATGTTTACCTTATCAAACAGCTGATGCAGAAGGGACATGTAAAGGGGCAGGCTGATGGTCGGTTTCTTTATAGATATATCTTAACCTGGTACAATGAAATACAACAACTTGTGATAAGTAAAGCCTTGGTGCCAGCAGGTTTTATGTGAAGCTGTTTTGTAACGAGGTGTTCATCCCACTCCCCTGGATGTGCTTCTGATTTGCTCTCTGTATTGACAGACTGTCTGAAAGCACCTATTCAGTCTAGTCTTGTGCTTAAGTCTATAAATATAGTTGCTGTGCTTTTCCTCCTTCATCTGGGTTGTACAATTTTGCTCAGAGTTGCAGTACCTGCCCTCCATCAAGGTCTGTGGAAGTAAGAAGGGGAGAAAAAGGGTTATTAATCCTTTTTTTCTAAAAGCAATTTCTTGCTTCTTTGAAAGTTAGTTCAATTGTGTATTGTATTACTAGTGTATTTTTCCTAGCTATAAGATCACCTCCTCTCTGTATCTTGGAAGAGCATGTGGAAGTGATAAAAATGGTTAATAACTTACGCAAAATGTCTCCCCTTTTGCAGGAATTAAATTTTATGAGAGCTCAGCTGCTAGTACCTGGATCATGCCTTGACTTGGGTCCTCGTGAATCTAAGATTCCCATACTATTGGTGCAGCAACCAGGGAAAATGGCTGGAGAAGATCGAGTAGGATGGGGGAGTGGCTGGGATATCTATCTCCCAAAGGGATGGGGCATGGCTTTCTGGATTCCTTTTGTAAGTGACTTTCATTGTAAATTGCAAGTGAATATGACAAGTTATATAATTTTGTTCAAAATAATCTATTTTAGGAGGTATAGCTCAAATTGTGTAATCAATTCATAACTACGGGTTCCAAATCCTACTTCAAAAGAGGACCCTTGAACAGGTTTGTGACAGAAGTTTGGTGTTAAAATCTTAAAAAATAAACAGCAGCTTTTCATATCTTCTGTTTGGTATAACCGTGCCTCCACGGAAGTCTTGAGCATAAAGTCAGAGTGTAGTAAGGCAAGGAGAGCTGATTGTAGCTTTTTTGGGGATGTGTTTTTAAGAGCATATGTCTCTAAAGAGAAATCAGTTGGTGTTTGCTGCTAATCCATCTCCAGCTTGGCTCTCTCCACTCATCTGTCAACAAATTAGTTGCCTCTGATGTAGGAGAGAGCTTGAAACATGAAATTTGATTTAAGCTTGAATACTTCTCTGGTGCTCTTTGGAGCATCCTACTTTGAATATCTTGCTGTTTTATTGTCTCTCTGCAGTTAAGTTTATGCTTTTGAACATGCAGGGGGTTTTATTGCGTTGATACCAATTATACAGTTAAAATGCATTGGGTGGTGACTTTGTCAAAGTAACATGACATTCCTGGCAAGATGGAACCTGTGAAATTCTCTTCAGTTCTGCTTATGATTTTTCAGAATTAAATTTCAAGAGCATGACTAACACTTATGTTGAAATGAGCATCGAGAAGTGTGAAAACCGTGCTTAAGTCTTAAGTTTTTTGAAGGCTGATAGACTTTCCCTTTTCTGAAGCAGTAGCTTCTGCAGCATTGATGATGTAGGTTATTTTTATATTTTTTTCAGTTAGGAACCCAGAATTGGTATCAACATTCCTTTTGTGGATTTTGATTTTTATCACAGATATATCGAGGTGTACGAGTTGGTGGCTTGCAAGAGGCTTTAAAGCATTCTGAGTATCAAAGAATACCTCATGTGCCAAATGACTTCCCAGACTGCCAGGCAGGAAAGCAGTTTGCCAAAGAACTGGAAACCAATCTTCTTGAAACATTCAAACGGTAATGCTAACTTCAAAATTGATTGCAAGAATGAAAAAAAAAAGAATATACTGCTTAAATTATCCCCTTAATTATCTGTTGTATTAATTTTGGCATGGGCTTACATTAAGACCTTTCACTAGTGATTTAAAGCCCAGTAACCAAAAGTATTGGACAGAAAAGCTCTATTGAATAGTGCACATAAATTGAGTGAAACCTTCAGTTATAAGGCTGCATGACAGTAGAATAAAACTAAACTACTTAAAGCTCTCTTAACAGCAAACGAGAGATGAAGGAGATGACAAAGGCAGAATATCAAAGCAGGTACCAAGTGTAAAGAATAAAGTGAAGAGAGAAGTATATTTTGGTGTCAACTTTTTAAATTCCAGGTATTTCATTGGAGTAAGCAGTAAGCAATGAAATTCCTAATCATGAATAATGGGGTACCTGCAAGTGTTCTCTGTACCAGCTGGTGTTGGTTGGCCCCCCTTCCAGCTAGGAGAGGGAAGCAGAAGTATAGAGCACAAGGTGATGGTGTCAGTCACAGTAAATGGAAATATTTGGCTTGGCTAAGAGTATATGATTGTCAGAAATACAGAAGTATAGTTTAGAAGTATAGCTGTAAAATTCTTGCTCAGTGAGATTACAAAGGCAATGCACAGTTAACTTCCTCTTCTAAATACTTCTGTTTTGAAAAACGATTATATTATTAGACCTATTATTAGACCAGCAGGATAAATTAGAGAGTTAGCCTTTTGAAGTCCTAGGGACTGAGTAAGGGCCCAGAAGATAAATGCTCTTATGTATTTGATTTAACATTTAGACGTCCACCTGCAAAAAGGCCAAATTATGTCAAGCTGGGCACTCTGTCCCCTTTCATCTGTCCTTGGGAGCAGCTGACAAAGAACTGGGAAGGAAGAATGAAAGCTTCAGCAGAACCTACACATCCTTGTTCTCTGCACCCTGAATGCTCTGCAATGGAAGAAATGATCAAAAAAGCTTCTCCAGAGAGTGGTGAGGTAGAGAAGATGGTGGGAATAACGAGCTCTGAAGCTGTCGTGAAGACAGTGGATGTTACAGGTACCCAAGACTTTGGTGAGAGAGCTGGAACTATGACAAGTGATTTTATTGTTCTCAGGTATGTCAAAATGGTACACACCGGTGTTACTTCTTCATTGGGAATTGCTGAATGGGGGAAGATGAGAGAACTATTTGATATGAATACAGTGAGGAGATTAAATAGATTTATCTTGGGTCAGGCACTGCTATTGACTGTAAGACCTTCTGCTTTTTGACTGGATGGATTAAATTTCTTAAATTATCACAAGTTGTTTAAAGTTTTCCGGGAATGGGCATATTCTGTCTCCTTCCAGGTGGATGAAGCTTTTAGAGGCTGTTGCTCCATAAGTCAGCTTGCATTCTCTTTTTCTAATGTATCGTTCTTGTGCTACTTGCTAGAGTTTATAAAGAAAAGAGAGAATCCTCTGCATTCCAGTGCAACGCATGAGGGCAGCAGCAGTGTTTGGAAAGTGCCAGAAGGCAGGCCTTTCACTTTTGTGTGATTGTCAGAATAAGAAAGTATTGTGAGTTCTGGACTGCATTAGATGCACTGAGGGTTTTACAGCATTTGTGATTTAACAGGCTTAGGGAGTTTCAACAAGTAAGGTCTCCTTCTTGAAAGAATAGCTTTATGCATGAATTCTACTTAGCCTTGTTCTTTTCATTCTTGGAGTGATACCAATACCAGCATGGAAAATTACATAAAGCTCCAGGGTTCTTTTAATCATAGAATCATAGAATGGTTTGAGTTGGAAGGGACCTTAAAGATCATCTAGTTGCAACCCCCCTGCCATAGGCAGGGACACGTCTCACTAGAACACATTGCTCAGTGTCTTGTCCAGCCTGGCCTTAAACGCCTCCAGGGAGGTGGCATCCACAATCTCTCCTGGCAACCTGTTCCAGTAGTTTTTCAAATATATAGGATGCTAGATTTCTATTGTATTACTTGCTAATAACTAAGTTTTGATGTTTATTTTTTAAAAAATTAATAGGAGTGAGAAACTACTAATGCAGTTATCAGCCTGGTGCTATCCCACTGTTGGCAAAGATCGAAGAGTCCGCCTTGTTTCTCAACTAGGACAGCAGGGAATGACTGAAGATGTCTTTTTGCCAATCTTAATGAGCTATCCAAGGGCTCTTGTGTGGGTCAAGCTGTCTCTCCTGAGAAAGGGGAACCCAGAGTTACATTCCATGATCTGCATCCCTACAGAAGACGACTTGCTGCATCTAAGCAAAGACAAACTCTTCTGTGGTCCTCAAGAACCCAAACATCATGACATATTCAAGCACAAGGTACAGAGACTTAAAAAGGAGAGAAAGAAGAAGAAAAGGGAGACCACAGAGGGTCTAAGCATAACAGATAAAGAACCTGCAGAGGATCATGAAGACCTCACTCTTGGCCTGTGGTCAGGTGCTCTCCCAGATGTTACTTCTCACTGTTCCAGAACTCTCTTGGGATATGTCACTCGAGGGGATTTTTCATTGGCGGTGGGTTGCGGAGAAGCACTGGGGTTTGTTAGCTTGACAGGGTTACTTTTTATGTTACGCAGCCAGCCAGCAGATAAAAAAGGGCTTGTTTTGTTGAGAACTCCAGCATCTTCACAGTACAGATTTGCAAGGCTTAATATTGAGGTTTAAGTACCATTGCAATGCAGCAGAATGCCAAAAATACCAAAGAATGTCTGTTTTGTGGCCTTTCTGTCTCAAATCTGAGGTGTTTCTTTAATGTCCCAGGAGTTATGAAATAAACAAAAAAGCTTTGTAGCAATATTCATGGAAATAACTAATGCATAAACAAATGCAGTATTATCCCTGATGTCTGCATTGAAACAGATTTCTAATAGTAACACATCCCTTATCATCATCTTTAGAGATAAAGAAGCATGTTGTACATTTTTCACCTTAAAGCAATGGATGCTGTAACAATACACAAATCATTATTTTCCTTTTAGAAATCTTTTACTCAGATGGATTCTGTCTTCTTGGTTGTATCATTCACTTGTAAGTGCATGCAGTCTGGTCCAGTGTACATAGCAAGTGGCTTTTCCCATTTCTCTGTGTCTAAATGCATGTGGCTGCAGTGGAACAGAGCTAACGAGGCAAATCTATTAAAGCAGAAAGGTACTTAATGTGGTGGAATAGCTCTGTGCTTAAAGGAAATGCAAATGGCTGTATAATCTTGAATTACAGCAACTGGAGCTCTTAAATTGTAAAGCTTATCAGTCTCTCTCTCCGGTCTGAGAGAGAAAACTTTATTTTTGAAAAGTAATAAGCCCTTCAGATGCAAACTGCTGAAGGTAGGTCAGCATACATTTTCCGTTAATAACAGATGATATTTTGGTTCCTTAAAACATGAGGTTATTTTTGTATGGAATGTGCTAGGTTTGAAGGTTTCTTCATTTTACTGTATGGTTTATGAATGTTCACCATTGAACTCGTACGGTGGGGGGAGTGAGGGAAGAAAGTTCGATTTGATTTGTGAAGTGGGTTGTTTTGTTTGATTCAATGTTTTGTTGGTTTCTATTTTTTTAATGATAGCCTTAAGCTTCTAGACATTGAGTTAAGCAGTTTGAAAACGAGTTTACAATAATGCACTGTAATTTAGTAGCGGCATGATACAAATATATAACAGTTGGTAAAATCACCCTGAAATGATCATGCACAAATAAAAATAAAATCTATTCTTGGTTCAAGAATCTACTGACTTAAGCTTGATTCTTTGTGAAATGATGTACAGGATCAGTTAATGACTTTGTATTTCTGGGTATCAATTCCTTCATTCACAGTTCTGTTTGAAAAAGTCTTGGGCAGATAGGGTAATGATTGGAGTTGTTTGTTGGAGGAAGCATTTAGAGTATCTTAACTTCACAGTTGTTAAAATTTACAACCATTGGTGATCTAAATGTTGCATACTCAGAATTTTAGAATTGCCTTAGGTGGAAGGGACCTTTCGGATCATCACGTCCGACCATGAACCTAACTCTGACAAGAACCATCATTAAACCATGTGTCTAAGCTCTATGTCTATTCATTTCTTAAATACCACTGGGAATCATGCCTCAACCACTTTTCCTGGGCAACCCATTCCAATGCTTGACAACCCTTTCAGTGTAAACATTTTTCCTAATATCCAGTCGTAAACCTCCCCTGTGCAACTTGGGGCTGTTTCCTCCTGTTCCTTGGGAGAAGACACCGCCTTGCTATAATCTCGTTTCAAATACTTGTAGAGAGTGACAACCCCAGCTCCCTCATCTACTCTTCATAAGACTCGCACTCCAGACCCCTCACCACAGAATCACAGAATGAGCCGGGTTGGAAGGGACCCCAAGGATCATGTAACTCCAACCCCCCTGTCTAGCAGGGCCACCAAACAAACACATCTACTAGATGAGGTTGCCCAGGGCCTCGTCCAGCCTGGTCTTGAACACCTCCAAGGACGGGGCATCCACAACCTCCCTCGGCAGCCTGTTCCAGGACCTAACCACTCTCCTNAGACCTGCTCCAACACATGTGTCTTTGGCCTGTGATACCCAAAGTGATACTCGAGCCTCACCAGTGCCGAGTACAGGAGGAAGTGGGTAGAATACCTTTGGTAACAAGGGAAGTACAGGTGGAGCTGGATTTTTTTTTTTTTTTTAGCCTTCATAGGAGCAATTTAAGAATCGCAGCAGTTGGTGGCAGCATGTGGGATGGAAAGACGAGCTTGGACCACGGCTCCATGAGAAAATATTCCTAATGGCTTCAGCATCGTTCACCTTCAATACACCTGACAAAGCAATCATCATCCAAGAAAGGTCCTGAGAACCGTCTGCGGGAAAGCCGGTAGGTGGCCCCAGAGGAGAAAGCTTGGTGCTGCGCAGAGCTGGGATTCACACTCTCCTCGCCATGGAACTGCGAGCTTGGCAGCCCGCAGCTAGCTCTGAATGAGGAGCCCCTTAAACGATACAGCCCGGCTGCTCCCATCAAGTTCTCTCGTGGTAACAATCAATCCGGGCTTTAATGAACCTTTTGAATTGCGAGCCCGATTGAAATATTTCTAGGATTAGAGTTTCCAGGGTTGTGCTTCATGGGAAGAAAGGAGAGGAGGTGATGTTTATATGGCTTTTTCCCCGCTTCACCTCCCTCATCTTCTTAGAAGATGCATATTTTTCTTGCCTCACTGGACCTGGCTGGTATGTGAGAAAGAAAGAGGAGAAGCCCCCCACCCAAGCTATCATTTTTTCTTTCCTGCTTGTAGATCTTTTGTCCACTGAATCTTTCCCAGATTGTTTTTTTAAAAAAAAAAACATCTGGAGCCCTTTTTCTTTTCCCCCTATTCGTAATTTCTGCCAGGTTTTCATTTTGACACTTCCTGTTACTTTTCTTTGATTTCAATTCTCTATTTCTGATTTATGATCCTTCTCTCTGGTGAGCCAGTGAACAGAAACTGGTATCCAAGTGCATCCTGTTCTGTATATCTTGTAATATTGTTACACAGTTGTTTTCCTTTAAGTCAATGATTTATGTTTTAGGACTTCACTCTCCTTGTAAAATATACTGCAAGGCTGATAAGTTAAAAATGCTCAAAACTCTCTGCCAAAGTTTGTCAGAAAAGCACCACAACTTTATGTAGCTGCGAGGAAATCTTTGTGTGGTTGAGGTTTCCAGATTCTGAGCATCTCAAGGGTGACTTAGTCATAAAAACTGTGTCAACACCAGGTAATCAATCTGTGGATAATTAAACCTGTGTTATCAGTGCATCAGCTGAACAGCATGTCTCTGCTTATCATGTTGAACCAGGTGTAGTTTGCTGCACACATCTGTTCTTGGGCTGTGTCTTACTGCAGTTATTTCCTATTCATTAACTACTTTAGAGCATCTGGATCAGCTCCTGTGGACTCTGATGCACGAATATTTTTGGGAGCCCAGGAAGCTCTCATTCAGTGAAAAATGTTCTCCCAGTCTCTCTGGCTTCCATGCTGTTCTTTGAGCTTTCTCAAAATGGATGCCAGCACGCACCCTTTGCTCTTGTTCCTTGGTTGGCAAGAGCTTTTGGAAGCTAATGTGAAGCCCAGAAGGCAATTCTGGCATTATCTATAACAGTGAAGAGCTTGAATGCTACTGTGCTGCTCCTGTAGCTCTACCTACAGCTCCCTTAGAGCAGCCACACAAATGCTGATATTTGGCTCATCTGGTAAAGAGCCTTTTCCCAGCCTGGACTCTGCCTTACGTGGCAGTTGCCTTCTGTTATAAAACAGACTTGGTGAGGGATAGACCTACCAGCCACAGTGTCTCAAAGCTTTGAAACGCACAATCTTTGCCATTGCAAAGGCAGAAAATGAGGCTGCAGGAGAGGGTGATGATTACTCTGTGGAATGAAGAGAGGTGGGGCCCTGGATGGATTATTGTGGGTTTGTTAAAGACATTCAGGGCGATCAGGGGGTTCTAGCAATGTGATTTTTAGCAACCCGGTAGAAAGGCAGCTGGAGTTGTTGAAACAAATCTGGGAAAATAATTGGCAGAGTGAGCGACCATTCAATGGATGTGGAAGCCCTGGGGGATCGTGGCACATGCAGACAGAGGCCAGTCAAATCCAGTGTGATAATGGGCTTTCAGTGCTGTAAACATGTTAGAGCCTGGTATGTCAAACCTGATGCATTCACATCCAAGATGGGTAGTAGAAACAGAACTTGGAGGAATAAGCTAGCAATGGTGGGCTTCTGAAGAGCCAAATAGCAGAAAAGCAATAGTGATTTATTTTCCAAAAATACAACATGGAAAAACGTTGCTGCAAAGCCCCTAAAAAAAGCCCAATGTTTTTAAACTCTCTTCCCAGAGGTCAACAATCTAAATAGCACCCACTGTTTCTCTCTCGCCAATTGTGCTGTAACTGAAATTCTTTGTGAACACTGGTCTCATTAAATCCCTGCAAGAGCAGGTGAACTTGTCCTGAATAATGGCAACTCTGGGAAAGGACAGCAGAGACAGGCTAAAACCATTTGCAGCAGTTTTGAAAGCCAGAGCCTGCTTGACTCTAGACAAAAATTAGTTATCTCAAGGTGCTTTGTGAAGTAGGTGAGATGGCAAAAGAACAGAACAGCCAAAAAGCAGCTTTCATTTATTGCACTTGGTCTCTTTTTGTTGAAATGGAGTTTCTTCTACTGCTGGAGAAATGCCTACACAGAGAGATTTTGTACTTTTTTTTTTTTGTAAGATGCTCCAAGATGTGCAGAACATGTACCAGCATCAGCTTACTTGACACATTTTGGCTGTCTTTTCATCGTGAGCTTGCAGCAGTGCTGCTAATCTGACAGCCTTGCACAGCTAAGCCCAAGTCTTAAGAAACAGAAATTAAAAAGACATCCAGGACATGGCAAGAATAAAGCAGAGAATGAAAAAGTGATCTGAGGGAAGAGAGAGGCTCAAATTTCATGATTCAAATATGTGAGGATTTACAGTAATTTCTAGAGGGGATGGTGCAATTCAGTATTTCATTTCATTTCAAGAAGATCAGCTAAATAACCAGGACGAAAAAGGCTGGTAGTTTCAGCTCAATCCTTCTCTCAGCATCTTATTTCTTAGCCCAGAAAACATTTTAAAAAAACCCCAAACCAAACAATTGTTGTGATGGATGGGAAAACACATGCATTTATAAATCAGGGCTCACTCTCACAGATCACTTCTCCTTATTTCCGAGTTTGTTCTTTTTTTCACTGGCTAATGTTAAAAAGGGTCTTTTCAATTTTTATTTTGGTTTTAGCAAAAGGATGAAGTGAAAGCAAACTCTGAATTAGTTAGAGCTTTAGTACTGAAAAATGAGTTTAAATGTCACTAAAGAAATAAGCCACCTCCTTGGGACATTGCATTTGTTTTATCCATGGCTCTAGTGATGACTCCTGTGTGTCTACAGTTGTAATTAATAAAAAATACCACACATACACTTCTGAAAAATCTTACCTGAATTCTACCAGGTGTCACCTAAGACAGCATCAGCCACATGTGAAGCCAGTTGCTCACAATGAGCCAGAGACTGAGAAAGAAGGACCACACACATCAAAGTCTGGTACTTTTCTTTAGCACTCAAAAATCTACAGAGTACTCATTCAGAAAAGGAAACTGCAAACCTGAAATGGCAAATACACTTTCCTAATTTAGGGATGATTTTTAATTAATTTTTTTAATATTCATGTAGAAATGGTTTTGATACATGCCAGCAGGGATTGAAGGGTTAAAACCAGATAGTTAATTTTCCTATAAGACAAAACATCTTACAGGAATAAACTGAGTCCAGGTTTTCTGAGTATTTTTACAGTACAAGGATTTTTGTAAATCAGTTGGCCAATATATCAAGGAGGTTCCAAATGAAATCACAAAAACATAGGAAATTGGCTAAAAACTCTCCAAAGAGATGCAGATTAAAATAAGCATCAGAGAATCAATAAAATAGTAATAACTTCCCATGATTGCCTGAGGAGCAGAAGAGACTTGACTTTAAAATCAAAACCTTCAAAGTCAGAGATGTTTAGTTTTTAATCTCCTGTTAAGAGCATTAGTGTTTAAAACTCGAGTTTTGATATAGTTAGAAAGTTAGTAAGTGCATTGTATTTTACTTGTACAAAGGCCTTAAGTTCAGCTTCTTTTTCCTAGCGTAAAACACCCTTACAGCCTGTTGTTATTGCAGAATGCAGTAAAACAGATTTTGTCAGAAAAAGAGAAGTCCTGGGAAATGCTTCCCTGTTTTATCAATCATAAAACATTGAAAATCTGCAGGAAGATGATGTTCATGGAACATGTTCTGCCATTCACCTTTCTACACAAGGCAGAAAGATGCATCAAGTAACTGTTTTCTGTACTGCCTGAAGCTCCTTCCAGGACTATGAAAGTGATTCTGTTCCCACTTGGACTTTTTTCTAAAACCTGCCCTCATACAGGACAGGATAGATGTGCCATCAGCAACACAGTTTTTTAGGTGTTTCTCTGTTTCTTAGAGTAAGTAGCAGTCATCCATTTGAGGTTGTTTTTTTTTTTCTGTGTGATTTTTATTATTTTAGAGCATGTTTGGTTTTTAGTTGTAAACCTCTGCCTTTGGGAGTGCTTTCTATAGCATATATACTTAAAATCACAGAATCAGAATGGTTTTACTTAAAGATTATCTAGTTCCAATCCCCCCTGGGGGACATTTCCCACTAGATCAGGTTGCTCAGTGCCTCATCCAGCCTGGCCTTAAACACCTCCAGGGAGGGGGCATCCACAAACTCTCTGGGCAACCTGTTCCAGTGTCTCACCACCATCACACTAAAGAACTTCTTTTGTACATCCAGCCTAAATCTACCCTCTTCCAATTTGGATCCATTACTCCCTCTATTGCCATCCTATACCCTTTCTGTAGGCCCCCCTTCAGGTATTGATAAGCTACTATCAGCCTTCTCTTCTCCAGGATGAACAACCCCAACTCCTTCAGCCTGTCTTCATAAGGGAGTTG
The DNA here is from genome assembly GCA_013400935.1 of Turnix velox. NCBI lineage: Eukaryota > Metazoa > Chordata > Aves > Charadriiformes > Turnicidae > Turnix > Turnix velox. The sequence continues at coordinate 171,066 of VZTY01019388.1, forward strand.
CTCCAGCCCCCTGATCATCTTCTTGGCCCTGCTCTGGACCTGCTCCAACAGCTCAATGTCCTTCTGATATTGAGGGCTACAGAACTGAACCCAGTACTCCAGTTGGGGTCTCACTAGAGCTGTGTAGAGGGGCAAAATCGCCTCTGGCCACACTTCTCTTGATGCAGCCCAGGACTGGGTTGGCTTCTGGGCTGCAAGCTCACACTGCTGGCTCATGTTGAGTTTTTCATCCACTGACACCCCCAAATCCTTTTCTTCAGGGCTGCACTCAAGCTACTCTCCACCCAGCATTTATCTTTAATGTGTACATTAAATGCATCAAATAAAGAGTCAGATATAACTCCACAGCCTTAACATGTCTCTTAAATGACAGCTCTCTTCCAGTGCTTAATGTTCTGGTTTTTTAAGAGCTGAGCATTTTGACCCATCACCGTGGGGTTGAACAGCACCCCAAATGGGACCTCAGCCCATGGGGGGGTTTGGTTAGGCAGACCCTGCTCTGGGTCTTGTCACATCCTCCCATGAGCCCATACTCAGTGCCCTCACTGTTTGGTGTGGAACAGTTTATTTATTGACAGCTTTTTTGTTCCAGTGAAGTAGAAACCACAGAAGAGGGAAAGGCCACGTTTATGCTGCGTTAGTGCATTAAATTCCACTTTGGTTCTATTCTGAGTAAATCTTGGCCTTCATTTTGAAATACTGTGGTGGGGTTTTTTTCAATTCAGATTTCCTTCTGTTAAAGGCCATCAAAAGCTGAAAGATTATTGTCCCACAGTACAAAGAGGGATGATGTTAGTCTGGCCAAGCAGCTATCAAAAATATGCAGGAAATACAACATAAATTCATTTTTCTCCAAATGTTTTCTACAGACGAGATCCCAGGCTCTTAGGTTAACTCCAGGGACCACAGAGAAACAATAACTTGAACTAGAAGTCCCAGGACAGTAGCCAGGTTTCATTTGGTCTTCAGGGATGGGAACAAAACACCCTACCAAAAATAATAACTTCCTTTTCATCACTGCAAGCACTGAACTCCACATGTCAGCTGGATTTCAGAGTTTATTAAGAAGCAAGAGAGATGACCTCTTTTATCTGCAAGGTCATTAAATTGATGACAAGTAAAAACTGATTCTTATCCAGATCCATTTGTAAAATTAATTTCAATATTTTCAAGAGTATAAATTAGTCTTTGGGGACCTAGACTTGATACAAGCTGCAGCATTTTTTTCTTCTATTTCAGTCCACAAAATGCTCAGACCACTGAGTACTGGAAGATATGAAAAGTTTAATCCAGCTTCCTAACTGAAGACTGAGTCTCCCTCCCAAAGAGAGGCTAAATGGGATATCTGACCTCTCAGACAGGATACACATTTATCCTATAACATAAAATTATAGAAAACTTTTAAAAGATTTCCCTTTGAACTTCAATCTTATTAACATTTATTTCATTATCATTATCACATATCTTCTAATATAGACTGCAGTAACCACACTTCAAGGAACTGAATGTATTTCAGTATGGACCATGAAGTTTTGTCATGGTAAACTTTTTTTCAAGTGAAAAATACTTGAGGAAGAATGAAAAGCAGGCATTTTCTTTGACCCTTTAGATATCCCTGTATTTTTTCCTAAATATAAATCAATGTATCTATCAGGAAAATCTATAGGATCATGGTTTTCCAAGGAATTAAAACACAAATTTAAAGGGAAAAAACCCGCAAATATTTTAAATAAAGTTTTCTGTTTCCACTTTCAAGCCCTGAAATACCCTTGGATAAAACTTGCAGGGCACTTCTCTCCCCTGAGTCTCTTTTGGGTACCAGCATGCACTCTGAATTGGTTCCTTTTCTCTAAAGAATGAACTCATCAATCTCTGTTTCCTGCCACTTCAAATTGAAGCCGGATGCTGAAGGAAGAAAACTAGTGATTGGCAGAGCTTGGAGTGGGATCCAGGAGGATTGAGGAGTGCCAGCTCATCCAGCAGAAAAACTGAAGCAAAACAATTCCTGATCCAAGGAAACCAGACCGAAACTCTCACTGTAACATCCATCACTGATAAAAACAAAAGCTGTTGAGCTTCTGGGAGTGTTCCAACTTAATGAAGGGACAAGCAACCAGAAGAAAAAAAAGAGGAACCCCCAACTGTGACAGCACATATGAACAACATCTTTTCACAAGGGAAATAAAGCACTGAATTAAAATTTATGGCTTCCCAGTAGCATTACATACCCTGGGAACAGCGAATGCATCATTCCTTCCCAAAATGACAAGTGTTAAGGTCATAAAATCAAACTCAACTGGAGCAGCAAATTGATTCTAGACTATCTAGCTCTTCCAGGCTGCGTCATGCTGAGCAGAGCTGGTGGTTGGTTGCCTAGGGGAGCAAAATATTAGGAATAACACAGTATTTAGTGCCTGTTCCTTAGGAGAATGGCTGTGAGAGGAGAGGTGTGTTCACGTGTTACTGTGCTTAGCGCAGCAGAAACCCTAGAACTGAGTCAGTCCCGAGTCCTGCCTTTCCAGCCAAATTTCCAGCAGCAACGAACTAATAGCATTTCCAAAGGTTAACACTTCTGTAACTTTGCCAAATGGTAGGGTCATGCCCTGTTTTTCTGCTAATATAATTTGCTTCCCTCATTTTCTCTTCTCATGACCTTTCCCCCACTATTTGCCACCATCCATTTTGGCTCTTTCCTGTGTTGCTGCAGACCTCTAACATGCTGCTGAAATTATGAGCTTTGTACTTGTGCTTTGCTCTGTCTCTGCAAGCAAGTTCTGCAGAACAGCTGCAGCTCTAATGAGTCTTCCTGAGCCTATTGGCTATTAGTGGCCCATAGCTGCTAATCATTCAAACAAGGCAACATCCTAACTTCAGATGCACGTAAATTTACTCACATCTCAAGTGCCTTCAAGGCTTAAGTCTGGTTTTAATGCAACAGTATCTTGTTCATAGTTGGCACGTAGGCATGTGAAGACATTGTTCTTACAATTTGATGGCACATCGTCCTCCCTTTCTTCTTTTTATTTGTTTCAATGGGTCAATGCTGTGTTATCCTAGAAGAATGTATTCCTGGAAGCCTTGATTCCAGTAAGGAGATCATCATCAACACTTTTACACAATGTCTAACTCCCAGAAACAGGTGCTCCTTCCTTTTACTCTGGCACCATCTTGTTGAGGCTGGACACAAGATAATGATCTAGATGCATCACCAGTGCTATTTGATGATGCATGTTTTTCATAAGTTCAGTAGTCCTTCAGTGATGGAGGATACCCAACTTGTCATTCTCAACCTTTGAAGCTCTTCCTGCTGTGTCTTAAAACTTTTTCTTAAGTACCATTTCTTTTTCCACAAGTGTTGTGTTTTATCTGTTCCTCTTGAAAGCTACATGCTCTTCCTGATATGGCTGTTGTGATGCCTCCGAGACCCTCCAAGAGATCATGGCTTGTGTCCCTGTGCCATCTCCTGCCTCAACAAAGCTGTTCATAAATCAGGTATTTATTAAGAACATATGCCACTCTTAGCTAAAAGAAAAAATTGAGACCAAAAAAAATAAAAGAGATAATACCTGTCCAATACCTGTCTGTCTTCTGTACAGGTTTCTCTGAAGAGTAGTAGTGGTCAGCATTCACTCTACTCTTTTGGTGTTCATTGGTTGCTATTGTTCCTTGCTTCTCAGAGAAGTGAGTCTTCAAAGCTGTAATTCCACTATGACCATATTCTCTAGTTAGGTGTCTAACAATTTGGAGCACACAGTATTTTTGGTAGCCCAACAACATCCGCAGATGGGACTAGCAGAAGAGCTTAAAAGGTGAGCAGTGTCCCACAAGCTCACAAGCTTTGGTGAAGTCCTCATCAACACCCAACAGACAACCTAACTCACTAGACTGAGGCCTGAGGCTTACAGAACACTACAGTACAATTTCACAATCTGCCTGAGCTCACCCCAAGCACAGAATCTATCCTTCTCACCAGAACCTTGTTTTACTCAGGCCATTTGCTTCTGGAGATGGCAGTTCTGTATGAGGCCATTTGCTGCACAGAAATACACCAGGTGCAGGGTTAAAGAGTGAGACAGTAACATCCAATCCCACAGGCTCATTAGATGATTTCCAAATCTAAATCCTAGTAACTGTCAAGTCAACAACAAAAGTTTCTTCTGGGACCTTGCCACAGCAAATGTCACCTCCTGAGACTGCCTATTGCTTTGAAGCCTTCTTGGAGGGTGGGGAAAGGCAGGGAAAAAGTTTGAGTATATTTTTATAATGAGGAGAGAATTTTTTTTCACTTCCTGCTCACATAGTAATGGCTGAACCTCACTTTCTTTCTTCTTGTGAAGAATGTGTTCCAAAATAAACAAAACTACCAAACTGCAAGCAATAGCAACACCAGAAGAACTGTTACTGGGATGCTGCAGTTTCCTAAACTTAGAGACCAAAAGTGAAGTTACAACCAAAGCCTTTTTACTATGCTGGTCTCAGTACTCAGCCTAGTTTTTCATAAAAACCATTGCTTAAGTAACTTACACAGAGCCAACATGAAGAGAAGCAACAGAAGGAGAAAAAAAGGTTGGTAAAAAAAAAATAGGTATTTTGGTACCCCAAAGGTGTGGTGGTCTGAAGAAGATGTAGGAGAGGCAGAGAAGCTGTGCAATGATGCCCCATCATCATCCTGAAGTGAAGAAGGATGGAGGGAATGAAAGGGAGAAACAGGCTGAACTAATGGTGGTTAATGGGAGGCCTCGTGTGAGAAAGGGACTGTGAGACAGCTCATGAAGGTTGTGACTCTGAGACCAAAGGAAAACGCCTCTCTGAGTTTTGGAGCTCCTTGCCCACCTCCTCCCAGGACCATCCCAGCTGACCTGCTGGCTCTGGTCCCACCTGTGTCATGGCCCACCTACCCCCCAGCTGCACATAGCTCCTTACTGGGGCCAACTATTTTTCATCTGCTTCTCAAACTCAGCCTTGGGACACATATTTTAGCTTGAAGATAAACATTTTGAAGGTTGTCTTCTTTCTCACAGTGCAGCCACGAGGTGTTTTCAATTATTTTAGGAAAACTTCCCTTGGCCAGGCCAATTTGTTCACTGTTACTCTTGTGCAGTTTGTGTGTTTGTCTTGGGGACCTGGCCCATAAACCAGCAATTAGGGGTGTGTTGTATAACACTATCCAGAATTTAATCTGAAAAAAAATTAAATAACTTTTAACAACCTTTTTTTGCTTTGCAAAAAGCTCGGTAGAAGCCAAATGATCTCTACAGATGACCACACAAACCTGCTGGAAACTGACTGCTCCAAATGGAAATGCTTAAGTTTAGTCATGTTTTAGTCTTAAAATGTTTTAAGTGATGATTTGGGCAGGAAAAAGTAAGTTCTTCTTGTAGGGGGATGATACGGGAGAAGGAAGACTTCTTTATTTTCCAGAATGATGTATTGTTGAGTCATCAATGCCTGATATGTACAGAGACAAGCAAGTCCTGCTCTTTGCTAGATTTATGTCTGCTTTACTCACACACATACACACTCACTCACTCTTGTATAAAGAAAGCAAGTGATGGGGAGAGAACAGCAGCAATTATTACACCTACTGGTTTTATTATTGGTATTGCTGTGAAGACTCTGAACCAGGTGGGTGTTGATGGTTGACTTTGTAAGAGACTTAGTGAAAGTTATCCTTGGAAATTTGACATTCTTGGTGATAAATGTGCTACTTACTCAAAGGAATTCAGTTATCTCAGACTATGTCAAAGAAAGAGAAAGGAAAATTAAATTTTGGTATATTTCTGCATTATCCCTTTTGAGAGGGTTGCCAGAATTTTTCAGATGGCTGTAATTTTATTGCTTTCCTACTTACAAAGGAAAAAGAGGTATATTTCATAAGTGCTCCTAAAAAGGAATTAGAAGAGTAAGGCCCTTATAAGTGCCAAAAGGAGACTACTAAATATTTACATATTATTACTATTCCAAAGGACATTAGATTGGGAGGAGGATGCTACTTGTTCTAGTCAGATTATCTTCTTACATCTCATCTCTGAGACATATCTCATTCACTGATAAAACTCCAGACTCTTCCTACACCTAAACTCAGAAAATGAAAGAAACCCACCTACCTTTCTTCCTTGGGATGCTCTTACACTAGTGAAAACTTTTCTTAAAATCAGAGTGCCCAGACTGTTGAATGTTTCAGCTCTAATTTTATACTCTAGTTCATGTGAGTACTGGGAAGATCTTCCATCTCAGGCTTTCCACAGACACTGCAAAGGAACATCATGAGTTACATTTCCATTGAGGTTTAAACATTTCCTTTGCCATGACAACAACCAGAGCACTCACTATTTTCTATTTTGCTGTAAGTTAGAGATGGAAATAACAATGGAGAGGTCTAACCAGCCCTGCTCCCTGAGCAATCCCTCATGAACTCAGCAGCTTTGGGGAACCGTGCAGTTCTGCTCTCTGATGTTATTTTGTCCTTGGGACAGTATTTCTCAACCTGTGCTCTGGGGACCACTTGTGGTCTGAAAGACTTCAGAGACTGGTCTGTGAGATCACTCTAAAACAAAGCAACTCTCCCCACCATCTCCCCCCACCTCAAAAATGCCCAAACCCACATGCACATTTTGTCACAACTTCCAAAGGGCAGTCTGATTTTTAGGTGATTATTCACATGAACATCACTGGATTATGACTGCTCAAGCCTGCAGCTTAGACCTCCAAAAATCTTGGGGACCTTTGGATTAAAAAGCATAGAAAAATACTGCTTTGGAGAAGTGTGTTCACTGTCTAACTTATTTGTGAAGACAAAAAATACCTGTTTTGTGCATTGCCTGTGCTCTTTACAGTCAGGGACAGGTTGTGTCATCAGGCTTCTACCTTCCACCAGATGCCTGATACTCATGAATGAAGCATACTAGATGCAACAGACTTAGTAATAAAATCCATCCATTTTATATTATTTTACTCCACTCCTTTTGTCTCCTGGACACCACGTCAGATGCTGCTGGAGCCCTTACCACCACTGTTGCAGTAGGCTGGTTTGGCTTTTCCAGTATAAACATTGCTTCTGGAATATCTCAGCTACTGCAGAGCCTCAGCTCAAATGCAAGTCTTTTCCCTTCCTCACAGCTCAGCTTTACAGAGAGGAGGTGCTCCCTGCCATGCTCTGAAGTTCATAGGTGAAGGAAGCCAAGGCTGACTGCAGCAGCTACATTTGATTGTGGAGCTTAAGCCAGGAAGACACCTCCACAACAGAGGAAGACAAACATATAAGATTCACAAGCTCCATCCTAAAGAGGATGCTGGAAAACCTGTTGGAACCTTGATCTAGAGCTTGTTTCTAGCAGTGGCTGGAAATTTTCTAATCTGAGACTCATTTCTTTTGTAAATGTTAGCCTATTTATTCTTGAGCTCATGCTTCCTTTTATCTTATTGAATTAGTTGTTCTGCAGTCACGCCCATGGGCTCTACCCAGGTGGCACCTAGCACCCAACAAACACTCCAAGTGGAGCTGACCTGAAATGATGCATGGTGAGGCTCTAAACAGAAGATGTAAAACACCAATGTAGAGTCAAACTGGTGTCCTGATTGCTGACTACTCTGGTGTTTCCTTCATCAGGGGAGCAGAAAATATAAGCAGAAAATATACTCCAAAGGCCTGCTGTGAAAGGCAAATGGGAGAGAGTCAACAAGAGTGGTCGCTCCAGAGAGGAAGAGGCCATGTTTTATTGCTATAACCTACTTCACCTGAATTCAGTCAGAATAAAAGGAACCAAAACACTGCCATGCACATGAACACTCAGGGATTCAGGGTTTGTTGTAAGTGCAGGCTTGGGACAAGGGACTGAATGGATCCCAGTAACCCCCCAGCTCAGCCCAGGAGTTTGGTTGTTAGTTATGAGGCAGTTGAAGGAAAACACAGGGACTCTGGTATCCACCATGGCTTCTGCAATCTGTGAGTGCCAATATTTGCTGAAATGGACTTTGGAGCACCTTATAGAGCAGAAAATGTTCCTGTCATTTTTTAGCACAGCTGTGTTCTGCTAGGATGATGTTGAGATCACCTTAACCCATGCTTTACTGCAATTCATTTTACCCTGTTACACACAGCCCCAACTACAGCCCAGTTCTGCTTGTGACTTTGTGCATTTAAAGCCACCATTTGGCATAACAAAACAAATTAATATAGGCTTGAGTTCTGTTCAGCCAAAGAAGAACAACTTTTAAGCTATGATTTTGTTTTGGCCAACAGTTAATGATGGCATGTTTTAAAGCTGTGATTTTATTTTGCAGTAGAAGACTTGTAACAAACAAGTAATTTTTCCAGTCTTAATGATATTTGCTGCTTGTTGCACAACTTCAGTCTCTAAGAAAGAAAGAAAAGACAGTGCACTCTGCACACCAAAGGGCACAGTAGGATACATGCTAACACACGGTAGGGCTGGTATAAGTAAGATATTAATCTACACCAAACAAGTACCCAGTTAACCAGACACCAGCAGATAATTTTTACTCCAAATGACATTGTTTAAGGCAAATGTCCTGGCACTGCTTCATTCTCTGCTCTCAGATCCTGTTTTGAGTTGGTCTCAAATGTGCCAAATTTCTCCCTGACTTTTTTCATATGAATTGTTTGTATCTGAGTACAGCTGATGGTTACTTATAATCAGTTGATTTAACAAAGTAGTTTAACCTCTTCAGAAAAGAGTTTATTTCTTAGAAAAACACCAACAATTAACTGCTTTTCTTTGTAATGTAGGAGGAAAGACCTAATTGAAATGGCACCATCAGCAGCAGGGTCATGTCTGAGCAGAAGTCCTCACCCCCCAGTAGCCCAGTTCTCCCATTTCCTGAAGACATAGCGAGTGGTCTCCAGATCAGGCTGGGGAGGAACGATTTCAAATCAGACTTCTAAACTTCACATTAATGTTTTGGTCACTAAGAGGTGCCCCCGAGCAGCCCATGCCCTGAACAGGCTTAGAGTGTAGGAGCCATTTGTTTTGTAAAGCCCTTTGTCCTTTGAAGCCATGCTCACATCCACAGCAGCCTCCCACTCTGGTTGGTGGATGGGGCTGCACAAAGGGCTCCTCATCTGCTTTGAGCAGTGACCATGGGATTAGTGGAGGCCTCCTTTCATCCACAGTGAAAGCAACAAGAAGATGAGGGTGCTGGGTAATGACATTGGCTTTGGTCTGCTGGCAAAGCTGTAGAGCATGATGTCAAGCAGCTGGGGGAAAATGCCATTTCTTATTCAGCTCAGCCATTGCAAAATTATGGTTTGTCTGCTTATAAGTGTCTGGGAAGTACATGTCCAGCATAATTCTGGGATTCATGTTTGACATAAGTGTGATTCATGAAAGGCTCAGCTCAATTAAGCATCTGCAGCACCAGACTTTGAGTCAGGGAGAAGGACACCAATGTCCAGATTGTTTCTTCGGGAAAATTACCCCAAGATTTCTCTCTTTCCTTCTCCTTCACTTTCAAGGTTGCCCGTTTGTGTTCCCAAGTGAAGACGCTGCCGGCTGCAGCCGGAGAACAAGGCAGCTCCAGTAAACAAGAACGAGTCCTCCTTATCTCTGGCGCAGCCTGCCTTTTTCTAGCCCGGATGGAAAAGAAGACTAAAGCCCATCCACGGAGCGCTTGAGCGAGTAAGTAATGGCAGAAGAACAAATGCAGCGAAAGTGAACGCCAAGGTTGTGATCCCCCGTCAGCGGCTTGGACTGGTTCCCCGCGCAGCGCGGCGCTGGGGCGGCGCCAGCAGGAGGCGGCGCAGGAAGCAGGTGGTTCTGCTTTACCCTCGGCCCTGCCTAATGGTCAGGGAGCAGCATCGCGCCGGCCAAGCTACAGCAGATGGGCTGCAGTTCACTCCGCTCGAGGATATTTTTCATGTTATGTGTGGAAAAGAGCAGTAACCCTTGTTTGTTATATGAGGCCTTGTAGGACTTTGTTTTGGAAAAAAGCCATTTTTGAGATTAAAAAAAAAAAAAAAAGAAAAGAAAAAAGCCATTAAAAATATGAGTCTCTGTAATTGCATTCAAAGTGCTCCAGCATGGACTTTTTTTTTTTTTTGCTAGGACTTCACTATTAAAAGCAGCTTTGCTTTTTTAAAAAGGATGAATTCCATCACATATTACCCCAGGCTAATTAAGGTGACATTACTGACCTGTTTGCTTGAAATTACTAAAAAACGCCCAGTACCAACATCTCAAAGCACTGAGTTCAAGCTATTTACAGTGCAAGGGTACCAGCAAAATAGCTGTGCCTGCTCTGTGGTGTAACACAGGTCCTTGGCCTGTAGATGCACCACAGTGTTCTCTCCAACATAAACACATTTCAAAACCTAGATTCCCCCAAAGGGCTGGGGGAGACTCATCCCATGTGCAGGGTGAGGAAGCAAGACCGAAACACAGGCTCTACCCAGTGGGAAGTCATGGGCATCCCAAGGTGGAGAAAGCTAAAGCCCGAGTGGATTGTTGTTCACCTGAGCAAGCCAGAAGCCAACACTGGCACATTTGTACTGCCATTTTTCACTGTTTGAATGCCTCATTCTACATCATCTGGTGCTTGAGACCTCTCAAAGGAGAGATGTCCAAGCTGCTGCTTTCAAAGCACATCCTCAACGTGAGGCTGTGATCAGCAAAGGGCAGAAGGAGCAGAAGTAATTGAGGCAGGTGTAAGAAACACCAGCATTTTCCTTCTCTACTGTGCTTTCACTATTCTTGAGAAGAAACCACCTGACTTAGAATCATAGAATAGTTTGGGTTGGAAGGGACCTCAAAGAACACTTAGTTCCAACCTCCCTGCCATAGGCAGGGACACCTCCCACTAGATCAGGCTGCTCAGTGCCTTGTCCAGCCTGGCCTTAAACACCTCCAGAGAGGGGGCATCCACAGCCTCTCTGGGCAACCTGTTCCAGTGTTTCACCACCCTCACTGTAAAGAATTTCTTTCTTATCTTCAGCCTGAATCTCCCCTCTTCCAATTTACATCCATTATTCCTAGTTCTGCATCACATATCCTATTTAAAAGTCCTACCCCTGCCTTTCTGTAGTCTCCCTTCAGGTATTGATAAGCTACTATGATTTCCTGTGCCCATGCACTCCTCTCAAAACCTGTTTACTTACCACGCCTTAAATGGTTGCTGAATGAATCACCCTCTTTTCAAATTTGGGCTGAGCCCTCAAATCCCACGAGTTCTGGAGAAACGGCAGCATAATGAGGTTGCTTACTAACAATACTAGGTGTCACTGTGTCTGTGCCAGCCCCTGGGCCAGGGAGTTTCAGGATCTCCTGCTGTTCTAGACTTCCTGAAGACCTCTGACCAGGGACATCACTGAACTCGGCACAGTGTCAGAAGTTGAATTGCTGAAAATAATCAAGGCTGCTACATCTCTGGGCTTACAGAACAGTCCTTGTTAAATTGGTGTCAAACTACAAAGCATTGGCACCTCCAGGGAGAGGTGGCAGCAGATCTGAATGCAGGACTGCAGGCAGGGGAAGAGAGGTGCTGTACCATGGTGTGCTGGGCCTGGTCCAGTTCATTGCTGCTTCTTCAGTGCCACTAGGATCTGATTTTTACTCTGTATTTGCCCAATTGCAGGCACTGGAAAAATGGATAGAGAAAGAGCAGAAAACAATTTGATGGCTGACAGAAATATCTGATGGAGAAGAGTTAAAAGTTCCATCTGTTTGGCTTAGCACGTAGCCCAAGTCATCTTACTGTATTTTACTAGAGGGACTTACCAAGTGCTTTAAATCACTGGCAACAAATAGCTGCAAGATAAATCCAGACAAGTTAAAATAGATGGAAGGCACAGTTCTAAAAAGCAAACAATGAGTCATTGTTAGTACAAATTACTAATGGCGTTCGTGGATCCTCTACTTTGACTAGTAGAAGAGGACAGGGTGCCTTCTTCTGTAGATGGGCCAAGGGGTTCACGCAGAAGTGCTTGGAGGAGTTTTTCTGACCATAGCTGTGCAGGAAGCCAGGCCCGATGACATGGAACTTCCTTCTCATATCAGCAACCTGCCATTACTCACACTGCTGTGTGGAATCCAGCAGCACATCCAAGCACCCAGCGTCCCATCAGTATGGTCAGGATGTGCCTATTAGTTAGCCGTTAAATATTGTCTGGAATCCTTTAACACACGGGTAACGGTGATGCTTAGTAAGAGTAAATCATATTCCTCAGATCCTTTCCCTTGTACAACACAGAACAGCTGTTCTTGGAGAACTGAATAGAAACTCCAGGACTTTGTTGTTTCATTCTATTGCCATATGATGTGTTACCAGCAGTAACCTTCAATGACAGTTAAATCTGCCTTGTTAACAGCCTCTGTGCCATCAAACGTTCTCCAGCTCTTGGCTGATAGCACTACAGAGCATTAGACAGTACGCAGTTCTGGGCCTGGTACACGTTATTGAAACTCAAGAAAATAATTTATTGATTTTTTTTTTTAAAATGGAGAGAAAAGTCTTGATGTTGTGTTCATGCTGCTCTGGATTTATGCCTACCAGCTATCAAACTGAAGACAAATGACAGAGCTGTTCTTTCAACCAGTTTAATGATTCTGGCAAGAGACCTGGCAGTAGGTTCCAAAGTTTTCATCTAGGCAAGGCAATGCCTATTCCAAGAGTGGAAATCTCCAACTGGAGAACTGGCAAGCGCATATTTGTGCTGGAGGCTTAAATCAATCATTTCTACTTTTCCCAGTGTGATCTAGCAAAGCACAGAAATTGGCTCCCTTGTCAATGGCCACTGGCCACTTCTCATGTTGAAGATATTAATGCCATGAGCTACAGTGATACATTGACCTCATGTAAAACAGTTGTGTTAGAACCACCTGTTTAATCATTCCTTTACAGTAGCTCTACTTTGAAGACTCTCAACAAATGTCTTGTTGACACTGTCAACAAGGAGTCCAGGAGACCACTATGTGTTGGTTGATCCTTTGAGTCATTCCTCTGTGTACGTGCAAAGTTCTCCTGCCAGCATCATGCATTTCTAAGTCTGCTGCTGAACACCATCACCCTCATGAACCTTGCAAACTGACACAAAGTCCCTTGGCACTGATACCCGATCCCATCAGCAGTCACAATGCTGCTGCAGATTCATACTGTCAAATGCACTATCTCCCTGAAAAGCTAGGACAAACTTTGGGGGCCTAACTGAAAAACTGGAACTTAGATTAAATAAGAAACCTACTTAGCAGCCACCTAACTATTTAAGGTCTGTTACACCTCAAAACTCCTGAGGTGTCAGTAGTTCTACTTCTGTGGATACCCAAAATCACCCTTGGTCACTCTAGTGCCAATCACAAAGTAAAAGGAAGTTTTGCAACTACCTTGTAGGGCACTATATAAGCATCTTTCAGGTCAAGATAAATATCCTGGCAATACTGAATCTTATCAGAGTAAGTCTGTGGTCTGTACCAACTGCACAGTCTAGTTTCCACACATGGAAAAGATCTGAATGTGAGATGGTACATGTCAAAGAGGCATCAATGGGATGCTCAAGAGGCCCAGACCCCAGAAACTATATCAGCCTGTTTCAGAAATACATTTATGTGCAGCCTAAGGGGACAGATCATCTACATGTGCTTTGAACAGATTTAACACATGACAAGAGGATGAGGATCATTTTTAAATGGTCATGACTGCTTAATGTGTTGTGATGTATTTGCCAGTGCTCAATGGTTACTTCAGCCAGAATGCTTGGAACGTGTCTCTACTCTTCTCTCAGCTTCAAAAGGTCGAAACATCTCCCACCTGCCAAGGGAATATCTAATTTCCTCTCTGCTTCTCTAGGCAGAGAATAGTTATCCTTCACTCCCAAATCAGTTTTTTTTTTACAAAAAAGCCAAGAACAACTAAAACCACATACAAATTATATGGAATATATGAAATTTTTGCACAGATGCCTCTGATTCTATCCCAAAACTGAGGAACATTTCAAACACAGGATTTAGTGCTCCTGAGAATCCAGAGCAGTAAACATTTCTTTATCTCTTTCTCCTGAAGTGGCCTCAGGTTGTGAATCTTCCAACTTGGTCTTCCAGTACTAATTATGTTAATTAGGTTCTCTCTTTTTGGGCTGGTTGCTAACACAATCCAGCTGATTTCTCCAAATGGAATAAACAAACAAATCTAAACAAGAAAAAGGTCAAGCCTTGGAGAACAGTAACAAAAGGGCAAAGTGAAAGACAGCTCAGTCTAATCATCTGCACTCAAGTGTTATCAGAGCCAGCATTTTCCTCTGCAAATAACCAATGCTCCCACATGAAGTGAGTTGTAAGGAGAAATCACAAGGGGTAATGAGAAGTTCAGAAGACCCAGTCCATCCTTCCAGGGCTTTGTTTATGCACCTCATAGCAAACAGTCAAGAGAAATTAAAAAATAGAACCTTAGAAGAACAAGCCACACAGTCAGACTATGTCCAGGCCTCTAGCTGACACTCCTCATGACACAAGATGCCTGTCTTAGCCCCATGTGAAGCTACTCAATACTCATTATGGAAACACACAACAGGTTTAGCAGGATGCTTACTGTACAGTGAAGCTCTTCAGAAAGAGAGAACTGATGTAATACTTCCCCCCCATTAGAAGAGAGACCTCACTCCTCCTCCTTTCCCCTCTTTCCCACCAAATGCTCTAGTCAGCCTGGTTGTCTCACCTCAGAAAGCCAGCCCAACAAGGAGAAGAAAGAAGATGGTTTCTGTGGGATGAGTGAGTTGAACTGGCTCACAGAGAGCCACTGGCCAGGCAGGAGCTCATAGCTGGGAAAAAGAGGATGAGACTTTGAGCAGCACCAAATGGTTCTAGCAACTTGCCAGGTGCATGGAACTGCAGCTTCAAAGGAGGGAATCTCAAGCCCTGAAAATATCCAGCCTTTCTCCCTTGGTGACCAGTACTCTAACAACCAAAAAAGGAGGCCACCAAAAGCTTGGTTGTAACAAGGAGCAAGCAATAAACCTGCCAGGTGAAGGCCAGGCCTCTACCATGGGCAGAAATATGAATGAAGTCCAAAATTAATTTATTTTTTGCAGCTGAAACTATCTGGTAAATGCAGCCTGATATTTTATGGCAAAATTAAACAGCTCCTCTCTACCCCAGAGCTCCCATTTCCAGGCCCATGGCCAGTTAATACTTCATCTCTTGCCACAGCGTGACCAGCAGTGGAACAAGCACTAAACAGCTCTTGCTGATTCTGGTCAGTAAAAAATCCCAAGCTGAAGCCTGTGGGACCACATCAGCCACTCCCTGCCCACCCCACCTCCCACTGTATTGATTTCCTCACATCCCAGGGAGGATCTGTTCAAGAAAGTTCAGTCTGCAGGTGCAAGTTTTGCAGCTTTATATCTCGCCCACAGTTTTGATGTCAGGAAAAACATCACAAGAAAGAAACTCATTATTAAAGAGAAGAGCTCCAGAGACTTTTCTGTATTGCAAAATCACAAATCGTAATTGCTCATAATTTCCATAATTTTGCTCCATGAATTAATTTCAGTTACATTCAGGTTAACAGAAAACATTTTAACTCTTATAATTATTTTACAAACACATAGGAAGAAAAGAAGTGTTATTCAAGAGTAAGCACAGTAATTTAAAGTAAATAGTAACTTTTGCCACAGTTATTTTCATTTTATTTATCACTTTAAAGAGAAAATCCTGTACCTAGTAGCCGATGTTATCTTCTCCAGCCCTCCTGAATCATGGAAATTGATTTTGAAAAGATACTAAAGGCATCTTTAAAACATTTTAAAAAGAAACAAAGCAAATCCTTTCACTCATTCGTTTCTGAGGTCACAGTGAAAAACTGTAGATCTCCTCTTTCCATCTTAAGCACACGCTCTCACTTGAGACTCACTTGGGACTTGGCTGAAATTACACTTGCAAAAGAAAGATTATTTCTTACATCTTATTATGCCCTTGTTCCCTGGAGAAAAGCATACAAAAAGAATGTGCTTTGTTTTTGTTATTTTAAGCTTTAGAAACTGGAACTCAAGCTGTAAGAGGGGAAGGAGGGCCATGGCCAGGCAGAGGGTACAAGCAAAGTGCAGACAGAGTCCTGTTCTGTGCCAGCTGGAAAGGTCCTCACTGGAAAACAACTTCAAAACCCCCTGCCCTGTGCCCTGGCTCACAGGACATTGCTGCATGGGAAAAACCACAGCTCTCTGTGCAATTTGTAGGGTTTGAAATGAAAACGTGCTTTGGACCTTCAGTTGTACCTATCTTAAAATGAAATAAATAAGTATTCAGGAAAAAATGAGACCTCATTTCCTTCTCTGCCACTGCAACAAAATGCATTCAGCCTATGGCCCTATCCACTACTGCAGATCAACTCAAACCTAAAAGAAGTCTTGTCAAGATCACTTCTCCTTGTTTCAGCAAAGGACATGTCTGACCCCCACTGTACTGGCTGAGGTAGATCAGTGTAACCAGTGTGGAGTAAAAGGACTCTCAGTGAATTCCCAGAAGAAGGTTTCTTGCTGGGAGGCTGGGGGACACTGAGACCTCCCACACCTGAGCTCAAAGCTTGTATTGCCATGGTTCCCACCACTGATGTCTCTTCAAATCAGTGTGGAGACACTAGCATTCAATGAAGGAAAAATTGTACTGCCACTGTGACTCTCTGTGATCCTGGTTTTTACCATCCTTTCCTCACCCAGAACTATCAGTATTTAGAAAGGAGGCAGTAGTTTCCCAATTTTTCTTTTTCAGGAGTATTTTTCTAAGACTGGGAGGGAGCCCAGCTATCCCATTCCCTTCGGAGAACTTTGCACTTTGTCAACTAAAACTTTGTTTTCCTGAAAACAGAAGCTAAACCTCAGGCTACACTACAATAACAGATAGTATAGCCCAGCCCAGGGCAGAGGAGTCTCTTGGGAGGATGTAAAATACCACATATGGCTGTCTAGCTCAGCCTTGCTGGACACCACATGTGTGTTTGTCTGTGCAAGGGTCCTATGTTTCTGGCAACTGTCATCTTCCTTCCCTCTCCTCACACCAGTGTTTATTTCCTTGGAAGAGAAGACAATTAGTGAATGGCAGAAGATAATACAGAACATTTTGTCTGTATATGTTTGCATATACTGTGCAGATGCCCACAGTTTCTTGAACAGGAAAGAAAAAGGGGTTTTTGGTATTATCCATGCAGCAGAATAATTTTAAGTCTCCCCATTTCTTACTTTTGTCTTTAAGCATCTATATAGATATGGGTGACTTCAAAGGGGAATTTTCATAATCCTGTTCTGTGATTATTTGCACTTCAAGGTAATTAGGACTCTAAAAATATCCCCAAGAGGCAATGAGACTAGAAGTATTTTCCATTTGGTTAATGGTTATTTAGTTTTTCTTAAGGCTTCCTTTATCTCCAGAACACATTTAGCACAGCCATGGGATAAATTAAGTTGGATTAACTAATGTCATGATTCATCAGCATACAGGAGATCAACATACACTTGAAAAGGTCCAATAAAAAGGTACTGCTCATCCTTGTTCCAGTGCTGATACTCCTTCTAGTTGGCATTTCAAGTGCTTTCTTCCTTCAGCTTTGACTTTTCATCGAGTTGTCTTCATTATTCAAAGTGCCATAACATGAACTGTGAGAATCTGGTTGTATTTTGCCTGTCATTTTTTTTCCTAAGGAAATGGGGTGAGAGAGAGGAAAAACAACAACTCTGTGAAGAATTTTAATAAGACAAATCCCCCAACAATCCATCATTTAAACATTCTTTGCTCCAGTAATCATTGTTTTCATTTGACTGGTTGTAACAATAGCTTGGAAAAACTCTGAAAAATTCTTTGAAAAATCTGTTTGGAACAGAAATAGAAATTAAGGGAACAGTATATTTATTAAATATGACTAGAACATATTTATGACTCAACTCTCCTAGGTCATCCTATTATCTGATACCTCATTTATAAACAGACTGCAAAAAATCCTGCTTACCAGGAATTAGTCCACAGTCAATAAAAGGAATTTGTAAATGCTCCTCTCTTTTGTTTCTTGCAATTACAAATACACCAAGGAACGACAGGAGACATCTGCAAAATAGCAGTGGCATATCATTAGAAACAGTTCACTGAATCTGAGATGAGAACGTCTTTCCTTATTTCTTTTTCAAGGACTTCCAAACACAAGCTGCTCAATTTGTATAGAAACTTTTCTTCCTGGCAGATCCATAAATTCAACTTGGGCTCCCCTTCAATCTACTTTTTTGCCTCCTGAAGCTTTATTACCAGTTCCAAAGGCTCTGCAGGCAAAATTACACTTTCAGCAATATATACCTAATCAAGTGCCTGTGAGTATGAGTTCACAGCATTTGAATCCCTGAGCAAATCTTCACAGAGCATCCAAGCTAGCATCTTAGAATTTGCAATTTCATTAACAATTCAGTCTAACTGCAGACAATCAACATCTTTGTTGTTTTTCTTGTTTGACTGTGTGTCTCAGGGGCAAGCAGTAAGCCAGAAGTGAGAAGACACTGCTATGCCTGGATAAATCTTCTATCTGCTCTGTGCTGGACACACAACCCCTAATTCCTGCCTGCCAAAAGCATGGGTTGAATTTGCTCATCTCCGTTTTCTGTCACTTCTGCTGTCAAACAAAATAGTAGTTATGTACACCTACTCTGGTCCAGCTGTAGAGTACAAAGATGCCTGTTGTTATCAGCGCTGTTCACTGGATGGCATTGTGGCAAGACACCTCCAGCACTTCTGGGACATCATTTTAACCTCACACCCATTTACAAGCAACTGTCACTTGTCCCCAGATTTGTCATGCTAAGAGTAGACAGTAGAACGTTTCTACTCTCACAGTACTCAGATCCTTCTTCAAGCACTTACTGCTAACAGCTTCCTAGCATGCTTTGAACTTTTCCATGGGTGATCTGTGCCTTCCTATGCACAGGAAAGTGAGGGAGTGATAGTGTAGTACTACCTCGTAGGCAAGAAACTCATACAATTGCCCCTGCCCATTAGCAGCAAAGGCCAGCCAGACATGCAAGTGAAAGGTAACGTGGGAGGAGATTTCTCACAGTTGCAAAAGCATCCCCTATAATGTGGTATTTGGTGGAGAGCAATGATTTCTCCTTCCTGCTGGAGGAGCACATGCTGATGCTTATTCATTCCATCATGAGATTAGTAGCTCATAAGCATCTCACATTTTCACATATTTGGATTCAAAACTGGGCCTCCAAACTCCCAAAGCACAGACATCAATCTTTCCTTTAATGCTTTTCTATCCTACTATAATGGCTACTCCATAATACTTTAATAACAAGATGGGTTTCTTCTTACTGAGAAAAGAAAAGATTTCACAAGGCAATCCTGTTCCAACACAAAACATTAATGCAGATTTTAGGTCAATACTTACCCAAATAGAAACATGAACACACTCAGTAAAGCTGCACTTTGGAATTCCTGGTAAAATATGACCCCTGGAATGTGACAGAAACAAAAATTGCAGATCTTGACTGGCTTCCAAGTGATATGAATTACAGCTGGGAGAGTCAGGAGCAGTGTCATGCTCAAATGGAGCAAAAATGTAATCTCAAATTAGGTATTGATACACATTGCGATGTGTTCACTCTATGTGCCCATATTCCATTCTCTAGACTTTCTTGAGATGCTGCATGGGTCTGAAGAAGATTTAGTCTATCAGGCTGAAATATGTGCCATGTTAGCAACTGCACAGATGTGGGTGTTTTTTGCATTGTCAGCAACAGTTTTTATGCAGGTCAAACTCAAAGACTTCCTTATGCACAAGCATATTAATCTCAATATAGCAAACAGGTTCTTCATGGATCTAGTTCAGTCTCTCCAACAGATGATGTGGACAACGCTGCAGTTGAGAAAGACTTTAAATAACTTGCTGTGTCCCTGATGTTTACATCAAGCTAAGAGTTCCAGCAAGCAGCCAAGTTTGCCAAATATTTCTGGATAAATGCATCACTAGCCCTTTCTGGTCACCCCTCTTCCAGGAATTAGCAACTCTGCTGTGGAGGAGACAGAACCAGATGTGCATCTGGATCTCAGCTACTCCAATTCACAGCCAAATATGTTACCTTTAAATCACTGATGAGAATAGATTTGCTTCGAAACAGCAGAGTGTGAACCAGCACAGCTGATGTGTGACTGTATCTTCAAAGGCTGTAACTTGGGATGAGGGAAACATGAGCTGAGGTGCCTTCTACAAGCACCCCAGCAAGATTCATCTCTTCTAAGCCCTACACTAGTTTAACTAACCTGGTGCAAATGCATATATATCCAGTCTCAAAGCTATTAAGCTATTCCTGAATAGGTACTTGATTTTTCAAGGTGGCCCAAGGCCAAATTCCCTATATGGTCACAAGAACGAAGCCCCCTTTTGGCACAAGTCTCCTCTCAGTCGCAAAGTGTAGGTCTCTTCTAACACAGGTGCTGAGGCAATCTGTGTGTGAAGCAAACTCCCCTTCTCATTAATGGCAACTCTGCATGAGAAACTCCAGCACAGCAATGACAGGAAAGCCCCCAGTGTGTGTTAAAATGAGTCATAAATGTTCTAATAACATGATCATTTTGGCTTGTTGCTGATACAGCATCTTAGAAGTCCTCCCCGCTCATGTTATTACACTGTGCATCATTCCCAAGATTTCCAGTCCCTCCTTAACAACACTAAGTTCGCACCCAGAATAAAATGTTAAATGCTTAAAGGGTCTTTGGGGTAATTTTGTTTCCTTCACTTAACCTAGAATTCCACCTTCTGAAATGGAATATGCACTAACTACTATGAAACACAGCTGGTTGTCATTTGAGTAGTTTGCCAGGCTGTTAAAATTGCTCTACCAGTTAGGATACGGAGAGGCTGGTGTGCACATGGTAAATGCATTTACTGGATGTCAAGATGAGGTTAGGAGAAATGCAGGTACTTCTTGTAAGCCAGTAAGGCACAGTAAACTGTACATATAAATTCTGGAAATGCTAGAATTTCCTAATTTTTATTTTGCTTCAGAAGTTGGGAACTTATTAATTTTTCAGAACTTAAACACCTGTCACTTAGGAAAACTTTATTTTTGGGAAGACAAATATAACTGGCTTGTATTCCTGTTCATAGGCAATTACACTTAAAAACTTGATTTTTAGACAATAGCTCTGTAAAGGCAGAAGGCTGGGAACAAACCTGAAATGATGGAAATGGTGGTGAAGAGCACAAAGTTAATGGGCACAACTGCTGTTGCTTCATACAGATGCATTGCTTGATTCAGGAACCTGGAAGACAAGCATTATGGTACCTCATGCCTACAGGACGTTGAATGTACTTTTAAGCTGCTTTTTTTTCTGTCAGTTTAACAATGTGTGTGACCATTTCTTACCACAACAGTAAATAGCCCTACACAGATGCATATATCAAATGAATTTACCTTCTGGTTTAAGATCTGCAGTATATAAACAAATAGACAAAAGCAAAAAGGCTGCTGTGGATTCTTCTGGCCATGGAGAGTCTTTTGGAGCACTGCTAGAAAAATTTTTTCAGCCACAGATAAGGGAGGACTGTTGAGGTATTACTGCTTATGGTCTGCATCGGCTCTTGGAACCAGCACTGCCTGCAATCAGCCAGGGACAAGCTGCTCTAATTTAAACAGGTCGTGTAAGGGTATATTTCCAGCACGGACATGAACACACAAGTCCTTGTAGGAATTGTTTCACTTTATTGAAGTCCACATTGCAGCTACTGCTCAATCCAACTCAGCTAAAACACATATTTGTATGTTTATCCATGCAGTCTTACCCCAGACACACTCTGTCCTTCTGGGAAAGTCCAGGAAGGTGGCTCAAAGCCTGCGCTTCTTGGATTAGAAACTCTCTGAAAGGCAATTCAAACTCTCACCAGAATCATGGACTAGACTGTGCAGGAGCATATGCTGCACACAGACCTGCACAACTAAGGCACTCTTCGTGGAGAAGCTTCCCCAGTCCTCATCAGCCAATAAAATGACTAAGCAATTAAGCCAGTTGTACAGAGAGCAGAGCTATAAATATTTACACACAAGGTGATGAATTATGAGTGTGAATTCTCAGATGCACCAGCAGATTTTCTGTTATGTGAAGGGTGTGTTTCAGACCAAAAGAGAAAAAATCAGGAGGCTGCAGTGTGTGTTCAAAACCTATAAAAAGAACCACACTTTAAATGCTTCACTGATACAATATATGTGCACAGTAAAAATCCAAGCTTGGATCTGGTTTAGCCATTAAAGTAATTGCATGGTTATTTTAGCAACTGTTGAACAATCTCCATGGTGCTTTAAAAATAAAGAAATCCTACAGATCCACAGGATAGTCAGGATTTTGAAGTCATTGGAAACACCTCATTAGTTTCTCCCATTTGCAACAAACTTGGTCACAGGGACTAAAACAATGATACCAAGGCCCAGCATTGAATCCAGGAGGATGTTTCAGCACAGGCTGTTCTGAGCTAACACATGACAGACCAGTAAAATAAGAGAGGAAACAAATAAAATGAAAAATTTAGACTGACAGCACTGTCTCTGTTAGAAAACACATCCAACAGAGGAGAGAGAAAGAGGTGCTGAGCCCAGGGAACGAAATGGGCACATTTCACTTCTGTTTTAATTTTGACACAGCTAATGAAAGAAAGAAAAAGCTGTCCAGAAGGAGAGATTAATTCAGCAGTTTCCTATTTACCAAGCTTTTATTTCCTATTTTAAATGCCCTGAGCTGTTCTCTCAGTGAGGACAAGATGGATGTAAATCACTCTATAATCTGTTACAGGGGGAGTTCCTGAGTCAGCCATGGAGAGTCACTGCATAATAACGCATGGACTTTCTGATTCCACAAGAGAATGGTATGTTCTGCCATGAGAAAGCTGTGTTGGCTCTCCTACAGGAAAATAATCATGCAAGCAAACACTCAGATTCACACTGGAGCAGTCTAGATGAGATTATCGAGCTATCTGGACCTGAAGCAGGGGGACCAACATAAAAGAAACAGACCCTCTGTTCAGCTGCAAGCCATATTTCACTGTGCTGCAACCTCCAGAAATCTATGAAGATGGCATAAAACTATCAGTCAATAGGCCAGAGGTCTACAGGGAAAACTCATATGTCCCCCCACCTCCTCACCAGCAGTTTACTACTTCCTAAAAAGCTACAGACATATAGGGAGCAAATTTACAGAGGAAGGGAGAAAGTTTTTGTAAGCTCTCTTTTTCAGTTTGATGGGAAAAGAGATGCATAACAAAGGTAAGTGTGGCTGTTCGATTACTCGGCGGTGAAGGCTGCTAAGAACATATATTACATATCACAAATTTATACCAATTAAGTTCAAAATCCATGCCGCAACTAGAACTAAAATTGGTAAGACCCTGTGTAAGGTGACAGTGAGGTAGCATCTGTGTAATTAGTCAGTTAAAAACTGAGAAATGAAGCCAAAATAAACAATGCCATCAGCTGATGGCAATTCATGGAATCACAGAATGGTTTGGGTTGAAAGGAACTTTAAAGATCATCTAGTTCCAACCCCCCTGCCATAGGCAGGGACACCTCTCACACTGCTCAGTGTCTTGTCCAGCCTGGCCTTAAACACCTTCCTTGGGCAACCTGTTCCAGCATCTCACCACTCCCAGTAAAATACTACTTTCTTATACCCAGCCTAAATCTTCCCTCTTCCAGTTTACATCTGTTATTCCTAGTCCTGCCATCTAAGACTCTGCCAAGCGTGAGTTGCCTTTAAGTGAAACTTGAATCTGAAGTTGATACCAATACTGAAAAAATCTGACAGATAAATTGGTGCAAATATTCAGAGATAAGGATAAATTCACTTACTTGACTTGGAAAGCACAAGAAGTTGCCATTAAAACAATCATGATATAGAAAATAGGATAAGTTAGCTGCATTTTCCCCTTTGCAGAGAGTGTTATCATGCTGGCCACAGCCTTTACAGCGATGACAGTGAGTGATGCTGAAAGGGAAAGAGAGACATTAATGAGGCAGGATTCTCAGCAGGGACCTCACAGCATCCTTGAGGAAGCAGAAGGTGCCAGATCAGAGCCACACAGCCAATCACCTTAAGACACACTGAGGTAGGATTTGGGCTCATAAAGCCAAGTGTTTGATTTTACAAATGCTCAAGAAGTTACTGCCTAAACTCTGAGTGGCCTTAACTCCATGTGTGCTTTTGGAAGTTTCACTTGGAAGATCTTGACACACTGTGGTCTGCAACCCTGCATCTACCCAGAGTTTCACCATTTTCAGCTGGGTAACTGAGGTTGGAGTCAGATAAAATCTTGCAAGGTAGGACTCTGTGTGCTTGTGTGAGAGAGACTGAGCTCAAGTAGAGGAAAGAACTGGATCCATTTCCAATCTGCTGGGCAGATCCTAAACACTGGACTACTAGTCAGAGGCAGTACAGCCTCTACATCTTCCAGACATACTTTATCCCCCAGGAGCTAAGTTGCATTATTCAGAAGAGGTCTGAGAGGTCTCATTATCAGTTCAAAGTAGCTGAGACAACCTAACAGCAGTCTGCATGTGACATCAGACACCTGAAGTAACTCCTCACCATCAGGGTTTCTTTGACTAAAGGTAACTTATGGGGCCACATTCCAAAGCACCTAACGCTCCCCACTGGTCTTGTACAGGGAACAGTCAACCAACACAGGATCTGTGTTTCATTTCTCTGAAGACCACCACTGGATTTAACCCACTGAACAGAATAGTTCAGTAATGTGTTTTCAATCCATTTAGTCACTGTCATTGCATGACCACAAACAAATCAGAGAGAGCAGGCAATAGTTTTAATGTGTCACCAGTTCAGGGAATTCTTGCAATATAGAGCTTTCAGAGAAGAAACTGAAAACTCTCAGCTGAGAGTCACTTCACCTTTTCTTTTGGAATGCACTCTTGATTTGTTGAAGCTAATCTAAGCATGCTTTGGTAACTAAAAGTAAAATGTAGCAAATTCAAAAGGAACACAAAGTGATGAGAAGAGTCAGGGTGCGGAGATGACCTCTGAAGAAAGGCAATTAATTGTCAGGAGCACTGTCCCCTAGCTGGAATCCAACTCCAGCCTCACTTAGAAATGAGAAGTGTTGGATTTTGGTGGGATGATTCATCTGCCTGTAACTGCAAAATTCAAATGGGCAAGAGGAGCTGCACTGCTCGAAAGTTCAGGCCAATGTTTGGGAGAAAAGGTGGGGAAAGAGGAACAGATCCAGGTCTGTGGTTTTGATTGCAAGTCTTTTCTGTGTAGCGAGTACAAAAGTTCAGGGGGAGTTTAGGAGTTGCATACATCTTGCAATGATCCTGTTTTCACGACAAGTTTTCCACCTAATGCTTTGCTTCTTGCTCTGTAATGGGAATAGGTGTAGCGGTTTAACAAACATAGCAGTAAAAGTGAGCAGAGGAGGTCAAATCCTGGCCTGCAGTATTGCTTCTGGTATGACGACAAGCCAAAATATACACTCAAGCCCAAACAAGCAGATTGTATAAAAACTGAGAATTGCACTCTAATATGGGGGAGTCATTATTTTAAAAGAACACTTACAGGTAAAAATTAGTTGTTTGAATTACCCAACTAAGGGCAAAGATTGCTGAAATACTGTTTCTGATGAAAGGATACTTTCCATCCCCTATACAGCAATGCATTTGACCGGTTGCTTGGTTTGTTTGAGTTTCATTGAAACTTTAACTTTTAGTTAAAGTAGCCCTGGAATAAGTTTCAAAACCTAAGAAATGGTTTTCCTATCTCTGATAGAATAACTCTCTCTCAAGGCTAGTGTTACAGATGATGTCACTTTCCAGCTGTTAGGACAGGAAATTCAGAAATCCCACTTTAATCTGAAATATTTCCCCCCATACTTATGATAACTCCCAGTATATACATGAGGTAAGAAAATTCTCACCAAATGAACTTGCAGAGTTTTAATAAGCAAAATATTTGCAGATCTTACAATCACATCCATATTTTCTTCATAATGAAAGTAGTTCTTATACTCAATGAAGCACAAAGGCTGCCTTCTTTTTGAAGAAATCTTTCTATATTCCATTTACAGCTCTACAAAATCTCCACCAGGACTGTATTCATGCGGGTATGACAAAAGGCAGAAATCCTGTTCCACAAGCTGCCACCAAGAATTTTCTGCATAGAGACCCTAAGCTCATCCACCGATCCTCCAGACAGGGCATTCTGAGGGCAGTGCATGTGCTGGATGGCTGGGACAAAAAAGCCACTTGGACCTCTCTCAGCCCCCCATCACTTTGCTCAGCAGTAAAGTTAGAGAGCAAGAAGGCGACTCCAAGTGTAACTTTGAGGGGACTGCCAGGCACCAGGATGGCTGCAGGAATCAGAGCCAGCCACAGTTCTGGGTTTCCTGCTCGAGGGAAATGTCAGTATTTCAAAAGTTCCCATGAACCAGGATTTGTTTGTTTGTGTCTTTTTTAATAGAGCAGAAATAATGACACATTTTTCCTGAAGCTGCATATGCTCACCATAATGTCAGCAGCCATCAGCTGAAATTGTTATTTTTGGTTGATTACAGCTTGATCTCCACACTGCAGTTAGTGCCTGCTGCAGTATAGCTTTGCCGCCCTGCTGCTGTTCAGTAGCTCTGCATGCCTCTTTGGCACTGGTGGCATCAGGGCTGACAGGCTCTATGGCAAAAGGATACAGAAGAAAAGAAGCTGTGTAGACCAGTTGTTGGGGGATGGGCACAGGCTAGGGAGTTAACGACTGCCATCAAGTTCCCGGAGCAAGACAAAGACAGCGATCGAGGCCTGAGGCAGTCCTCGCCAGGTTGGAGCCATAGCCGCATGATGTCCTTGGTGGCCTGGGGGAGGTGCCGAGGAACTAGTGAACAAGGAACTCGTGGTCAACTGTACCGGAAGGAGGAAAGAGAGAAACCGCAAGGGGAGGGTTTGACATTGATGGATGTAACATGTGACCAATCGGAGTGACTAGTGGGCATGGTCAACCATAGCTGTATATAAGCTTGTCTGATGCTCTCAATAAACGAGATTCGCTGACCATGATAGCATGAGGCTTTTCTCCTGCGACTCCATTAGCGACAACCATTGACCCAGGTCCTCTATTGTTGACCTTGTTTGGGGCAGCCATCATGGTGGGTTTGCAGCAGTGAAGTGTAGAAGTCCATCTGGGGATCTTCAGGCTTACAACTATGCATCAAGGAGGCTGCAGTGTGTGTAGGAGCACTCAGTGCTTTGCGCTCCTGATGGCAGGTAAGAAGATGTGGAGCAGCTCAGGCAATCTTTGCTGAAGCTCCTGAGCTCTGTGCTAGGACCTGAGGCTGGCTGGACTCACACTTCTACTTCTGCCTTTTGCAGGTACCATAGAAACCCTTCAAGGCTTCTGTAGAGCTACAGATTCTGATGTTCCTAGCTCTGGGAAACTTAAATGGGAATGCTATCCCAAAAAATATGATCTGAGCTTTTCAGCTGGTAAGAAACCAGACAGGGATCTGAAGGAAGGCAGTTTATAAATCTGTTGGTGTTTTTCCCATTCTGTTAAATCCAAATAGAGCCACTGACAAACATCAGTCAATTGTGTTTTATCAACTCATGACCATCAGTGACCACTTATGACAAAAGCTCCATTAGAAATATAGTACTATATACGTCTTTGCAAACTGATACATGCTTCCACTGAACTCAGTAAAAGTATATCCATTGACTTCAATAGTACAGTCCAAGCACCTTTCACCAAGGAAATGTGATGTCCCATCCGGCTTCATGGAGAAGTGACACAGACAGCAGGTTACATGGAATGGTAGCAAATTCTTAATACATCCTTGCAAGTCATGGAGCTTTAGTGACAGACTCCTGACATTTTTCAAAACTGATTCAACTTTATTCATAACTTCCTGATAAGATGATCTCATTCATTTCACTGGGCATGAATTGTAGCAATATTAACCAAAAGACAAACTTCAGTGGCTCACTGAGTTCTTGCTTCTGGAAAGATTATTGTAAAGTATTAAATGTTGCACGTGCAAACAGGCATAGATGGTTCAAAGGAAGATCCTCTACAGTCACAGCATATCACTGCAGTTGCTTAAAGAGTGCTTACAAGGTCTTAAGCTGTTCCATTTTAAAGAACTGATTTTCACAGCTAGCCTGCCCAGCATAAAGTTTCAAACATTCCCCTTTCCCAGCATCTAAAGTTAAAGTGTTATTTTTAAGAAGCTGCAGAATACCATTGCACACAACATATTCATTTCAGGAAATCTGTAAAAAGACATTGTGCCAGCAATAATCATGGAAACCATATTTCATAATTGGCTTTCCTCTTCCAAAAGAGATCACAGTAAAAATAATGTGAAATGTTTCAGTTATTCTCCTTTGGCAAACTGCTTTGAAATGGGCCTGATTTAAACTGGCTGTGGAGACTGATTGACAAGGTATTAGGAAGTAACAGTCAGGAACATTGAAGTGAATAATATGCTCTTACCCAGTAGTGCTACCATCATTAACAAAATCATGATGTTCTTCATAGCCTTTCTTTTGTACAAGTAGAGGAGAATGCAGAATATTATAATTTCTAAGACCTGAAAATAAATGGGAAGAAAGTCAGAGCTATGAAACTATGTAATAAATGCTTCATTCAAAGCCTTTGAGCTGCCAAATTCATTTTCCCTGCCCTAACTGTTCAAAGGAGAATTAATAAGCATCTTCTGATAAAAACTAATCTTATTGCCAGTTGACTGAGCTACCAGATGTTGATATTCACTTTTCCTATTGTAGCAAAAGTTAAACTTTGATTATTTCTTCTTTCTTTAGCTTTTCATTTTGCACTGATAGATTTTTTTAATGTTACAGTGAATATATCCATGTTTATTAGTAATGATTTTTTCAGAAACTCTGTATATAACTCCTGCAGAGTAAAGAACTTCTGTGGAGGATCAGCAGTCTCTCAAGCTCTGGTATTTCTAGTGTCACTCTTTGTGAGATGTAGGCTTTTGCTACTCTTTGCCCTTCTCTCCTATACTAAAACTAGCCCCCACTATCCTTCTGTTCAAAATTTTTGCCATACATCCTAAGTAGGAAAACATCTCTTTCAGTTGTGGTTCTCCAATCACAGGTACTTAAGTTCTTACTCAAGACCTCGCCTGGAAAAGCTCAATGACACATCACGAAATCACATTGCAGGATATCTGCAGTTGCAGAAGCAGCTTTACCTACACTGTGCATGATCCAAACGTGCTCCTTCAATAACATCTGGCAGCTAAATAGCAGCCAGTTAAATTTACTGACTTGCTATTTCTTTGCAGATTCCCTTTGTAACTCTTGCCTTTTGCCATCTCAAAAGTGCTGAGGTTGTTCTGCCTACTAGCTTTGCCCAAATACCCCTCTATGCCTAAATGAAATAGCAAGTGCAAAGGCCTAAAAGCTTCTGTGAAGTCCAGAAGACTTATAAAAACATATATGATAGACCCCTGCACTGAGAAGTTCTCAGAAGAGTGGTAGCCTCAGGGACAGAATGAAGAAGTTCGTTTGTGCATGTTGGAAAGTAATCAAATGGGGGAAATAAGATAGAAAATGGGACTGTCATCATTAGTGAATTTGGTTATTATAAATTTTTTTTCAACAAAAGAAGTCATAGAAGAATATCATGTATACCTCCTTGATTTCATTACCGACATATTATGTTTCATAATACCACTCCACTCTTAAAACATCCATTGCCATAAGGCAGCAGCAGATTTTAAAAGGTCTGAGTGTTGCACTGATGAACTTTACAAAGAAATGACTGAGCAGTTACCAGCAAGGGCTGTATAATGTAATATAGCCCATTTCTTATTTGAGAGAGTGACTGCAGCAGGAAAGAATCATCAGCTACATTCAGTTACTAAAATTTTGTACCTCATTCATATCTCTCTCAGTTTGGTAGCGACCAAAAATATGAACAGAATATAATTATACCTTTGATAATTTTTTTTAACTTACTTTCACACTGATCCCTTGGGACCAAAGACAACCAAGAGACAATTGAATCTCAGATCATTATAAACACAAATCTAGATTTTATGCCACCTTTTTTCTAAAAAGTCTACTATTTATCACAAGATTAAAAAGGAAAAAAAATGTAAATGTGTTGAGTCTGGGAAAGCATTTTACTGTTTGCCAAAAAAAAAAAAGTTCCTGATTTAATCTTTGTTTAATAATCTTTCAAATCTCTTGTGGAGTTCTGGTCTCACTTGTCTCTAGAACTTCCCTTCCCACCAGGCTTGCACCCAAAGGTGAAAGCTGAGCCACCATCTGGTAGAAAAGAGGCCTTTGTCTCAGTACCACAGTAAGTAACTTGGACAGCCTCCCCAGATTTAATCAACAGTGTAACACTGGGTATGTCTAAATCAAGAACTAAGGAAGAAGTTACATTGAGATCTGCAGGCATGTGAGTTAATCCTGTCCTCCCTGTGGAAAAATATGACAGGGTTTTGAGGAAACTCAGGAGGAAAAGTACAAGTAGCAGCTTCGGTCTTCCTGTCACTACAGTGACACACATTGTAGTGCCAGAAGGGAATATCACATTATCAGGCTGCACCTAGAGCCACCTCCAGATATCTTCAGTTTGCTATTTTGACAGTGAACAATTGCTAACAGAAGAAAACTGTGCTAAATAAATATTCTCCACATGGAAAAGTACCCAGGCTAATGAGGATGTTCCAGAGATGTTCTAGGTTTCCTCCTCTGTGACACACCAGTTCAGGGCAAGCACAAAGAGATGGTGTGACTGGGATGGGGCCATGGCACCAGGTAACACAGCACTGTGAGATGTGCTTCACCCCCAGTGCAAACCAGAGCATCTATCACCTCCCAGACCCTTGGGAAGGTAGCCAAGGAGTGTGAAGAAATCCTTGAGACAGCCCTCCTGTAGGCATCCATCTGCACCTCACATACTGATTCATTTTATATCCTCTCAGCAACTTTAACCACAATGCCAATAGAGGGAAATGCCATCTTCTGCCTTGTCACATTCCCAACTACAAAAGAACAACCAATAATCCTAGCCCAGGGATAGTCACTGGCTAGACCTGCTCCATCGCACCAGCTCCATTCCCTCTTCCTCATCACTTCGACCTCCAGAGTGGCAGGTAGTCCCCAGTCACCACTGACCTCAACTGAGACAAGTCACTGCTGTCACTCTGCCAACAGCTTTCTGTCAGCCCTCATCCTGCCATCACCTCTTCTCTTACTTAAGCATCTCTACATCTCCACTGTGGTTTCCTCCTCTTTTTTGCCCACCAGGCAAACAAACCCACCAGGAAGATGCACTTATGAATGGAAATGGTCAAAAAAACAATCAAGAGGATGTAAAAGATTCCCTGATGTCTGCTCCAGAATGGGTACACAGCACTGTGTGCTTGGCTGTTTCTGAGGGTAGTAGTGATGCTGGGCCAGAGACGGCAGTCCTGTGGTCAAACCTGCAGAGAAAGCTGAAGTTTGCCTTTTTAGGACTGTTATTTAAGTTTGCACAGCTTTGTCAAGTCTCACACTCTAAGCATGAAATTCAAACGATTAGTTGTCACTTCCTGCTGCCCAGCAGCCAGACCATTCTTCCCTGGTTCTCTGATGTTTGGTGACTCATTAAGAGGTCACCTTTAATCACAAGACATGGGAGAGGCCATTACATTGAGCCATGCAGCAAGCAGAGTGCATGGCTCCTACCGAGACCTCACTCCTGGAGTGCCCCATTTGTTACCTCCTGAGAGTTACCAAAAAATACTGCTCACTTTCATAGTTGATAGCTGTGCTGGTGGTACAAACCCCAGGAATGGAAAGTACTTAGATTGTATCAGCTTTACATATATTCTGTTTAGAGGAATTGAAGGACCTTGACCTGCTTACAATTGGTCTTGCTACTATAACTAATTTCTGCTGAAGTCTCCTCAAGCTCACATCTCATCAACTTTTTTTTTATAGTCATGACACAATGTTTTCTATATTTCTAAGCATTACAGGAGACACCAGAACAAAATACCACACTGTCTGCCTCAGCTCTTTTTCAGAGATAAACAACAACATACCAAAGACCAAAGAACCAACAAGTCCTTCTAGACACTTTGAAAGAAAAGCAAAAATGCTTTGAACCTGATTTTACAGAGATTAAATATTAACAACGCGATACTCACTATGCTGCTGTTTAGGGAAATGTAAGAGCTTCATCTATAATTGATGTCTTCTGTAGTGACTCAAAGTGCACATAAGAAAAAGAGGGGGAAAAAACCAAGATAGGATAGTTATTCGTGTTCAGACATGATTATGCTACTGCAAAGACTCAGAAAGTGACACAAAGTTGTCTCTGGTGGGAGCTAGAGGCTATTTCTGCACAAGTCCTCTGATGCCAGTGGAGTGCCACAAGGGGATAGTTTATCACTCACACAGAACATTTTGTCCCTCTAGGGTTTTGTATTTCTCAGCAGACCACACTCAGGGACTACTTTTAGAAAGACTGTTGAACTGCATTATTCTGCCATACTGTCTCCTCACTGTATATTCATACTGGAAACTCTACAACTTCTGCTGCACTTTTTTACATCTAAGCAACCAACCTGTGATAGGCATTTTACAGACAATTATGATGAGCTAGTTGTTCCCTGCCAAAAGACAGTGTTTACAGAAGGGTTTACTTGAACTTCCAGCAGAATTCCAGAATAATCAGGAGGATATCTCAGAACCTCTTGTGGAGCCTTTCACTCCCTCTCCTTTGGACAGAGGAAGCTTACAACAGATGAATCCAGGAAGCAGAATGAACAAATAAAGCTTGATAAGTTGTTGACACAATAAGTCTTCCTGTATAGTTGCTCCATCATTCCCTGTAACCCATGCTATAGGTGTGGAACTGGATACTGGCTGAAGCCAGGAAAAGACAGAAGAGGGGAAAGAAAGTCCAGGGCTTACCTACCACCTATTAACACATTAATATCTCCTAAGAATACAGCACAGTCTTCCTAGATATTCAACTGTGTTCTTAGTCACTTTCTCCAAAACACTATGTTCTTATTAAATATTCCTGAAACAAGGTGAAAAAGGTCCTCAGATGGGGGAAAGCCCTTTTCCAGCAACCTGTTAGTCTTAAGAAAATGTAAACATCATATGGCACAGAAATTTCTGGGTGTTTCTGGGTGTGGATGGGGAGATTTCTCCCTCCACTGCCTACACACAAAAAGGTGAATCAGCAATTTAAAATTAGTGCCTAAAATGAAGGCTGCTTTAGTATCTATATGTAGAACTGTGAAGTAGAGAGGGATATTCAGTAGGAAAGAGAGAGGGTTCCCTCAGTGAACAGAGCCCTTTATTCTGAACTTCCTCCTAAAGAAGTTCCTCTGCTTACATAGTTTTGCTGAAGCATCAGCTGATGCTGAAGTAACTCGCTAAGTATCCAAAAATTCTTGGACATTGCCTTCAAAAGCCTCTCCACTGCCAAAATGAAAGTGAGTGTTGTGATTTATGTGGCATGATCATTAATTTCTTCCATTGAGTTGTACTGCCATCTTTTAAAACACACAAGGAAGGGACCAAGAGGATCAACACTCTTTCTGCTTAATTGAGAGCCTCCTGGATAATTTGACACATTCAGAGTCTGTAGGTTGGCTAAAAGATTATAGTTCTTAGGCTTTCTACCCATTGGCTTTCACAGAATCACAAAGTTGGAAGGGACTTTCAAAGACCATCTAGATCAAACCCCCTGCAGTGAGCAAGGACATCCTGCAAAAGATCAGGTTGCTTGGAGTCTCATCAAGCCTGGTCTTTAATGGCTCCAGGGATGGAGCCTCCACCACCTCCCTTGGCAGCCTGTTCCAGTGTTCATCACCCTCATGGTGAAGAACATCTTTCTAACATCTAATCTAAACCTGCTCTAGTTTAACCATTTCTCCTTATTCTATCACTACATGCTCTGACAGTCACTCACCAGCCTTCCTGTAATCCCTTCAGGTACTGATAGGCACCTTTGATGTCTCCCCAGAGCCTTCTCCAGTCTGAACAGTCCCAAATCTCTCAGTCTGTCCCTGTAGAACCAACCTCCTGATCATCCTTGTGGCCCTCCTCTGGAAACCTCTCCAACAGGACCATGTCCTTCTTGTGCTGAGGGAACCAGAGCTGGATACGGTACTTCAGGTGTGGTCTCATGAGAGTAGAGTAAAGGGGCAGAGTCACCACTCTCAGTCTGCTGACCACTGCTCTTCTGTTGAAGCCCAGGATATGAATGGCCTACTGCGCTGCAAGTGCACACTGTTGGCTCATGTCCAGCTTTTATCCATCAGTATCCCCAAGACTTTTTCCAAAGACCTGCTCTCTATCACTTCACCTCCCAGTCTGTGATGGTAATGAGGTAAAGGACTGACCCAGCCGAATTACAGCAGCCTGCACTTGTCCTTTTTGAACAACATGAGGTTTGCACAGACCCACTCTCCAGCCTGTCCTGGTCCATCTGTATGACTTCCTGTCCCTCCAGCTTGTCAATTGCACCACTCAGCTTGGTGTTGTCCACAAGTCTGCTGAGATTTGACTACTGTCTACATTGTCTATGAAGCTATTAAACAGCACTGATACCAGTACAGATCCCTGAGGGACACCACTCTTTCTAAATGAGCTTCCTACTGAGAAAAGTCTGGACACAAACATCCATCTCAAGTGAGTCACTTCACTGGGAAAAAAAGTTGCTATTTCTGAAGCTCTTATATGGCATCTTCTACATTCAGCTGGAGGAACAACTTTTCAGTATTCCACAGGAAAAGAGAGAGAAATTCCTCCTACTCACCCTGGTCTTGTTCCTGATGCTAATTAAATACATCAAAGACAATGTATGTCATTTGAAGTTTGTAAAGATACTTTAATAGAAATGTTGTTCCTATATGTGATTCAGAAGAAAAAAGCAGGACAAAAAGCATATATAGCCTCATTTTTAAAAGCACCAGTCCATCACATTCCAGATAAGTCCTGTAACTTGCAGACAGCAAGGCATGAACACATGCATAGGAAATATGAGCAGTGCTAACATTTAGGGTTTTCTCTCAAGCACACCAAATCCCAAAATCTTTCCATAAGAATGTGATTTTTTCCCTGGCACATAGATCAAAATGCATCTTTTGGTTCAGCATATTTTCACCTTGGGGATGGGTGTGATAACCCAGGAACTTGCCTTCTCTCTAACCAAAAATTTCTCTTGAGGAGCAGTTGTTTTGCCACTAATTCATAATGCTGCAAAGAACCCAAGAACCCCAGTTTTTCTCATTTAGGTAGCACTATGCAGCAGATACTCACCAAATATACCAAAAAAGGCCAGCTCACTAAGTAATTCTGTACTTGTCTCGCTGTGAGGTCTTGGGGTACATGTGGAGCAAATGTCACCAGCAAGAATGTTCCTGTAATGGACAATGTTCCTCCTTTAAAGAAAAGAACATATTATTTTGGTATGACAATATTTGTTAACCATGGTAATCCTCTCTCTCCAGCTGTTTAAGAAACAGTTTGTTGAAAAAAATTTAAGTCTGTTCAATCAGATCTGGACTAAGGTACTTGCATTTCTGGTCTTATCTAGTGTAATTTTTATTAGAGACTCAAAGGATTTTGGAAATATGAAGGAAAAAAAACTGCCAGGAAAGGCTCAAAAATCAGGGTTCCAACTCAGCAATGTGTTTTCCAATATTCTCATTTCTAATACCAAGTGCACATCAAAGGAGAAGTGATTCTTTGTGTTTCTTACAGGCATAAAGCAGGTCACGTAAACTCATCCTAAATTGAAAAGACAAGTTGCTTGCTGGGGCAGACAGCTAGATCATTAACCAGTGTAAATAAACACTGCTCTCTCAGAGTCAGTGTGGGCATGGAGATCTGCAGCAGCTATGGACCTGCCCTGGAAGCCTTAAGAGCAACAGATGTTCCAGTCCAATGCTCCTGTGGAGCTGTTGTGGAGCAAACATTTTGGCAGCTCTCCATCTTATCTGCAGACCTATGAATTGTTTTATAAAAGGCTGATTTGCAAAAGGCTGCTCAGCCATTAGGTTGCCAGGGCCTCTTTTCAAGGTCAAAACTTGCATTACTGTGCTTTTAATAAAAATCTGGAAGTTCTGCCTTGTGGACAGCCAGCTGACAAACACAGATGTTCATCAAGGTATAAAAATGGAAGTGATCTGATCCTGAGCTCATAAGCTGTATTGGATTAAGGGAAAATATTGACTAATCAATTTTTTTTTCCAAGTAATCTTTAAAATTCTTGGCAAAGCTACAAATTGGTGTGGAATATAAGGCTTAGAAATACAAAACAAAGCACATCCGGAGGACTTTGCTGGCACTGCTATTGCACACAGTTTCTTTGGAAAAGCAGAACTGTTCTATATTTATGTGCTTGCAAAAACATCACCATATTTCCCATCCTACAGCTCATTCCTATGGAATGTAGCAACATTGTTAAATCCTTCTTGCAAAGGCAAACTCACTGAAATAAAATAAATCAATGCTTGAACACTAGTTAAAGCAACACATGAGGTATAAGGCCATAAGAGAAACACAATCAGAAGGGAAGAGGAAATTATGAATGTAGCAGCTGAGCTGGCAAACTTGAATCTCAAACCTAAATAAATATTATATAGTATTCCTGAAATGAATATTGAACAGATCTCTCCAAATCATTCATGAGAACAGCTGGGACATTCAATTCTAGATGCTGGGAACCCCACAGAAATATCTGGTTTCCTGTACCAACATCAGGTGTACTGTCCTGGCCAAGATGACTTGGTGTAAAGCCCAAATCCTGAAGTATGCCTGTCCCTCACAATTACTGTATTTAAGCTGGGCAGTTTTGCTATGCAAAAAAACTTGGACATGTACAAAAAGTTGACATGCTTTTACAGTGAAGACCATTCTTCCCAACAAAACACTTGACAACATGATTATTTGTTCTTTGAAGTGATAAAATTAATACCAAAAGGGAGGTTGTCACTTTTAATTGAGCTCAAATTTTTGTGCAATGTCTATGCAGTAAAAAAAAAAAAAGATCATGTATTTGAATGAATAAATAAATCACTTTATTGTTTTTATTTAAATCATGTTGTAGTCATAAATATAAAACTAAATACGATCTCAGAGGCAAAAAATAGACAATGAAAACAAATCGGAGCTATGAGGAGACATAAGGAATGAGTTACGGTTATAAGAGCAGAGGATTTGGGAATGCAGTCTTTTCCATGTGCACTGAACATTCTCTTTTTGTCACTTCCCAATTTTGTAAGTATCTGCCTCGAAACACTTGCTCAGGAAAGCGGGAGTGGGAGGTGAGGGGCTGCGTGAGAGTTACAGCTTGCTTAGCATATGGCAACACATGTCCATATCAGCAAATGCTTACTTACCCAATATATCTGCAGCCCTCATGGTCTTCTTTAGGAATAAGACAGAAATAAATGCACTACCTAGAGCAGAAATATAAAGACATTTTTATCTGATAGAATATCAACTGCTATAGCAAAAAGCTGCCTGGGGCTAAGTATAAATATATCTCATGGTTGTTATATTTTCACCATACCATGACATAACCAGCCAGGGCATCATTCCAGCAAACAAGATTTTAAACATCCATCAGGCTGTTATGTGGTTTAAGAGGAAAAATACCCTTCCCATCTCCCATGCAGACACTGCTGAAACTGCTCTGATTCAATCATATAGAGAAGGAAAGCTGAGCATGGATCAGCCTTACCATTCCAATCCTCGTTTTGCCACCAACTCACTGCATTTGCCACATATAAAGACAAAACTCCACTTCTTTAGACTGCAATGTATTAATAGAATCATAAGTAGCTGTAAAAACCAAGAGGAAGAAA
This sequence comes from Turnix velox, assembly GCA_013400935.1. Classification (NCBI taxonomy): domain Eukaryota; kingdom Metazoa; phylum Chordata; class Aves; order Charadriiformes; family Turnicidae; genus Turnix; species Turnix velox. The sequence goes on from VZTY01019388.1 coordinate 208,884, forward strand.
GGCACAGAGAAAGCATTATATTGAATATGAAGTAAGAAAGCAGTCATGATGTCTGCAACAAGCAGGTGGATATGACAACATAAATAGCCGACAGGTGCACTGCCCATGGTTTTCTAGAGTGATTCATATTGAACAAGGAGAAAAATGGAAGTGAGCTCTGGGAATGATCTCTTGGTCCCTGGGCAACTCTCCCCTTGTCCAGCTCTCACATCATCCCTGTGCTAGCTCCTATCTCTGCCTCTCCTGGAAGGAAAGCAGCAGGTGGGGGAGCAGTGGTGGTGATGGGACCTTGATTTTGTAAACAGCTCAGTGTAGACTTGTGCTTGAGAGGGAAGAAGGGGTTTGTGCTTAAGACAGATGAAACTGTTGGTCACCTGAGAGAGATGGCACTATTCCAGCAGACAACATTAGATAATCTATCTCTAAGTAGATGCAAGAGAAGCTGAATAGCTCCTATGTAAAAGAGATGAGGAAGGCCTTTGGGAGATGTGCATTGATAATGTTAGACACATTTAGAAATCTCAAAAAAAAGACTCTACCCATAGGGGACATTGAAAGGACAAATTGAACTTAAGTCATGGGATTCTGTTACAAGAACTCTCTTCCCGCCTACAGCATGAAATTCTTGGTTTATTCTTGAAATGACGGTTTAACCTTTTTGCAGTCATCTTTGCCTCATTATCTCTATTGTGCTGATGGAAAAAATAATTTGTGGTTAGCTAGTAGATCTACTCTAGATAAATCTGCAGAGGTTCATACCAAGAGGTAAACAGAGAACTGAAATTCAGCAGCATGTCTGTGTTATCCAGTCAGTAAAAAGTCATATATAGAAGTAGTCATAAATTTAAACTGTATTAAGGGTGATGGAGAACCTATGCAATAAAAAAATCTTAAATCGAAGATGCTTCACTGAAAGTAAGCTGCCTGATATGGTTTTCTTTATTCAATACTGGAGAAAAGACAGTGGTATCCAGGCAACACTAGTAATAGCAGGCTACCTAGATACAGAAAGAGAGAGGACAAAAAACCAAGAAAGAAGCAGCAGTAACTAAAGATAGTGCAGGAATTAATCACTGCTCTGTCTCCCTTCTGTCACAGCTCTCCCAAACTCCACCTCAGCCCACCCACCTAGGCAGTCACTGCCACAGCAAAGACTCCTTGATTAATGAAGTGATGCCTCAGTGATTTATTCTTGAGTTCCCACGCGTCTGAGCTCTCCACATTCAGAAGAGATGTAGTAAATGCAGTTTAGTGTTCAACTCCAGTATTGGCATCCAACTCGGAGTGAGACAAGTCATGCCCAAAATTATGCTGCTTGCTTCCCTCGAGATGACAATGGCAGCTTGGGGGGTTCACTTGGGCTGATAGCAGGCATGGAGAGGCACTGGAAAGTTCCAGATAATGAAACTTGTCTCTCAGCCTGTCATCCTCTTTAATAATTCATTCAGATGTCAAAAGCTCTTTCTCCAGAGATAGCTGGTAAGGCACAAGAGATCATAAGCTTAACAGAAAGTATCTATAATTAATGCCCTTTATGATGCATAATAAGTATAGAGGAATCTAAAATTAGGGGAGGTTTTAAGAACATATATTAGTCCATCTAGGATCTGAGGAAAAGCTGAAGTAGGACTGGAGATGCAACATCAGGGTGAGAAGAGTGAGATACAGGGTAGAATCTGAACACACAAGACAACTATCCTTGCTGTCTTTTCTCCAACAATAACCTGCATTTAAATGAAGAAGAAAAGCGAATAGCATGAATCTGAGTGAAAAATCAGGGAACAGTTACATACAACTGATGGGATGCTAGAGTACATACATAACTATTATCAGCATTGAAAAATCTGGATGATAGTTTTAGGGATGAATCTTAAGCAAGTTATAGCCAAGAGGGTACCTTGCCACTGCATACTACCAAACACAATATTTAAACTTTATGTTTGCTTTGTTAGTTATCTAGCATGATTTTAAAAATCTTTTATGTTCTTCAGTTTGCAAGATTTGAACCAGGTTACTCTGTATAAATCAAAGAAACAAAAGGAGACAGAGGAAGAAGGGTGTGAAGGGAGCCAGTCAAGGCAGCCCACGCTGCCTTTTACTTGCTTTGCCTTCTACTGGCTTTGCAGCTTTCCCTGGCCAGCTAGATGAATGGCAGGCATCAACATGCACTCTGATAGCCCAGTGAAAAATTCACATCCCTCACAGCTGTTCTGCTTCTCTTCCCGATCTCCTTTGGGCTCCAACTCACAGTTTCAGGTGCATTTGACTGCTTGACCTCCTCCAGAAAAATTAGTTTAAAAGAATATGCTAGATGGCCAAAGCATTTTCCTCACCATCTCTTCTCTGCTTGGGGGCCTCCAAGATGACCCAAGCTATGAGCAGGAAGGCATGGGGACTTTCTGAGGTTCCTTCCAACCTGAGTTATCCCAGGACCTTATGAAGCCTTGCCAGAAGGGTAAATGAGCCACCAGAAGCCACATATATCCCGCCAGATATCTGAGTTAAAGACCTTCCTGTGTCCCATATTCAGCTGCTTAATGCAGCCCTGCTGAAGCAAAACCCGTGCTCAGCTCCTCTTAGCTCTTTCCTTGGATCACAGGCAAGGTATCTCCCGTCTTCCCACTTCTCCTCAACCCTTTCCTCCTAGCCAGCTCCTCCTTCACCGTGATTTCACATCATCACTACAGCATGAGTCTAACTTCCTACTACCTAGCCCGAATATTCCTTTCCCCTGCTAAGGTCCTTTTGTTCCCCCTCTTGTCACAGAAGCTGTGTGCCTCCTCCTCCCACACAATTATACTGATGTGGGAAATAAATCACTGAACATTATGTTCAGAACTATGGATGAATAGACCAAAGAACTTGAGCAATTGCTGTGCTGAAAAGTATTAATGTGTCTTTGCAACTGTTGGATTGTTTGCCTATGTTTTATTAAAAGCTGTAGGCAATTACAGAGACAGATCTGTGTCAGAGGGAGGAATAGTCTCTGACTTTTTTTTTAATTGGTCAGCAATACAACAATACAAAAATGCAGACAGAAACAATAGTGTTGAAGCATAAGCTGGCAACAGCTTGGCAGCAAAACAAGCAATTTATCATTGTTCTGAAGCCTCATTGGTTTTGAGCTGCTGGTTTTAGCAACACAACAATATGTTCAAATCTATGCTCAAATTGTCAGCCTGTAGCTCATTGAAGGTAAACTACATCTCTGGTCTTTTGAGAAGACTTTTATAGTTCTGGGTGAATCAGAACCTTTTAGGGTTTTAAAATAATTACTAAGGTGAAACTTTCAAAACTAGGCAGAGGTCCTACTCCCAGTGCAAGTGATGGCAGATAGACTGCAAGATCAAGAGAAGGGCAAAAAATCTGGGACATGATATATTAAGGATTAAGCATAGAGAACCAACATACACTAAAGAAATTCTTGAGTTCATATCATGCCTTGACTGCATCATGCTTATGTGAATATCTACAAATTAAGAACCAGATATGTCCTGTAAAATATCTGTATCTACATGAGAGAGCCTTCCTGTAGACTCATGAAACTCTTCAGTCTAGGAATACAGAGTTAGCATTTAAAATAAAAAATATAATGACTTGTCACAGCAACAAAATCTTGATAAATAAGAAACTATTACATAGAAAATGAAGGGAAATACAGTTTGTTCAGGAACTTAATTGTTACATTGTAATAACTCATACATCAGTATAAAACAGACTAGTTTGTATTCATTACTGAATGAATATATATTCACACAATTGAATTGGTATATATGCACTGGAACATGTTATTTTTAATTGAAATGGAAAATATAAAGGAATATGTCCATTTCAGTCTGATATGCAATTACGTGACTTGAGGGTAGGCTGTGGTGGTGTTGCAGATAGCTTAGTCAGATGCTCATTCTCTTAGCAGAGTGATCATTTACAATTACCTCCATACGTAAGCTTTTTCCACCACAAATAGAAGGAAGAGTAGCATGACAGTGAGTTCTGCCACTAGCAGACACTGGATGGTGAGAACCCTGATCACAAAACAATTCCTCTGCCTCCTAGACGTGAAAGTAGCAGTTAGGATTATTTCTTGTTTGTTTCTTTAATAAGGGGGAAGTCCACAACAGGATAAGTTAAAGACAGAAAACACATGCTGATCACTAGAGTATGTTTTCTATATTTTGTCTAAATAAAAAGCTTTAAAAATTCAAATAAAATTATGTCCATCACTTATTTTTACTTCCCAAAACTACCCAAAAAATTTCACAAGCAAGTATATTTCATTATTAAGTTGTTTTCCTGGCACTGAAGCTATTTATGAATTTCATCTTTATACTTTTCCAAAACTATTTCACAAATGAGTATATTTCATTATTAAGCTGTTTCCCTGGTACTGAGGCTATTTATGAATTTCATCTTTATACTTTTCCAAAACTATTTCACAAATGAGTATATTTCATTATTAAGCTGTTTCCCTGGTACTGAGGCTATTTATGAATTTCATCTTTATAGCTTTATCTTTATTGACCAGTCTTACACTAAAAAAATTTCTTTCATAACTGTTTGTAACTTCAAATATTAGTTTATCCTTCCTTTTCCTCTTTTCAGTTTTTAGATGACCTTCGTGTACTATTTTAAATAGATTAGTACTCTCCTCATAAGTGCTACACCACTTCTGACTTGTCCAATAATTTCCCAGTAAAACCATAAAATATAGTATTTATCTCAAATATTCATTGTGTCAAGCTGAACTGATTTGGTCAGGTAAAGGCATTTAAAATCACTGTTTTGCAATATAACCATTTCACTGGTGGTCTGGATGAAATATCAAAGAATAAGCATGAGCCAAGATTCAGAGACTGTTATTTAATGTTTGCACCTCTCCCAGTTTGTGGAAGGAGAAAAATGTTTCACTTTGAGACCAAGTATTTATGCTGTTTCATGCAATTTATGGGTCTGCCTTCATCTAAAAAAAGCAGTTTAAGCTCACTCAGTTGATTTTCCACTAAATCTGTTGAGCAGCGCACAAGTTGTAAGAATGTAGTTGCTGCAGTAACACTTTGAGATGTGACCATAAAGTCTGTTTTATACAGACAGACTGTCAGTCTGCCTTATAAGCTGAAGAGATATAGGACCATACCAGTGCTGAAGCACTTGGAGATGCTGTAATCAATCCTCACACTCTTCAGGCACTGGAGATAAGGCACAGCTGATTTGGGATACCTTTAGCACTATGTCCATGGTGGAGCCTGCACGAAGACTGATAAATCCAAGTCTGAGAATCTCTCAGAGACTATTACCTTAAAGCACTATCTTATCCTGCTTATATCTTAGATACATCATACTGTTCAAGGTAAGGGTAGTCTGCTGTCCTACTGTGAGTCATTTTGCAGCAGATAGGGGGGAGATTCCAGGTACAAGCTGTATTGGTATACTTAGAGGTGATGGGATGGATTTGGGTCTCCTTCAGGGCCAGAACTCCATGTCAAATTTGGAGAAATTTGAGTAGCCAGGGTTACACAGAGAGCTAGCTCTGCCCAAGACATATGAGAACAAATTCATCACAGATAATTGACTGCTGAAACCTATTCTTAGTTTATATGATAGATATTAATGATGTACTGAATACAAAGAAAGATACTACAGAATTTAGTCAATGCATGACGTCTTGGTAGCTGTGCTTCACACTGAACATGCAACAATTCTAGCATGGTTAAATATTATTACTGGAAAACTCATGGACAAAACATGAAACATGTTTTCCCTCCCTGAATGCCAATATTCTAATAAAAAGGCAACCCAAATATCAGAATTAATGCTCAAAAGCAGGGCTATTAAGGTGAACTTAATTCTGGGAACTGGATTATAGCATATAAACACTTGCAGAGAGAAAGAAGAACCCAAGAATCCTTTTTGCTGCATCTTCTAGACAAGAACAAAGAAAGTATTTTAAAGAATAGTCTGGTGAATGTCTCTCAGTTCTCAGCAGTAACAGAGTTAGCAAAATCCCAAGTTCCTGGGACACAAAGATTTTACATCACAGTGAGTGGGAGAAATCTGTTTCTAAGAGAATATTTGAGAATCTTTTTCCTAAAGCACCATCAGGAATATCAATTTTCAAAGCCAAAAGCAATTTTTGTCCCACAGATATTCAGAAGGAGTACATGAAAATGCAAAGGGATCTTAACAATGTCAGTCTAGATGTGTTAAGTGTAAACCAACTTTGTATAGGATTAAGAAACCTACAGAAGAAATTATCTCTGATACCACTGTCCTCTTCTCATCCTCTGCCTCCAAGTTATTTTTGCAGGCAAAAGCAAGACAATGATGTAGTAACTTCAGCAGCCTAAAATTACCCATGCTAGATGTAAAACGTGTTTTTTAATCTTCAAGTTAAAAAAGCTGTTTAATGATCACATCAAACATGTATTACTCCTCCACTTTTAAATTAAAATTTGCCAATTTCTCCTCTTGAAGAAAACAACTGCAGTCTTCTCAAACTATTTAAAACCCTGAACAGATGTAGAGCTTGCATCATTGCAACCACATACAGAAATACTTCCACTGTGTAAGAAGAAAAATATAGCCTTTGTAACTTAATTCCAAGAAAAAAATTACTAAATCTACTGGTGTCATGCCAATTCATGTTCTGTGGTGCTGTATTTTTTTGAAATCACAAACATCAGAAGCACCCAGCTCAACAGAATGAGACAAAAACTTTTCACAATTTAATTGATACCGTGTTAAGTGCAAAATTCAGTTGGATGCAGTTAAATGTGGTAACAGAGCATAATAGATGCAGGCTCCATCTATTTTAAGACCCAGGATTCTTCGCGCCTCAGAGGTCTGGAGATATATGATGAGTACAACCCAAATCCATTCTGGACAGACACCAGTCTGCCATATCCTTCTCCAACACCCTGGTTTCCAAGAAAAGGAAACTTTTCATGCAGAACCAGTGTGATAGAGATCTGCAGAGAATCCCTTAGATGGCTGAGCATACTGCAAAGCCTATTTGCCCTCAGTCCAGTATAGGGACTGAGCACATATTGTCAGTTCTCACCATGTGGCATATGTTGACACCAAATTTTGAAAGATTCACTTTTGGAGGTTCTCTATCAAGTGCTTAATTTCTTAATTTAAAAAATTAACTTAGGAAAGACACACATTCTACAAACCTCAAAACAGCTGCAAATTAGACTAAAACAAGTCACAGTTTAATGAAAAAAACATTCCTAATCTTTTAAATTGAAAGCCCTGCTACTTAAACTATCCTTTGCCCAGCTGTGCTGGTGATACACATGTGTCCTGATCAGTTTGCCATTGCCCCAAATGATGGGCTCTTGTGAAACTGAAAGGATGCTCTTTCTTTCTCTGGCTTTAATTTCAGAAGACAGGAGAGTATCTAATGGTAGGAAGTATTACTGGGGAGTTATTGTTGTAATTGGCCATCTACCTCAGTTTTACTTTCCTTACGGGAATGTTTGCTAGACTAAATAAAATTTCAGCTATCTTTATTGTTTGGGCTATGAAATGGATACTGTCAGCTGATATATGATAATGGAATATAAGATGTTAAAGTGCTTTCTGGCATCTTTCAGGATAAGCATTTGGGGTCAGAGAGAAAAAGAAAAGAAAAAAAAAAGAAAAGAAAAGAAAAAAGAGAAGAGAAAACAGAAAAGAAAACAAAACGGAAAAAGAAAAAAACCAAAAGAAAACAGAAAAGAAAAAAAAAGAAAAGAAAAGAAAACAAAACAAAAAAGAAAAGAAAAAACAAAAGAAAAGAAAAGAAAACAAAAAAGAAAAGAAGAAAAGAGAAAAGGGAAAATGGAAAAGACTGTGTATGAGCATCTTGATAAGATAAAAAAGTTACAAAAATTATTTCTTACTATTTGTTATAAGTAAGGGAAAATGGAGAATGCAGGAAACAGATGTAGCATTTCTTTCCATATTTCTAAGATAAAGAAGAAGCAATCTGCCCAGATAAAAATCTGTCCTAAGTGTGACCTCTTCTCTGTAGCAGCTTAATAACCAATGGCATTTTTTTCCCTTCTCACTGCTTTTCATTTCTTTCTAGTTTTCTGCATTTTCATTTTGTTCAGCTTGAGCAACAAATTAGATAGTTCTATGTCCCTTTATGTTCAGAGGCATCTGGACATGTCTACAATTGTTAAAGATATAACTACTACTACCAAAATCACAATGGGATATGTCATGTTAATTTACATTTTCATCTCAGGTAATATCTCATTCCTTTGAGAAATATTTCCAACAATGGTAAGCTACCATGGCTTTTGTATCTCATTTTCTAAAATCCTGCAACAGTTTAAAGGTTACAGTAAATTGTCTGCAGTTTCCTTCCACCACTATCTCTTCCCCATATCTTGCACTCACATATGGCTGGCTACCTCTTTCCACTAGAGCTAGACAGTTCAGTGGGAAATTCCTACCATCCCATGCAGAACCCCTCACTGCAATGTCACTTCTAAGCATGAAACTGGTAAGCTAGAGACAGACCATGAAATGCACAGACCATGGAACGTTATCACTTGTCAATAGCAAGCAAATGCATTCCAGCCTATGCAGAGCTGTGATGGTATCTCAGCCATGGATGGTTCAGCTGTGGACGTGGAGAAACTCAGCAAAGGGATACAGCTGCACCCTGTATTTCTGCTTTCACAGCCACTGCTCAATATTGCCTTGTCCAGTCTACTATGCATTAGTACAATATGATAACGTATTTAAAATGTACATTCTCCTACCAAAGAAACAGACATCTCATCCCTGTTAAAAGCTTAATTACAAAAAACCCACATAATGAGTAAGGTAACATCAAATGAGTCCTATGGACAGTACTTCTGAGAAAGTCTAATTTATCTCCACATGAATAAACACATCAGCATCTTTGATAATGTCCATAGATAAATATTTCAGGAAATTTATAGTCCCTGCAAACAATCAAGCAAGTTTGTCCATGCCAGCATGAATCATGGTGATGGGCATGGGTCAGGCAGCAGAAAATGCTTGGTGTGACCATAGAAAGAACACTGTAGGTACTCAGGATCAGATCACAGCTCTGTGGGGTCAGCAGGAAGCCAGCCCTTGGATTCTAAGGGCTTGCAGAGCCAGCAGTGCTGTTACAGCCCTGGATGACCAACTGGCAGGAATATGCACAGCACAGAGACAGAAAGACAAAACTGTGGAAAAAGAAAGACATTAGAAGAGTCTCTCAGTTAGGTAGAGGTTTTGTGTTAAACTGTCAGCTCATGTAATTAGATGAATAATTTCTTTTCAAACCACAACATTAACATTTTCCCCTTGTGTTCCCACTGCAGTTCCTGCAGTATTATTTCTCTAGTCACAAACACATGTTTGATTAACGAAGTATGTACCCAAGTGAAAAAAAAAAAGGCAAACTATCTCACCAATGACAGATACACATCCCAGTGGAGTGACAAGGGCAATAGGGGCAAATCCGTAGGCTAGGAAATTTCCCACCTCTCCAAGCCCCAGGAGGGCAATCCCACACCACCATAGCTTGCTCGTGTAGTAGGGCTTCGGCTCCATTTGGCAAGCCAGTCGGAGATGAGAGCATTTCTAGAAAATAAATTATTAGGAACAGGCATGAAAAGAAAGAATTCCATTGTGTTCTTCTGTCTGACAGAAGTGGAATAATTAAGGGGCTGTCAGCTTCAAATTCCAGGTGTGTAAAGATTTTCTCTTTAAACATGACTTGCAGCTTGCTGTTGCAGACACACTTGCTTTGTGTTAACTCAGTACTGCTTCAGATGTGTGCTTTCTTAGCTGTGGTGGAAATGACTGAAAAATTAGACCTTTGAATAGTCCTAAAAAAATACAAAGTGAATACTAGCTAATGCTTCCTTAGCCATCACTGCACACCCCTGTCTCTCAGAGCAAAGCTTGGCGGTTGTGAATCTGGGAACAAAGGCAGGAGAGGGGGTCAAATCATCAAGGTGGTAACAAACTTGGAGAAGGGGACAAGATCTCATGGTGTTCCTACTCCCTGACACATATCCTAGCCAGAAATGTGATTTCAAGAAGAAAACGGCAGTGCTTAACCAAATCTGCCGTAGGGAGAATTCTGTGTTTAATTAGGTAGAATTAAGGATTCAATCTAAGAAGAAGATCTCAGATAAAGCATTGTTTTCAGCAGGAAAACTAGCTATGCCTGTGTCAACAGATATAATGTATATTCAAGTGATGCTTCATCAACATTTCTTGTTCCATGGTGAAGTAATAATTCACACATGTTGCAATTGTTTTCTCTCTGGATGTCCAGCCATAAACTGTATATAATAAGGTAATTTGACTTTGATCACAATTCATCTTCTGAAACCCTCCATCAGGAAGGTGTCATGATTGAGAGGGATGAAAAATTCATCATATTAATCTGCAGAAAGTTGTTTCCTTTCTCAGTTTCCTCACTGGCCTCTCTGCACAGAGAGGAAAAAGGGTCAAAAAATTTCTTTTCTCCATCACTTAATGCTTGATATTAAAAGTGTCCCTGCAGAGCCTTGGGGAAGTTATAAACAATTTTCCTCATGCTCCCACAGTCTTTCCTCTTTTTGACAGGATGCAGCACATTATTTCATCTGTGGAACACGCTCAGGGGATGAAATTGTAGGAAGAAGTTTAGTTTTTCTCCTCTCCAAGGAGAAAGGGAGCATAAGAAAACTGTATTTCCCTGAGCCACAGCCCAAGAATTCAGAGTAACATCCAAGATTTCACATGTTCCACTTCCATAGAAAAGCAAACAGAAAAATCCCAGTAAAGATCCAACTGAAATTAGTATTAAATAATATTAAAATCAAGAATGCGAGTTGCTGCTGAAAATCAGATAGGACAAGTTCTTAACTGAATCCTGAACTCTGATTTCTCCCCAGATTCCTGTAGGAATAACTCTCAAGGGCTCAGTGTGATTGAAAAGATGTATCATGAGCAGAGGATGATGAGCTTAGCACTTCTCCTGTAGCCCTCTTCCGTCTGATGCCTTCACACAGTAATGTATGAGGATGGTATTTAGGTGGGGGTGGTTTGCAATTCAGCTGCAATACATTGTAAATGGAGGGCTGTTCTTGAGCTGATGATCATCTAGAAGGAGGACAACTGACTGCTTGGTGGGAAAGGGAGAGTGAACAAAATTTGGCCAGTCCATTTAACAAGACTGTGAAAATAAATGCTGAGATCTAGATGAAGTAATTTTGCATATTTATAAGATGTTATGAAAAGGAGAAAAATCAATTAAAAAGATAAATAAAAATTTCAAATCAAATGGCAATGCAAAGCTATTTTCTATGTTTTCCTAAGATCATTTTAAAAGCTGGAAGACAGTTCAAATCCAGTAAATATTATGAATGATTACAAACCAATGGGAGTCTGCCTGCATTCCTCACTGCATCCCTAGGCAGTGTCCATTTTGGCAGTCTGAAGATAGGATGTCTAAACAACCTCATTATTATGGGCTAGGTTAATTTCCACTTCATCAACAAGAATTTTGCCATTGAGACAGAGCCTGTCCTACACTTGTCACTAACCTCAACCTTTTATCCATGGCTAAAAAGATTTAAAACAGTATTTATTCAGATTATTTTATCTTAATTGCAGAAGAGAATCTAAATTGATCAAAGTCATTTGAGGGCCAAAAAGTGCAAAAAATTATTTGCCTCTATGCATTTAATTACATTAACAGATCCACTAAAGAGTACATATCCATAACATCTTGTGGTTAATTTAATTTCAAAGTTGGACAATTTAGATTTGAGACAGTTTCATGTGAGGTCCATTGGGACTACAAGCAGACACAGCTGGTATTTCCTTATGGCACTATACAAGGAGGAGGAAGAATTCAGAAATTTTGTTCTGAACCTACATATTTATCACAGCATGATACAGGTTGAGAGCTAGTATACTGACAACAATTACAGCAGGGGACTAGCAAACTCCATTTAAAGACTGGGAGTGTTTATTAAATGCAACTAAATTTGTATTTTGAACATTGCTATAAGAACCAAACGGTAACTGAAATTACTTTCTAAATACAAACAACTCAGAATAAGGAGAAATAATTCATACCTGTATATTCAGAGAGACACTAATCAGAAAATTTGAAGCAGCAGCAAGTAAAACTCCCCAGATGTGAGTCTGTAAAATCACAAAACCAAGGCAAGAATATTTATTAGTTTAAGAACAACACAACAGTGGTTTTCTGACAGACCATTGCAACCAAATAAAAACCAAATTATTGCACTTTTTAATCAATGAGTTCATGCTACATTGAGTAAACCCACAAAAATACCCCTTCACTGTTGACAAGTACTTAAGTAGTAAACAGCTGGGAATGAAAAAGGAATTCCAGTGAAAGAGGTCCTTCAGTAGAACAACTTCTTAAATCTTATGGAAGAAAAAACTAGACAGGTCTCATCTGACCACTGCATACAAGTATTCTCTTTTTCCAAAATAATCCCCTGCTCTGTTATATAATCCAGAAGGAAAATCAACAGCAATCAAATTGTTCATATTGGAACACAATTATCTTATGTGTTAACATATCCACTGTTTGACAGGACAGGCAGAAAAATCGGTCTCCTGACAGTTTCTTTAATATATTGGGTTATTTAATCCTTTTTTTTTTTAATTAGCCTGTCTAATTTTCAGAAAGATTTGCAAACTTTCTATGAAGAGAAATTAAAAACATTCAAACAGGAATCATTATTTTGCAAAGCAGCCCTTTAAAACTGTCATTTCAGCAAGCTCAGATAATAGGTACATGGTAGAGCTCCCTGTCTGCTTTCAAAACAACACTTTATATGTTGTCATGAGTATATTCAAGACCCATTGAAGGTCACTGGTGTAAGTGCTGCAAGGAGCCCTGTTAGTTTGTAAAGAAGGCAAACATACTTTCAGTGAATTTTCATAAAACAGTGCTCATGTCTCAGCTTTCATGACTCTTGTCCAAGAAAGTCCCTGAGGCACCTATGAACAGACAGTGTCTACCAGCCACAGAAAATGTTGCCCTTCAATATTCATAAATATGTGGTCCAACAAGCTCTTGGGGATGACAACAGGAGGTCATTGTTGCTGGTAGATAATTAGCAGACTAGGAAAAATCATCCCTCAAAATATGAAGAAGCAACCACCTTACTAAAAGTGGATGATAACATTCTTATTTAAGAGACAAAGATTAATCCAACTGCCTCCAGCCCATGCATTTCTGTAGTGGCTTAGACTCAGAAGGAGAAGAAGATAACAGAATTGCCCCGGGTGAAACACCTGGCTAATTGCCAGGTGTCACCAAGATGTGACTAATGGGTACAAGGAGATAGAGTGAAGGGAACATAGGAGGTGAGAAGGCTTCCATTGCTCACACATCCTTTGTGCTAAGTAACACAGCATCAGTGTCTCAACCTGTCTGCAAGATGCTTTCAATGTGAAGCTTTACTTGAGAGTTTTGCCCATAGCCTTTGGTGCCTGGCCCCTGAAGGTCACTCTCATCTTGCATCCTTTCCCCCACCCCAGTTTGTCCCAGTGGGTGCTCCAGTAGGATGTCCTTGGCTCTCACGCATGATGCATTTTCCTTGCTTTGGGAACACCCCTCATTCTAAGCAGTGGGGAGTGTGACAAAATATCACGGCACACCTCTGCATGGATGTCCCTGCTGAGATTAGGCACCAACTGTTACAGGGACATGAGCAGCCAAGCAGCTTCCTTACACAGTGGAGAAATAATGTCAAATGATTCCCATCCAGGGTCCTGTATGAACAGAAGGGATGAGTTTCTTTCCTGAGGTTTTGATGCTGGTGGTACCATGTCTTGTGCAAAGTTTGTCCACTTGACAGGTGGAATATTGCATCACTCTGCACATGCAGCTAACATGCATGGCTAAATCAAAATTGTTTTCTTGCTCCCAAAGACTTGATCTTTTTAAATGACATGATACCTTGTGAGAAGAGATATTTATGAAGGATAGCCAGGGGGAAGTTGAAAGCTTATGGGTAGAAATTAGAAACCAAGGCAACAACATTGTGGCTTGTATCTATCTATTACAGACCACTTGATGAAGAGGATCATATTGATGAAGACTTCCTCCTCCAGATACTGGAGGCATCACACTCAAAGGCTCTTGTCCTGCTGGGGGATTTCAACCACTCTGACATCTGCTGGAAAAACAACACAGTCAGGTGTAAGTGATCCAAGAGGCACCTGGAGTGCCTTGATGACAACTTCCTGAGGCAGGAAATACAGTCCTACACGAGGAGATGCCATACTGGAACTGCTAATCACCAATCCCTGTGAACTTATTGGGGATGTCAAGATTGGAGGCAGCCTGGGATGCAGTGACCACACACTGCTAGAATTCACTGTACTGAGGAAGGTGTGTCAGCCAAGAAGTGCTGCCAGCACCCTGAACTACAGACAAGCAAACCTTCAGCTCTTCAAGGCCCTGCTGTGTCACGGTTGGAGCAGAGGCTGACAGTCCAAAAGAGCTGACAGAGTCCCCAGGAACCAGTCTTAGACAGGGTGGGAGAAGACCAGGAGTGGGCAGGAACAGGCAGGGCTGTGGGTGCCTTCACAGCCTGACAAACACACGCAAAGCTGTTGAGGTGACAGTCCCACAAGCCTAACTTAGGCAACCTCCTGAATACACATATAAGGTAATGAAGTACGACGGTTGGTGTAAGAAGGGGCTGACCTCCACAATCAATATGATCTGCCAGAATCCGTTTATTGTGAGCATGAGACAAGCTTATATACAGTGATGGCTAGTTATCAATGCTACTAACATACTGATTGGTTACAAGTTACATTCTTGCATTAATGTCAGACCCTCCTCTTAGAGTTCTTCTGCCGTCCCTTGATCGAATATGACCACATATTTCACCTGAGCATTGCTGTTGGCATATATACTGCACTGCCTGCTCCAGACTGACAAGTGTTAATGAGCTCTGTTTAGTATGGTGATAGCACCATACTTCCAAACCCAGGGCTGGACAGACTCCTAAAGATTAAAAGTGGAGTACAATGCCCTAAAGAGGTCAAATATCACATGGATCTGTTCAGGGAGATGAGATGAAAGTACAGTAACACCATGCAGCTAAAGCATGGCAGACTTGGCTTGTCTGGGTTCATAGTCAGACATGTTAATAATAAAGGAAACAAAAATAAACTGAAGAGAAAAATTAGATTACTGACTTGACAAATTGGAGTGCATCTTAGACCAGCAAGCAATTTCTAATGCACAAGAGCTTCCTTATACAGCAGCACTCAAAGCTGGAGGGGAAAGAAATGGGATACCATTTACTTAGTAAAACTAGGTATGAATGAAAGATTGCCTGAGACAGAAGATAGGTCACCTTATCAAACCATAATGATTGCTGCAGTGCCCTTAAGACCATCACAATCCTTCTGGTCCCATTTTGTTGTGTAAAAGGCTTCATTATCTGTGCTACGTTCAATATCATCCAGCATCTTTTAGAGGACCAAGGACCAGTGGAACAGCCAGTTTTATAAATAATAAGCATAGTATTCTCAGAACACAGAGTTTCCAGTTGGGGTATCCAGTTGTCTACATCACTGCAGGGCTTCTCACACATAAGTCTTGAGACAAACCTGACAAAACTCCATGAGGGAATTCAGTTGCAGATGCAACTTCAGAGCCATGGTGCTACTTAAATCAATTAAAGACTTCTACAAGAGAGATCCTTAAATATTCAAAACTGTGTCCCTTGATCACAGAGTGTTGGAATGCACAGGCCACTTTCTTGGACCCCGGATTTTAAACAGCTGATGCTTTCTTCCAGTGCTTCCAAGTGCTTATCAGAGAAACATCCTACCCTTAAGTTTTCCAGGAAGCGTAAAAAACACCACAGAACTTTGATTTCCTTCACCTCAGTATGGTTTAGAACAAACCATAGAAGTCCCTTGCCAGCTTTGCAGTCCTTTCTAGATATTCTCTGAGCACACAGAACATGGACTGAGGCTATGGATATGTCAACATTTTTCTCACTGTCAAAATCAGTTTGAGGAATGCTTTCCTCTGGCCTCCTGCTCCCTCACTGCCTTATTTGCATTAAAACAACAATTTCTGAGGCCCACAAGGCACCGTTTCAGTTGCAAACTGTTCCACCGTTTGAAATAACTCTCCCAAAATATCCCCCATTAGCATTATGTTCTTTATAAGCCACCTGCCAACATTTAGCGCAAAAGGGGGGTGGCCAAAATTCTCAAGTCCCAGAAAGGTTTTTGAAATTGTGATGCTGAGAAGTTTGCTGTGGGTGACTGTGGCCTATAAAGGGGACTGAGGGGGGGTGAATGAGTTCAAGGAGTGGCAAATTCCTCTCAGCAAGACACCCTCAGCACTCAGCTGGCATCCCCCATTCCAGTCCCATGAGGCTCTTTCACAAGCCCTGGTGTAGGGCAGCGAGGTTTGAACCATCAGTCAGTAGGCACCAATTTGCCATGTGAAGTGGCAACACACTATTTAAAAAATGAGCAGCAGTGTCACGTGCTGCTGCCTACAGTCCTTCTTCCAGCACTCACGCAGGTCCTGATGCTTGTTTACCTTTGTACCTTTTCACATCATTCTGGCATTGTTATAAAAGGGCATTTTACATGAAAAGTCTACTTTTGCAGCCTGAGCAATGAAAGGGGTTTATGTCAAATGAAATACAGGTTGAAATCCAAATGTTTGGCACTAATTCTAATAAAACTTTGTAGACTAAAATTTGCATTGTTGACTCAGTTATACAGTGAGATGCAATTCATCCATATTACATGTATGTTTTCCTAATGCACATAAAAATGCAGTTGCCAAGTCTGTGAAGTGAAAACTTAGAAAGATTAACATAATTTGTATTGACTAAAAGGTATGTGGTTGTTATTTATGGAAACTTCTTATGCTTATAAAATGAACCGATGAGCAGAAAAAAACCCTCTTCTAATGTATGCTGTCAGCTCACTCATCAGGGCTAGTATAACTGGTCCTCCTATTTTTCTTCATTTCTACATTTATTTGTGATCTAAAAATGTTTCCAACAAATTCAATGACATATACTGCTTCAAAAACTAAACATGTTTTCCTGTAATTAGGATTTTGTCAGATTTCATTGGATCTTGTTAAAAAAGACAGGTTTTAAACTTTCAGTTCTGAGTTAACTCTGGAGCAAAAGGTATTCAGAATCATTAACAAAACCCATATTTTTATAAGAGCCACCATGCAGAATTAGCAGAGGCTTGTCTTTGGCCATTAATACTCATAAAGCTGTGGTTGTACTTGGTGCTTGATTCCAATTATTTTCATAATGCAATTCATATATTCATATCGGGGTTCAAGCCCATGAAGTACTGAAGGGCAGCTGAAGGAAGAGTAAAAGGGCAATTGCCAGAGTTGGAACACAGACATAAAAGAAAAATGGCATAGCTCAGGATACAAGAAGTAGGGAGTTAAAACATTCGACACTGTCTTTGCCAGGAACAGGAGAGAGGAGATTTGGTAACTGAGTCAGGATAAATCTGAGTGAAGACAAGAGTTTGTAGGTTCTATACAGGTCATCAGGCTGGATTCCAGAACACAGTAGACAAAGTTTGTGTTTCAATAACATTATGGCATCCTTGCCTTTACTAGGTTTTACCTTTCATTATCTCACAAATTTAAAATAAGTCTGTTTCCAGAAAAGAGATAAACTGTAAAGGCTTGAAGGAGAGCCTAGTAAGTTATGAAAAGCTGCTGGAATTCAGAGGATAAAGCAGATGCAGAAGTGGGATCCTTCTATTCATCTCCATGCTTTAACCATTTTCATGATTTTGGTGTGATTAATTAATATCCATAATGGACAACAAGCTGAGGTGAACAATATGAATTATGAAATAAACTAATGTATCAATCCACCGGAATGCTAACATTATTAGTAGTAGGCTTTTTTCCCTTCTGAGGAATTACAATCAAATCTCTGAACTCCTAAAACTCATTTTCTTATTCTCAGGAAACAATTTGTAAAATTAGAGATAAATAGGAAAGAGGAGAAGGGCCAAAACAGGTTTTTACACTATGCCTCAGGTGAACAGCCTGGGATACTTCGCTGCATAATCAAGGACCATTTTATGTTTTTAATACTGCCTTGTAGATTGCAAATAAAAACTTCCCCAAATACAGGACATCTGTATTACAGAAGCTCTTAAAATCTCAGCAAGAGTTGATAACATTATAATAGAAAAGATTTTCTCAAGGACCACCACATAACATCTCCATGGCAACTATAGAAATTACATAGGAAAAGCAAGAATAGGAGTTTGCCAGTTTCCACATCCCTCAGGAGAAACAAGGAGGCAAGTCAGCATTGCCTGACCACCTTCTCTCACTAACAGTCAGTTGGCTTAGGGATGCTCCTCTGTCACTGCCCAGGAGCAGGCTTTCTAGATATTCCTGTTTGACCCTGTCAAATTCTTGGGGTATAAGATGAAATTTGAGCCAAAATACTCAAAGTTGGAAGGTATTAATTTCCAGAAGTATAGAATAGTTTGGGTTGGAAGGGACCTTAAAGATCATCGAGTCCCACCCCCCCTGCCATAGGCAGGGACACCTCCCACTAGATCAGGCTGCTCAGTGCCTTGTCCAGCTCGGCCTTAAACACCTCCAGGGAGAGAGAGGGCATCTACAATCTCTCTGGGCAACCTGTTCCAGTGTTTCTCTACCCTCACCATAAAGAACAGAAGATATAGCCACGCTCACATTCAGAGGATGTGCTGCTCCTCTCTCTGCTTCATGTGGCTGTCTGTACCTGTAAATCAAGAGCAGAGGAGGGGACACAAGGTACACAGAGAGCTGGAGCATACTAGTTGATGCCCAGCGAGATGGAGCTAGCTCTGCGTGTGCTCAGAACTAGGGCCAGGTCAGATCAGAACAACTGAGTAAACAGTGCTGCTAAACATTACAAGTTGCAGGACAAGGCAGAGAATGTGCTGCTGGAGAGATGGCTCTTGCTGCTTGTACACACAAACATGCCTCCAAAACAAACATAGCTAACCTATTCCCTTTTGCTGTTGTAGTACAAGACTTGCTGGAGTACAAATGAGCTACTTTTAATTCCCCTTAAATTAGGCACACAAAACCCTGATAGCAATGTAGCCTGCTTAATACATTATTTACCAAATCCTAAAAAGAACTTTTACATAAAAATCTCCCTTTACCAGCTGAGTTGAGAAGGGAATGACATGCCTTTTCCAGCACATATGCCTCCAGCATCACTTCCCAACAAAGGCATGCTCATCTCCCCTCCTGTCTCAATTAATCCTCTGTTAACTATAACTAATCCTTCCTTTGATGTGCTCAGGATTCACTTCTCTATACAACAAACCGAGCAAATGTACTGAGCTGTCAAATCCCTATGTCACATGTGCAGGACAGGAGTAAACATAAACTGGAAATGAGGCCACTTCCAAGCCAGTGGCATTTCAGAGGTGTTTTTAACAGGAGTAATAACAGAGGAGGAAGGGAAAAGCAAAGATCTGACTGCATCTACAATGAAGTTTGAACCTTCTGTTAAAAGAATTACTTGATTTTATGGTGGGGATATGGGCAGCCCAAAGGCCCTTCCAGTCTGCTGCTGCTGCTGCAGAGGAGAGATACTCTAAATTAGCTCCTTGCTTTTCTTCCTGCACCTCACACACTTGGCTCTCCTAGTTCTATTTCCACAGAGACTGCTAATCATTTACAGATAATTCCTAATGCAAAAAAATGACTGAACTCCAGAAGGCAGAACCTGCTGGTTAGCAACATTATTCATTTTAATATAAACAACAGCTAGATCATCAGTGGTGATTTAAAAACAAGAGTCTTGGACTCCATAAAATATTCACACACATGTGTATGGATGCATACACACACAAACACAAAATTGGATGCTTTTAATTTGCAGATACTTCTGGTCAAAACAGCAACATGCAAATAAGATCTTGAGATAACAAATAAACTCTTGAAAGAAATTACATTATCTGCAAATTTCTTGCAGAGGCCTGAGATCCAGGCAATGGACTCATGTTTTCCAGGCTGTCACCCTGTGGCACATTACAGATGTGCATTTTGACCTTTTACCATGAATTGTAACCTGGGTTGAAATATTGGTTGCCATTTGGTAGTTCATGGTGGATGCTGACATAAGGAGTGGGTGTCTAGTTGAGAAGAATCTAAAACATCCAGTTCATAGCTGCATTCTGTTGTAGAAAATGGGAAATAGTTTAGCTGAATGATCCCTTCTAGGTGCCCTTAATAATGTTTTTCTGTTCTCTGTTACACTTAAAGAGATAACAAGGTGGAAAGCTTTTTTCACAGTTGTAAGTATCATTGATCTTTCAGCATCTGTTTTTTATGTGGATTCTCCTATACAGATCTTGCTGTCGTTTTTTTTTCTGGTATTTTATTGTTAATATAGATACTAATGGTTCAAAAGTTGCTTCTTGACAGGGATTTCCATAGAGATGGGGCCAAAGATTAATTCTTTCTACTCCTTTTCAGAAATTAAAAAATTTAAGAACTGAGCACCCTGTTCTTAAGTCACATGCAATCATCTCTATAGCTCTGTAAATCACATATTGCTCTCTAGTTGGTTCTAGCAGTCTCTGATCTGTAGTCACTGTGGTTCCAGCCAGCAGCTCAGCCCCACACAGTCACTCACTTTCTCCTCTCCAGAAAGGTGGAGGAGAACATAAGAAGACTAAAATAACAGAAACTTGAAGGGTGAGATAAAATGAGTTAAACAGGCAAAGGAAAAGCTTCATGTGCAAAGAAAGTAAAATCAGGAATCAGAAGGCAGTTCAGCCTTCCCTAGGAAGCAGAGCTCCATCACTCATGAAGTGGGAAGACAGATGCCATAACTTCAGAAGTCCCTACAACTTCCTTCCATCAGATTTTATTGCTGAGCACAATGTAGTATGGTATGAGATATCCCTTTGGCTCGCTGGAGTCTGCTGTTCAGTTGTGTCTCCTTCCTTCTTCTTGTGCAGCTCCAGCCTGCACACTGTCATGGCAGTGTGAGAAACACGAAATGCCTAAATGCTGTGCACATGCTGTTTATCATCAAAAATCCAAAACATAGGACCATGTAAGTTATTATGAATAAAATTAACTCTGGCTAAAATCAGTACAATAGTGAAGAGGGAGAGCTAGGGTCCTTATCAGATGAAAGCTGCTATTATTTTTTTGACTGAAGCTTCTGCAGACACTACAAGCTTTGCTCTCCTTCATCTTGCTAGCATGACTGAGTCTTTGCTGCACAGTAACACAGACACTGAAAGACAATTTTCATGGTACTTTAGTCACTACAGGGAGCAAAAGATTGTCACTAAAAGAAAGAGATTAATGTCATTAGAAGTCAGTAAACACATGAACCTTGTGACAATTCCAAAACAGGGAGGGGAAGGAAACGAATAACGAAACTCTAGAAAATAGATATTAAAAATATTGCACTGGTGTCACGACCTATTTATGCCCAAGCTAGAGCCCCAAATAATTAAACTAGGCTTTAATTGGAAGTTAACTCTTTGTGTACAAGTCTATTATGCTTTGGTTGTTTTTCACAGAAGTCTCTTTCCAGTCAAGATATCCAGTAGCCTTTGAAAAAAAAAAATTTAAGTGCAATCCATACGAACTGGCAAAATTACTTTGTTTTGAGCAGGATCACAGTTAAGTTATCTGATATGTTAACTAAGACTGGTGATTTTATCTTCCATGAAGCTGATGTTGTTCTAAGGACACAAATCAGTTTTGTCCCCATAACAATTATGTTACTATTTCACCTCAACTAGTGTGGGAAAGACATGTCCAAGGAGCTAGCACATGTTTTGAGGAGAGTCACTGATTCCACAAGTGGAGGGCTTTCCTCCAAAAAAGGGAACTTAGAAACTCCTCATCATCAAGACCCTGCATTTACCATAGGCCTCTGCATCAGAGGTGTTTTTGAGCAGGATACAAAGGGGAATATAGTCAGAGTCACGGTGTGACTCATCCAAGAGCTGAAACTCCAATGATCCCATGATTTTGTTCTATCACAATTTCATAATCTCTCTTAATTTCCCCATTATAGCAAAACAATTCATATCAACAAACAAGGCCAAGCTTCTAGCCTAGATTATGTAAGTAAGTGATGGACATCATGGAGGAGAATGGAGTTTTACTAGCATAACCTCAATTTAAGCAGTATGTATCTGTTTAGTTTGATAATGGCTATTTACTTTAGAGGACACTCTGCAAATACCACTGCCATGTTTCTTAAGATCTCTGCTCCAGGCCTGTTGTTGATTTGCACACCAACTGGCTGTCTTTTGAAACTGCTGACAGTACGTTTCAAAGTCCAGATTAGTCACAGAATGGAAAGCACATCTCCCAACTGTTCACATTAACAAATGCCATTCTTCTGGGACAGTCTGTAGAGACATTATAAACATAAGCAAAATAGTTTATACATGTCACCAAACTCCAAACAGAATAATTGTAGTTTCCATTTGTTAGGTTAGCCAAAGTTCCTCACCTTCCCTATGACTGAAGGGTACAGTCTGCTGTTTGCTCATCTTTCTAAACCCTTTGGTTTTCAGTTTGGTCAAATTTCTACTTGAATCATTTGGAATCTTTTGATTCCTTCAAATAGGAGTTAATCAGATATAGCAGACACGCAAGGGTAAAATTCAGACATCTTTTTTTAAGATGACAAAAGCAGACTTCAAGAGTGTAGGAAGAGAAAGATTCTACTTCAGCTTTGAACAGCAATTTCATTTCCTTTGGGATCACAAAATTAAAAGAGGCCACAGTGTCATAGGTTACATTTTACAAGAAGGGCAATTTTTATTTAAAAAAATATACCAATCACAATTTTCCTAGAGAATAAGCCAAACAAGTGGACTCTTCAAGGAATCAAACTAAGGGCAAATGAAGTAGCAGAAGCATAGATTCAAGGTGGGAGCAATGCCACCTCTTTGGGTGGCAGCAATGTCCTAGATTCACACAGCAACCTCATGAAATCTCAGAAGCAGCCAGACCTTCACTCTACATCACCTTGCAGCTCCCAGTCAAGGCTATGAGACACCAAAATCAACACAGTAGTCACAAACAATTTAATTTTAATTCTGTTATTTATGAAGTAGTCTAGAAATAGAGGATGGGCAGGGCAAAATTCTTCACTGGGCCTTACACCTCCAAAGCAGGGTAAGGATCCAAAACCAGCCTATGCCTGGTCTTTCATACTCAGCCCTGTCTAAGAGAATAGGAGCATCACTCTGCTCTGCTGGCTCCAGACTAAATCTGATTCTGCTACTCTGGAATACAGTGCTGAAAAAGTGCTTATGTTTTCAGTCCAGTAGTCATGGCTGAGCTGGATATCAGACAGTCTGCACTATACCCACAATCTTCTAGAAAAGACTATTTTGAAGCAATCTAAAGCTAAACTGATTTCTGCATTAGGTAGGATATTTATAACTTGTGACTCAAGGTTCTTTGTGTTTTCCTTCTACACTCAACTTTCTGCGAATAACAAGAATTATAATTTGCTTATTGCCTTGAAATTTCTCAATTAATGTTCTCAATCTTCTTAAAAGAGATTAGCACAATTATGAAGCTTCTGTTTAACTCACTGTTACTTTAACTTACCACCTTAAAATTATTATATGCACATGTTCTTCGGTGTCCTTAGAAAAACTGAAAACTTATTTTACCATAGCAGCTGTTGAGAGAGAAAACCATCTGAGATTTGGGAAAAATAGTCCAGCGAGAATTGGGGAACATGCACTTGGCAGAGCTGTAGCTGATGCTCAGCACAGCAACAGCCCTGTGTAAGCAGTTGTTTCTGATGTCCTGGCTGAGGTGTCCAAGAAGAGCCACCATGATTGCTTCAGTCAAAATGTACTTTGAGTCATCAGCCTAAATAAAAGGGCTTCGCTCACCAGTTTCTGTTGGCTTTCAGGCTAGGAAGCACTCATTCAAACAGTTCTGCCAGCAGTGCTAAATATGAAAATGTCCAGAACAGATGAATGATGAGCTCTCTCACCACCAGCTTTTGCTTTGGGTCTGTGCACCCCAAGTTCAAAACATAGCTCTGAGTTGGTATCTGCTGCCCACCACCATGCTGGGCATTGAGGCAGAACTGACACTGGAATCTGACTCCTTCCAGCCTTGCTAGAAGAAATCAAAGCAGAGTGATAGAGACCTTCCAATAGCACAGCCATAGGCAACTAGGCTGTTCTGGGACACAGAGTGGTGCCTGTCGGAAACCATTTGAGCCAGTAACTCCTCAGACTGGCTCAGGAAGCTGCAGTCTTTGGGCTACTTTCCCACCCAGGGCACCTGTTCCAGACCTGCTGCCCATCCCCTACCTCTTCTATATTCAGAGGTATAAACAGCTCCATAGCTTACTCCCACTCTGCTTCCAGTAACTGAAGAAAAAAATCTACATTTCCCCAAGGAATCTGAGAGCTATGATATGAAGATACTTATCATATAGTGAAAGGGGACCAGCTAGGGGTCAGTACTTACCACCTTTACCTCTGAGGAACAAGTAAGTCCCCCTGCAGCCACTGATTTTCTGCAACCAGGAAGCTGCAGCTTATATAAGCTGTGTGCTCATTTCACATGACATTGTGATCTTTATATCTGCAGGGATAGTGGATGTTTGTCAAGGCAGTATGGATGTAGGAGCTCTATTTTGCTTTCTTATGTCAGCTTCTCACTCACACTAATGCTAATCAGAGCACAACCCCCAGTAGATCAGACCTACAGCTCTGGCAGAGCCTGGGAAGCTTGGGTGTAAAGGTGGCCCAGCTGACAGTCCTGCACTTACGACCTCCAAAGCTACACATCCTTTTCTAGACAAGCTAAATTAAATGGGGACTAAACCACGGAAATTCTGATGAATTCCTAGCAGCAAAATGACCCAGAAGAGCATGCATCAATGCTGGTGGCAACTGCTTGCAATGCTTATAAGCTTTGGCTTTTGGATTCCCTATGACAGATTCAAAAAATGTGCATTTGAAAGGCTGAACAAAGTCCCCTTCCCAGCTTGATTTATAAGTGCTGAAAATAATACACATTTCCCACCCAAGAAACCAGTATGTGTTTTCTCCCATACACCTTCCCCCATAAGGTAAAGGAAACGGAAACTTTGTGAACTTTGCAATATGACAAGTAAAGGACAACATGATGAAACAGAGTCGATGTTTTGATACCCTTTCTTGCTTTCAATGAGCAACTTCAGAATAAGGAGATCAGGGAGAGAAGAAAAACTTTTAAATGCAGTGTTCACAGATGAGTACAGCAGCAAAGCCCTGGATGAGGACATGTTTCTATATCCCCATTTAGGAATGGGTTTACTGATAAAGCTGAAACTGTCCATCAGGGAGCAGACTGCAGCATGAGGTACTCTATAGAGACTGACATTGAAAAAACACACAAAACACTTGAAGTGGAAAAAACCAGAAGGATTTGCCTCCACTTCTAATAGACTGTTAACACTTGGTGGTGCTGGTTGATTCTTGCCGAGGAAAACAGTCCTGGTTGGAACATGCATGTGCTATGGCCATGCTGCCCTTTCAACTCCCATCCACACTTCCATAGATCCCTTGGCTTGCTTTAGAGTTTTCTCCAATTGAAAACCATGGTTGTAGATTTCATTAAGTGCTTAAGATGTCCTAGTTAATGCCAGTAGGATGTGCCATGATAACTATTTTCTTGTGTTGCAGTGCCAGCTGAAGAAATCCTCACTGTCTCTGATGTGCTTCCTCAACGAAGGGAAGTGGAGAAATAATGTTTCTCCCCATAGTGGCAGCTCCCTGCCCAAATAGGTCTCTCACATCACAGGGGAAGCAGCTCCCATAGTGGCAGAAGCACCAACAGGGACTATGATACCACTGGAAGAAATCAGGACCAAACCATGTCCTTCCCTTACTGAGGCTCTGTGGCGCTAGATTTCAAGCCCTTAGCAAGGTGGAGTGAGCTGAATCACTGAAGACTTTCTCCTTGACCAGGAAGAGCCATAAACCATGTATGCAATAGAAGGCCATGTATAAAGACCTCCCAAGGATCTGTTTAATTGGTGGGGTTTCTCATGGCACCTGATGGCAGCCACTGCTGGCCGACAATTAGACCACACAAAGGATGGATCAAGTTTCCTGGCTGCACATACTCACCACCTGCATCTATGCCCTGTGACAGGCTGTGATATATTGTCATGGAATAAGAGGCCACAGATCCATCTGAAGGAGCTGTCAACACTTTAAACCTCAAATGTAGAGCCGAAATGATTTATTACTACAACTCATGAAATAAAACAGTCTCGCAAGGTGAGTGTCTGGGCAGCCAGTAATAACTCCAAGTTCATTAAGAGACAGGATAATGAGGAAAAAGAAGCAGAAGTGAAATGAATTTCCATCTGCAGCTCGGCTTCCACACTTGAACAAGCTATATGCAGTGACTACACAAAACAGCCACGAACTACTGAGTTTCAGGAGAAGTATTACACCTGGCTGTCATTGACTATTGCCACCCAGCTATTTCCTCCATCTCTATAAAGCCAAAATAAGGTTGATCATTATAGTAGTTAATAATCTCAACCAATCTTGCAAAATATTTTTGTCCATAAGCAGCAATTTTAGAAACAAATAAACAGCCATTAAGAAGTGCTGAGGAAAATAAAAAAAATTAAACCTAAGCAATTGCATACACTTCCTCTTAAGTGAATCAGATCCACAAGCAGTGGTTTCTTACATTCATGACTCCAGCAGATCCAAAAATACTACAGTAATTTTAGTTTGTCAGGAAACACTTCAGGTAACTATGTACACATTTAATCAGAATTTGCTGCACCATTGAACACACTGGTGTCCCATGACACACAACCCAGGGCTGAGACAGGGAATGCTGTAAGAGCATGGGATCCTGTGTTGTGAATTTAAAAGGTACAGTTCTCCAGGTATAGGATCAGTCAAGCTACAACCACACTGATGCAAAGAAGTCCACTCTTTTTTCCTCATGGTCCACCTCCACCTTCTTGTTCTCCATGATCACACATTCCCCCTGACATCCTCACGCCAACAGAAAGCACCAGTTTGCCCAACCCTCAATTAAAAAAAAAAAAAAAAAGGCATAAAGAAGTGTGATGCCAGCACCAGGAATCATTACACTTCACAGCAGCTTGGATACAGGCAGTCTAACTTCTTCCAGGGAGCTGTGTGTTTACATTCATCATTTAATGCTTACTCTAGTGTTATGGATTTCCCTAATGCATGTGTCAGATCTGCTGAGCCTGTGTGGATGTTTCAGATGCCCACATGGCACTTAGGCAGCTGATACTGGCAGTCATGCCAAGCCCCTCATGTTTAGGCACTTGAAAAAGTATCTTGCTCTTTCACCTCTGGA
The DNA here is from genome assembly GCA_013400935.1 of Turnix velox. NCBI lineage: Eukaryota > Metazoa > Chordata > Aves > Charadriiformes > Turnicidae > Turnix > Turnix velox. The sequence continues at coordinate 236,287 of VZTY01019388.1, forward strand.
TGGTTCGTGGGGATGAAAAATCCTTGCTCAAAAGCAATCCAACTCAGCTTTTCTGGGGTGTCTGCAGGCAGATGAAAGCTGATGCAGTTTCAGTCCCTTATGGACTGAAGAAGAAAGAGCTCCTTTTCAAAACCAAACAGAGAGGATGAAATGGACTCCAGAAAAAGGAAATGGAAGGATCTTGTGCATGAAGTCCTGAAACTGAGGTGATCCATCAAGTCACAGCCAGGACAGCCCATTTGCCAGGAATGGAGAAAGAAAATAGTTTCTGATATTTAAAAAAATGCAAAATGTGAAAATGGGAGTGCACAGAATAATTCAACTCCTGGGAAAATTAGGACTGGCAGAAAAACACAACCTATGATAACGTCTTCTCCAAAGCCTCAACTCTGCAACTAAACAGAAGCACAGAAAACCAGTCTTGCTTGCTGGTACCTAAGCAATGCTAGAAAATTGTTCAGGTCTTCACAGAAGACTACCAGGCTTAAAACACAGCAATTCTCACACAACAAACCTAAGAAATGCAGGAACACGGCTGGGCTGTTTTGCAAGCAAACCAATAACTCCACCATGATGTGCAGGTGGGTGTCTCTGTGCCAAGGAAGTTCCCAGTTGCTGTCTTCCCCTGCTCCCAAGGCCATAACTCCCAAACCCACTGGAACCCTTGGCTTCACACATTGTCTTCTACAAGGGATTCCAACTCTGGTTGCAGAAGGCATCATCACCAGCCATCAGCCAGGAGTCCTGTTGCTGCAGAGACCTGAGGAATTCACAGGTTTCCCTCCTACTGAGAACATGAGGCTAAGAAGTGCCTCCTGCTACTGGATATTCACCCAGTAGCAAATGACAAATACACAGGGGGGAGTTTTTGGTACCCTCCTCAGACTGTGACCTGCTTGCTACTGGGCTGCTGCAGAAGAAGGAGAGCATTTATTGCAAGCCATTTTATGCACAATTTATACCAATATTTGCATCATAAAAAAGTGGTTAGCTTCTTACATAGCAAAAAACAATAATGTTGAACATTCTCCCACACCTCCTAGTTTGTAAAGCAAAAAATGGGGAAAAGGTAAAGAGTTTAATCAACTTCCAATTCATTTTTATTGTTAGCAGATGCTTCAACTTGCTAGTTCTTGGGGCTGCCTCAGCCTCTCTTTTGCACTTGCCCAAATACGTTGTCTGCACTGACAACAACAGAAAGAGCAATGACAAAAACCAGTGATGCTGTAGCGCAGAACAGCACGGCTCCCTGCTCTCACAGCTCTTTACATGGACAGGGCTGAATGGAGGGAGAAGCCAGAGCAGCTTAGGCTGAGCAACAGGATGAATAGGGAATAGGTATCAGCAGTAGCCAGGTACTGGAAGGGGGCTCTTCAGAGGACAGAGGCTGAAATTACAACCTGGCTCTTCCCTAGCCCACTTTTTCCTAGACCCCATCATGAGGTGCTGCACGGTGGGCACTTACCTTGTGTGTGCTGTACCAGGGGCCAGAGAGGGGCCCACTCCCATTGCCTGGCCCCCCAAAGGATGTGTTCCAGGATGCCCGCTCCAAAACAGGGAGGATGCCCATGTCCCTGCCCTCAGGCCCTAGGCACTGGCCATTCCACACACTGCTAGGCCAGTGGGCACAGGTGGCTGAGGGGAGAGGTAAGCAGGAATAGGACGTGGCACTTGCTTCCTGGTGTGGGAAAGGCTGCTGGAGTGGGTCACTCCCCACACAGGTGTGTTCAGAGGAGGGCTGCAGCTGCCGCTAGAGACCGGAACACCATTAGCTGGGGCTGCAGGGGAATTTGTAGCATAGGAGAAAGGGAAAGGGGAGCTTGGCAGAAGGTTTTGCTGCTCCTCAGGAAGCTTAGGTGCCTGGTTTTTTTTCCTCTCTCTGACTTCCCTGATGCCCCACCCTGCTCTGAAAAGGCAGGCTGGGAATTTAACTCCTTCAAATCAAAGCCTACCTCTAACGGTCAGTTATTAATTCCTCACTGCTAGGTTGCAAGAGGTGAAAGTTTTTCCCACATGAATATGGTCACTTGCATATGTTCATGTTTCTGTCATGTATTCTTTACATGCAAGTATTTCCTGAATAGTTCCTTTGCAGAGATTTCAGAAAATGGGGTCGTTCTTAGGCTGTGGCTTTATCCATTGATTCTGTTAGTTTTTATTTGATCACTGGGGAAAACAACAACTAGAAAATCTCCTTAAAAGGGAGAGCAGAAGCTAGCAAGGTTCAGGAGCTTGTCAGAATTTCATGGGTGCCAGAAATAGGCTTCTAGAGAAGTGCAGAGAGGAAGAATTAAGCCACTGGTTCTTCAGGCTCTGGATAAGATCACTGCTTGCAATTTAGAAAGCTCATACTGTACCTTGGAAGCATTGTGCTGTATTAGTTTATACCATTCATTGGTCAGCTGGGCTTGAAAATGTCCAAAGTTCTGACAATTCCTGTCACAGATAGGTCATCAGGCCATTATTGTAACACCTGTCACAGCAGAGTTTTCCCTTAGGAAGAAGTGAGATTGATTGCTTTGTTCCAGAAGCAGAGGGAGAAATAAGGCTATAAGCCCCCAGTATGACTAGCTTGTTTGAAGGAACATGCAATTACAGAAAATAAATTCAAGTTAAATTAATACTCTCCTACTTGACTATATAACCAACACCTGCATCAGCCATAAGGATATCTTTTGAATCCACCCAAAAGGTGATACAGAAAAGACAGAAGTAGCAAGGTAGTGTTTCAGTTAGGTGATAATATAACACTCCAAAATACAAAACCTTGGCTAATAACAAGAAATAGTTTGTTCATATGTGTGGCCTAACTTGAAATACCAGTTTCAGTGGTTGAAGTTCCAGTGAGCCCTCTATAAATACTGGGGCTGGCTGCAACCATATATACGTAAGTGTGCTGAAAAAAAAAAAAATCACATCTATGTAAGTTGCTGAAGACTATTTTTACAGTACTGCATAATTATTCTCCAGAGTCTAAGCTTACATTAAAAAAAAAAAAGTTTCTAGGCAATTTGTATTTTAGTTGCAAAAAAAATCCTTTAAAGTGGAACTGGGGTGTAAACTGCTAGAATGATATTTGCCCGGCCTAGAGAGAGTTGAAACAATGGCTCAGAGAGACGTGTGAATGGACCCATTCTTCTAATGGATAGCTAAAGTGGAAGTCTGCTGACAATTTAAGTGTCAACATAAGCAACTTCAAGGCGGATCATTTTAGCGGAAACACCAGGCTAATGTTCCCATTTGTCATCCTCAATTTGCACATGTTGGATAGCAGATCCATGGACAAAGAGGAAAAGCAGCAACTGGTTGTCAAAGGTTGCTGGGCTGAGGAAACTTCTACTCCTCTGCCTTCTTCACCCACAGTCACTTCTGCCTCAGCTCAAAATGGGCAGCAATCAGGTTGACGATTCATCTGGCTAAGGAAGTTGTCTTTGGTAGCCAAAAGCCACAGTGGACCCCACGATCCTGGCAGTGACTTCTACAGAGCAGTTGTCTATTGCCAAAAATGCACAAACTGGTAAGAGATTGAAAAGGAGTGTAAGGGGAGTGGGGGGAGAGGAGCAGCTCAAAAGATCTCTTGAGGACAGTTACTGTTGTTTTGCTTCATTCTCGTTGGCTCACTGCCTAAAATACAAATGTGACTGTGGTTTTGTCTTGCATAAGAAAGCTATTGGAACAGGTTTTCTGTAATGTTGTCTAAGTGGAGCCATTGTTGAACTGCTTTTCAAGTTGATCTAACAGTGATGGATTACAGTTCCACGCTGAGACCAGATATGCCCACTCTGTCTAAGCATGGCAGAGGCTCTTATGACATCCTTTATTTACTTAAAATCACTGGTTGTCTTGCATGTATAAGAATCCAAAGTTGTTTAATCTTTCCTCACATTGTAAGCCACCCTTTTAAGAAAGTAAACAGCATTTTGGAAACTAATTCTGCTCATTTACCACCCTCCATTAGAAAGAACAACTTAGTATGTGTATTGTTGGTTTCAGGCAGCAAACAAACCTGAGATAACTGGCACAATGACACTTTACCTTGTGACTGCTGCTTAAAATATTCTGAGACCACATCCCATGGAGGAGAAACAGAACATAGGTTCTGCAGAATGTTTTGATGAGGAACATCGTTTCCATTTTTCAGTGGCACCTAGATGTGCTGCAATCCAAAGTCAGGTTCCTGTGAGAGGGTCCTCTGCCAGACAGGCCAGCAGAATAGACTAGAGCCACATCAAATCCCTGGAAATATAAGGTTTTTTTGGAGGACAGCACAATACATTAGCAAAACAGCACAGCGCAGATCTGTCCCCAGAGTCAATGTCATGATCGCATTACTGGGGGATAGTCTAGAATGTGTGATTACTTGCATGCATGTTTTCGGTTGTTGTCCTTGCTGTTTTGTGGGGAATCTGGGTTAGGTCAAGAAACACCTCAGGTAAAGTATCTTCAGAAAGGTGGCCTGACTTGCTGTTGCTGACTGTCCCTCCTTAAGCCGAGGCAAAAGCAACAGAAGTAAGTGTTTGCATTTGGATGCATTGACTGATGCACACCAGAATCAGGACAGAACCACTGATATCCCTGTAACACCTCTCTCTAGATAGCACATAGCAGGAGGCAGCACCACTGAAGATGGAGTAGATGCTTCTTAAGCAGTTTGCATTGCTAGAAAACCTAAAGGATTATTAAACTGAGACAAGGTGGTAAACTTTGACTTCTCCCATTCTATTGCCAGTCAATTTAGAAGGGGCTACGAAGCATGAAATGACATCCACCTTCTTTAGTGGCTCCCATAAACCTCTTACCAGCTTGGGCAGCTTCTGAGAAATGGAGACTCAAGAGACTATTGTGGGTTTTAATTGTATGTGTTCCCTTACTTTGATGCTGTATTTCTATCTGATATTCTTTGGCCAAGCATGGGTCTCTGTAAACAGATGATGATATTGTTCTGTTGGGTCACAAGGATTTTCAGTCTGAAATGAGTGCTTTGTTGATCTCAGGTCTGGACGATCTGGGAAGGCACTTGAGCCCTGTTTCTCCCTGAACTCTGGTTTGTCTACTAGTAGGACTGCATGAACCAACAAGGTAGCTTTTGCCGCCCGAAGTCATTTATGGATAGCTTCACCTGGCACCAAGATCACTTCATTTCAGATGCTCAATGCACTTGGATGTCTGAAGGGGAAACAAAAGGTCCTTTCCCATTTTCTTGCCCATGTCCCGCCACTTCTTTGAGCTTACACTTCATCACTGTAAATGAAACACATTTTTAGCTATGAAGAGTCCATATCCTTGACCATTGGCCTTTGTCACGGTCACCAAGACACCCTAAGACAGAAAATGGAAAAGGGTATGGTTTTGGTTTCCCCCTCTGCCAAATAGGAGAATAGACCTTCCCTTGAGGTATCTAGGTGTTTCTACCACCATTTGCTTTCCACTGTGAGGGAAGAGTCCAAATGATGGGAAGTTCACTACCAGGATGGATAGTCCCAGCTGGGTAATACAAGAGGAAGGTGAAGACCTCACTTTGACCTGTGGCTCAGAGAACACGGCTGGTGGTGCCAGATTAGACCAAAAAGTGCTAAACTTGTGCAGGATTATCATACATGTTTCTGAGTTAAATGCCTACTGGTAGACTTTTGCTAGGTCGGTTACTGTCTGTAAAACTTTATCTGAAGGCCTGAAGCTGTGAGCTAAGGAATTTGATTAGGTGGTTTGCAGGTAAGAGTATACTGTGGGCTGTTAGTGCAGGACAACTTGTGGAAGATGTGTACAGACAGTCTGTTGATTTGTACAAGCAGCTTTCATCTCCCTTTCCCCAGCAGCTGGTGCATGGTGCAAGTATGTACTACTCCATGTGCTATCAATTACAGTCCTGACTGGGAGTTTCTTTCCATCTTGAAGTCTACAAATGTAAGATAACCCAGAGTCCTGGAACCAAGATGTGCATTACAGAACTTGGAGAAGGCTTTTGTGCTTCCTTTCTGGATGGTGGATCAGTGGGAGATTTGTAGACTTTGGACATTTTAATTTTTTTCCTTTTTGAATCTACCAATTTAGGCTTAATCCTGATCCTTTTAAAATCAATGGCAAAGGGCCCTCCGACTTCAAAAGAGACAGCCTGAGCTCTCAAATACTTTAAAGAAAAGTTTAAAACAAACAAACCTAAGATGGATGAGAATTACATTTTCTCTCTATATCAGGCATGCAACCTATTTTCTCCAAATGTAAACGTTACCTGGAGAGCCAAGCTGTGATGTGTTTTTTATTATTTCTTTAGGAGGCTATGGTACCCAAAGTATATTCCATACATACTTCCTCATTTAGGAGCCAAACACAGCTATGTAAAGTGAGCAGCTTGTTTACAGTAGGCCCTTACAGCTTGCTATCAAATTAGTGGCAAATCAGGACTGTAGTAAACAGAGGTTAAAGATCAAACCCACAATTTCACATAAAATTCCAGACCATGTACACAAAATTTAAAATGCAAAATCTTCAAATCATAAGACCATCAACTGCTCTTAAAACTAATCAAAAGCAGGATGAGGACTAGAGGAAATGAAATTTAAACATTATTTTAATCCAAATTTTAATGGAACAGCTACATCATTGCTGTCTTTTTAACTATGACAGCTGACTCTGACTATGCTACTTATTCTCACTTGTCGTGAAACAAGATTTTGGTATATCTCACTCACTATTCATATGTGCCATTTTGCTTCTTTTTCTCCAATTTGAAATAAAGATAAAATAAATTAGAGAACTGTTACCACCTAAGACTTTTGGTAGCTCTGTTCCTGCTAAAGCCTGTGGTAGTATTACGTCTCTCCTTTTCGTGCAGCAATTCTCTATGTGGAGAATGAAGAATGGTAAGATGCCTTCTGCTCCATTTTGAAGTGCAGGATGGTGTTTCAGAGCAGTCAGATGCCCTGGCTGACAGTCCCTTCCTCACCTGGAGACCAATGCCCATGTAAGAGTCTTGCAAGTGACAGTTTCATATGCGTGTGTTAGACTAATCCCCAGTCTGAAGTGGTTTGAGAAGAATTCTGTTTCTGGGTCCAGCTAGGGCCAAATTAGAATGCAGACTCTTTAAAATGAAAATTATTTGTTTAATGAAGATTTGGTTTCTGAATGCCACCAGATGTCAGCATACACTATATGATTAAAAGCAACTGTCTAAGACCTCAGAGAAGTGAGCAGCAATAAAACTCCCTTGTGTCTCATGGAAATGATGTACTGGATCAGCTTTGCTGTGGGAAAAATTATGGCAGGGATTAGCTGGAAGAAATTGCCTGTGTGGTGTGGCTCAAATATCTGCTCAATTCTTCCATCCTTGGAGGGGCATATCTGCTTTCCATTTGTCCTTTCCTCCCATCTGCAGGCCTGTCAGAGACCTGGTTCAGCCTGGTCACCAGTCTACAACTCCCTAGGGCTGTCCAGCATGGTTCCACAGACCTTTACCTCCTCTGGATCCAGGGCAAGGTGAGCAGGGGAACTTGCTGGAGATCCAGAGATTTGCTTTTCATATATATAGCTAGGGAAGATATATCTCAACTCCAAATACCATAGCAGTATCTACTCTGTCAATATAGGAACATGAGAAGGCAACAAGGAGATGGAGACACAGAGTGGTTGGTGATGACTTACCAAGGAAAATCAGTGTAAGTATTGGGAAAAGTATGATGTGATTTTTTTTCCCAGTGTACTCTTTTTCTTTTCTGGCAAACACCAGAAAGCCAAAGCTGCAGTTTGGATCAACTAGTTGAACAGGTTTTTGACTCAGAACAAAGAGAGGTTTAAGAGGATTTTATTTTCTCTTGCTGAAATCAATGATGTAGCTTCATGGTAAGGGCAAATCTTTGGAAGCCTTCAGTAGGCTTCTTTCCTATCTCTTCTTGCCTATCTTAGGGTAGGACCTGCAGTACAACCAGAAATGTCCACTCTGTCTTAATGGCTCAGTGATTTAAGTTTTGCTACACCTGGGCACACATTGCATGTTTTCTTTTTCTTCCAATCACATGCAGTTTTTAAAGCAGCTCAAGCAACATGGCTTTGTAGTTCAGCCCTGACCTGAAAGGCCCTTTCAAACTGTTTTTCTTAATGAACACATACAGAGCTGAAGCAATTATTCTGCCACTGTAAATTTTGACCTAAATCTGCCACTGTCTACACACATCGCAAGATTTCAAAGAAGGCTGAACTATCAAAAAGTAGGAGTCCAAATGAAATAGCCAGATCCCAAAGGACAGTTAAGTGAGATGATGTTCTTCTGGAGTTGGGAGTCAAAATGCCATACAGCTGAGTTTTACAGCACATGTCCTCTTTTTCTCTCTTGGAAATTTAATTTAGTCTTAAGGTCTTTGCTGTGTTTGGCTGACTTTCTAGGTACATAGCAGCTTTGTTTGAAGGTCCAGTACAATAGCTCCAAGTGCACTGGCACTCCTCCAGACTTCACAGCCGTGGCTACTGTGCTGCAGCAGATAAATTCTGCTGCAGGCACGTGCTGTTGTCACCACGCACCAACACAGCAGGTCCGATGCTTTGGGGCAGCTTCAGAGGTCACACATTCATAGGGAAGACACAAAAAGCACAGTGCTTCTGGACACTGTCAAAGTCCTTGCCTACGTGCTATTCAGCTGCTTTGCTCCTGCTCAGTCAGTCTGGTGCATCCCAGAAGCATCAGATGTCCATACCAGAGGCACGTGTGTGCAGACCATCTGTGCAGCAAGCTGACTGCATGTGTCTATGCAGTAACATCACATAACATCAGGCAATCCAAGGAGGAAAAAATCCATCAGATCTTTCAGTCTCAACCATGGCATGAGCTGGAGCAACCCAAAGATGCATCAGTTGAGTCTCATCTAAGGAAGGGCATGTCCTGCCTGTGTCTCATGTAAGTGGCCCAGCAGTAGGGCCAAGAGGCAAGCAGTCATGAGATTGCCTGAGGAGTGCCTGTTCAACCTGGTTCTGGGAATCCCCTTGCCTTTGAAATGGATAAGGCAAGGACGTCGCTTTAAACCAGTGGAATATCCTTAAACAGGATTTGGTTGCTTATTTGACTTTGAAGATCTGACCTGTGCCTCAGAAACCTTATTCTGTTGAATAGCCCTTTGGCTTCAGAGGAAGGAAACTGCATATTATAAAATCTGTATTCCAAAATCACAGTGAAACCAGCCCTGGAGCCAGATGCTTTATGGAGCCTTTACATATGGTGGCAGTGAACTGAAACAGAGTATGATAAGGTCTGATCTGGACTGGATCTGTTTTGGGAAAAAAAAGTGATTTAAAAATAAAAATTATGGTATTTTGGTAAATCCATAAAATCCCTGCAATATTAAACATAAAAACTAAAATAACCTGAGGCAACCTCCAGGATAACTGGACTGAGAAAGCACTGGTTTACTCCCTCCAAGAAATAAATTGTTAACATGAATATCACATCTGTTTGTCTGTGTGCAAGTGTACTGGGAGCTAAAGAAGAGCTCAAATATGTTTAATAACCGGTCAATTGATATCATAAAGCTTGTATATACACAGTATTGCTTGTTAAAATATTTGGGTAATTGGAAACAAGCTTTCTCCACATTACAGAGGACAAAATCTTTTTATGTCTTTACATTTTAAATTAAGATCCAGTAGGCTTATTTCATTAAAAATTCTGTTTTCATAAATGTACTGCTCCACCTTCTAGGAACATATAAAGATATCCTGATTGTAAACTAGTTTTTATAAATGCCAGTGATCAAGTCCAGTGGTTTTTGTTAACTACAGCAATACTCACTACATTTTTGGAAATGCTTTTATCCTTGTAAAAGCATCAAAGCAAACAAAACCTGCACAGATCTTCAGAGACAGACAGAAATTCCTTATATTATTTGGACAGCATAATGGTAAATAAAAATAAAGCAAGAACATGATGATAGATTTCTTTCAGAGACAACATCTTCACTGAGGTGTATTGGCACAGATGTTTCCTGCAAGAGCAAGCAGAGCTCCCCAAAGCATTTGCTACAGATATGCAGATGTTGCTTTGGTGAGGAATACTATTATGGGATAAGTGAACAAGATTTCTTAGGGGTATCTCTTCAAGGAGAGGGTGTTAAGTTTTCTTCAAGGAAATTATGAATTTTAAGTATTTCACTGCTTTAATGGAGAAAATATGTATGTTGCTTGTGATTTCTAGATTTTCTAGACCTAAACAGTTTTGTTAGAATGTGTATCCAAGTTCTTACAAACTATTCCTATAAAAAACGTCCATCAGGGACGGTCCATGAATTTTAACTTCCTCTGGGGCAAGTATTTCTATTCTTGCCAGAAACTACTTTCCTTATTTGGAGTCTGTAGAACATTCCTTCCTATATTTATTATATTTTTTTACCATATTATTTACCATATTTTACCATAAGATGAATAGGTCTGTTTGTTTTTTTTTTTTACCTCTAACTGCATGACACTGTCCCTTTTTCAACTTTAACATGAGGAATTGATCTTACTTCTTTACTTCTGAAAATACCTTTTTTATTATCAGAAAGCCATTTGCAATACATAGTTTACAGACTGTTTATTACAGTTTTGAATATGATGGAGAGAAAAAAGAGAAGTATAAATTGAAATCAAGCTCCACTGGACAAGGAAACATATTATAAAGGAAAAGATTTACTGGATTTCAGTCAAGAGTGGCTTATGCGTGCAACACATGGAGAGTTTTCAGTTTGGTTGTTGCAGATCCTCCCATTCCTTCCAGTCTTTGCACATGTGGAATAAATGGATTCCACCCAAATTTCAAACATGCAAGGTTTTCCTTTGCCCTGTAATATACTCTCCAAAGTGAAGCAGATTTTGAGGGTTTCTCCTAAAGTTTGGTGATCAAATCCCAGAGGCATGTGTGGGTGGAGAGAGCCCTTTTCCAGTCCGGAGCAGAACAGGATTTTTTTCAACTCCTAGCAGAGTTACAAGCACAAACCTACTCATCTTGTTATAAACCAAATGCACCAATTCTTGCTATTTAAATGAGCCTAGTGTGTACAGATACCTTCACTTACTGCCACAGTTATATTGGTCAGGTTTGTATCCACTAGTTTGCTAGCTCTGCACACGTGCAACTGAAATTTAAGACAGAAATATGGGGATTTGCTTTACAGATAGCTGGGATATAGACAGAAACTGTAAGCCAGAGGGGATTTTATGTCTTTGACATCTTGAGGAAGTTTTATTTTTTTCCTTGAGGGTGATTTAGATTATCTTTAAAGAAATGGTATTTTGGAGTTTGAAGGCTTTCCTGAACTTTTTAGATTGCATGCAAGCTGTATATGCCATGACTGTGAAGTCTTGTCTCATTCCCCTGTCTTTTCTATTCTTGTGTTATCCTTCAGGATTAATCTTTTGCCTTTTCCCCTCTGTCCTGGGATATGGGTATGGCAAGGTGTTGATTGTGACATTAAGCCCATGTTTCTGAGGTTGCATTTATTTAACCTGTACAGTTCCTGAGTTTGTTGTTTTTGAAAATCAAAAAGTAGATATAGACTACTAAAAAAGAAGGAGAAAAATGTTCTAATCACTTACTAAAAGGATTGCAGGCTCCACCTGGCCTACAAGAAATCCCAATGGATAGGCCAGCACCATGCCAAAATTCCCAGTCCAGACATGCACACCCATCCCTGGTGGCAGGAGGGAGGAGGGATTTGGGACCTGATGTCTCCTAGATTTCAGCCTTGATTACTGTGTGGCAGCTACAGCCTGAGGGAGAGTCTGCCTGGCATGTTGCAGAACTGTGATCTCCTGATCTTCAGGGAGCTGGGCTTCCATCAGTGTGGTTGCGCTGCACAGACATTCAGGTTAAAGTGGACTGAAATAACCTTTAGCTAATTTTTCCTTACCTATCACTGCATGTGAACTCCCTACCACTAGCAGCCATAGCACTGGTAAGACTGCTTGGAAAGTAAATACTTATTTATTTGCAACAGTGCGTTTTCTTTATTTTTAATGAACCTAAAAAGAAGCACAACTCAGACTCAGGTTTCCTATTGAACCTTTGAAAATATCCAGGAAAGAACACTTTGCCACATAAAGAACAAAAAAAAGAAATTAAGTAAAGCAGATTTTTCCTTTGAAAAGCATTTTAGCTTTTGTAGGTCAGCTATCAGCCTCAATAGAGCTTGCAAGTGTTCTCTGTGTAGATAAATTAGTGGTTTTAAACAGCATGTTGGAAGAATCAAGTGTCTAAACATGACAAACGGATAATTCTTTCCTTTAATAATGATTTTCTCATGGAGACCAACAGCAACTTCTCATTGCTCTGAGTAGTTTGATTCAATACTCCAAGATACTGAAAGCAGCTACTTCAAAATTTTGTTAGATCTCTGCATGAAGTCACATTATAAGCAGTTTGTTTAGGTTTCCCCATGCGTAGCATACTGTCTGGTGGTGTATGCTTGTTTTCCAGCACATGCTGATGCTGCTGAACTGTCAGAGGGAAATTCCTTCCTTCACAAGTTTAGAGTTATCTTTGAAGTGGTTCGTTGTGAGCTTCTTGTCAGTAAAATTCTGTGCAATACTAACCACAAGGGGAAAAAAACCCCAGGAATTGAAAGGGAGATGGTTTTAAGTTAAGTAAAAAGAAGGCTCCTCGAGGGATGGCTCAGGTCTTGTGCTCCTACATAGCCTAAACTCCTGTCGACAGTTTCTTCCTATTTATCCAATGGGGAATAATGATAAACAAAAGACTTTCAAGTGACTAGGGGGTTCAAAGGCTTTCATTTTGGGTAGTTCATACAGCAATGCTACACAGGGGCCTGGCTTTGTAGGAGCTTTATACACCTCATCTTGAAAGTATTATCACTTTGAGGCACTCCATTCAGACACTGAAGGCTCTGAAATCACTTTTCCATAGGACCTTTTAGCACTGCAATGTAGCCTTAAATAACAGAGATGAGTATGAAACAAGTCCACATGCTGTGCTGAACTAAAATAGAGTCCTCTGTCCAAAGTGGTCTTCCTGGCATCCTCAATGTCAAGGACTGCTCCAAACTTGCCACCTTTCAGTGTTTGAAATTTCTTAATTCCAAACATAGTTCACATTTTCTCTGCACAGCTCTCAATTATCCAGGCTTTGGCCTTGAACAAAAGCTGATCCTAAAGGATGTGACTGTTCTGGTGATGGGACTGCAAATGCAAGGTTTTTTCTTTTTTTCCATGTTCCTCTTCCTCCAGTCCTGACTGCACACTCCTTCCTTCCTCCCATTTCAGCTCTTGCAAACCTGCAGCACTTTTCAAAATAAGAGACATGAGCCAATTTGTCTGAATATTTTTTATCCCTTTTTTTCCCCTCTGGGTTACTTTTTTAGGTTTTCTGCTTGTAGTTACCCTTATCTCCTACTTCACCCTATAAAATATGCACATACTACAGTATGTAAAAATACCACATTACTTCAAGTTTGCTTGAGAATCTGGTATGAGGAGTTCCATGGCCACCACCTCTTACCAAGGTCATGTGTAAAGTGGTGCACAGAGTGACTGAAGAGATAGGAGCAGAGAAATTAGCACATTGATGTGACCTGGGAGCAATTAACCTAATCTAAAATGCAACCAACTATCTTTTGGTATTTAACTTTTCCTTACATATAATTAAACATAGACTCCCATTTAAATTTTAAATTAACAGCTCTTGTCGTTGTTATTTTTGCTCCCTTTGTAGCTGCCTAAAGGCAGGAAGCCAGTGAACCCTGGCTTTTCAGAGCAACTGAATTCTAAATAGTGGAGCCTCCACTGCACAATGTTTTGCCTTATTTATCCTTGCCTAAAAGCACTAACTGCCCAGTCAGTTGCTGAACAGATTGCATGCAGTCTGTTAGTTGGCACTTTCCTATTCTGATCTCGGTTGCAGCCTGCCAAAGCTACTGGGAGAAGAGGGAAGATTTTGCTTGTTGTGAGGCTATGGAAAAAAAGAAAAGAAAAAAGCATGGTCTAATTCACTGAAAGCCATTAATTTATTATTTTTCTTTTTTAAAAAAAGCTTGTTGGCACCTACAGCCAGCAAACAAAACCAGAGAGCAAGCCTGCACCATGCTATTGGAATGATGCTGAGGACTGGGGCTCAGCCCTGCCCCAGTGTGGTGCCTGGGGCTGAGTCTCTGCCCAAGGATCTCCGAAGGCAGCAGGATCAGCCCCATCCACTGGTGATCGGCCTCCCAGCAGCTGTCTCACAGGCCTTGTTTATGATGGGAAATTACACTGTGGTAGTCACCAGGAGTCCCGAGCAACATGTTCTAACATGATGTAATTTCCCAGTGTAAACCATCCCACTGGTTGCAAGGCCAACAAGCAACATTAACACTGGGCTCAGTAGCTAGTATTTCAAAAGCGTCCAAAGATGCCAGTGCCAGGAAGGTCTAAGCTTCTCCTGTAAATACAACTGTAATGAGTCCAGGTGAGACTTCATGCCCATCCTGCATGTGCTGAGATTCATCAGCTTAATTACACCAGCTTTAAATAGATTCCATTAAGCCAAGCTACTTGTTCAGGTTCAGAGTTACAGCCTGTCTTTCTAGGTGCAGCTGTGATGGCTCTCCTAGCACTGAAGGGGATGTGAGGAGCCCATTCCTTCCAAGCAGGCAAGTCCAAATCACCCTGGGTGACTCAAAACAGTTAATGTTTCTGGCCTGAGCCAATGCTGAAGTTCGGCTACAAAGCATTTCCACCTGTGTCCCTAGGAGCGAGCTGCAGGGATGAAGAAAGTGGACACCTGCCAGCAGCTTCTTTTCCATCAACACAGCTGGATCCTGAATAGGATTTCTGTCCATTCTGAGGAGTGGAAAGTTACACTAGATACCTCCAGGGGTGAGCAGAGCAAGGGAGAGCATGCTTCTTTGCAGCAATGTTTGCCTGTGTAGTGTAAGCACTCACCCAGCCTCCCAGCTCTGAATTACATAATGTTTTTTAAGTTAGGCACCAACAAATACTGACATTCCCCCTGGCTCTCTAGCGGTACTTAATGATTTCCTACAGGCAAAAGCAGATACTTCAAAATCAGAAAATCTCAGATTCACAAACAATCCAACATTTACATTTTACAAAAAAACCTCTCAGGACAGTGCAGTGAGAGACAAAGAAGAGATGGGAGAGCACAGAGGGAAAGGAACATTGGAAATAACTTTAATGTACTCAGCATCTTGCCACGTGGATGCACATTATGGGAGGAAAAAAAGATGATGGTAATCATAATAATAATTATGGTATGGTGCAAAGGCTAAAGCAGGCACTGACCTCACCCTGTCAGCAGGGATTATCTGATCTATTTGGTTGAACTCATGACATCTTTCCTTACATAAAACTTCATTGACTACAACTGATCTACACCTGAGTAAATAAAAGTAGTAGCTGTTATAATTACTTGCTTCTCAAATGACAGAAGATTCTGGAGTTAAGAGTCTGGTTTAGGATGTTTTTCTCTTTCCTAATTGATAAAAAGCCAACATTTTCTGTCAGAACAATGTCACAGTAGTGTAGCAATAAACATTCGTAGTACTGAGAGTTTTCTTAAACCCCTTCCAAGCTAGGTGGATCACAGAACACATCCTTAACACATAAGAGATTAATTTATTCTTTTACAGTTGGCAAACAAAGGCTCAACAGCCTGAAGTGCTGCATCTCCAGAGTTTCCACACTACTTGAACATAGACATTATCTCAGATGGAGAATTTAAGAAACCTAAATCCCCTAGCTCCACTTGACTTGACAGGCTCCACTTGACTCCTACACTTGGATTTCTCACATTTTGCAGCTAGGAGGGGCAATATATTTTTGTTTATGTGGAAACCCAGAAAAGCTGGACACAGAAAAAGATGGTGTAAGAGGAAAGGTTTGCGGTGCTTTCCTACCCACAACTGCAAGCAAAAATTATTCCCTGTATATGTAACATGGATCCATGATGTATTCTTTGCCAGGATACAAGCATTGCTACAGCCTTGTGGTCCTTGCTCAATGCCCTCCATCCCTATAACGTGTGCTGGTAACGAGGAAAGGCCAGCCATAGGTATATGTGTCCCCATTACCTGACTTGCTGCTATGTAGGAAGATTGGCAGCAAACATGGGAGCTATAGGGGATGTTTCACCCTCCAAAGACACTTTCATGCTTCAGAGCTGACAGCAATGATCTCTTTCTTCAGCTGGTATCAGCAGGAGAGAAGGTAAATACACACAGAGTGAAAATCACCCATCCGCAAAATGCTAAGTGCTTGAATTACATTTAAACACCTCTGCACAGGAATGAATATAAACACCTCAGCAAATAGTTTCTCTTTTCAGGCAGAAAATACCAGTTTAACTCCATCACTTCTCAATGCACAGCCACAATTTATTTATGTTATGCAGTCGTGCTGTCATGAACCTGTCTCTCTCTGGGTGGCAGTTAGTAGTCTGTATGGGACTGATAACATAATCAAACCCAGAGAAATTAATAAAAGGTAAAATATAATATCTATTTTGTCATTACACTGTAATGACTAGGAGAAAAATGTGCTATTTTATGCAGAGTAGTTTGATTTAATTCTGATATTGTTTGAGCTTTTGATGGAAACTTTTATTTTAATAAATTGCCATCCATGGAAGAGCATGCATTGCTGAGCAGCACATTAATACTAAGATCTGCAGCTTGTTTGCAAAATTGCCACCAATGTCTTAAAGCTCACAAAGGAGACAGTAGCAACCCACATGTCCTCCTGTATAAAATCAGTGATCTCAAAATTTGACTGTGTGCCTGCAGAGACATCATTAAAACTGCATGATGCTGGAGGCTGTCATGCCCAGAACAGCCTGCACACTGAAGACAACAAGAGCTGGCTCTGAGTTAAAACAGTGAATTTGTGTTTACTTTCTTTTATTGGTTACTCATTTACTAAGAGGGAGAACATTTATCACTTGCTCAGTTTTTCCAGTGCTGTACCATCTCTTCTATTCTCTTTCCTCATAGTTTTCAGTCAGTTTGTGTAGGACATTCACTGTCCCTCCTACACCCACTTAACTCCCAAGGTCTATGAAATACCTACACTCTTTATATCCAATAGAATGCTTTTTCTATGCCTCTTTTTTTTTTTTTTTTTTCCACACTACAGCAGATGCAGAAAGCTCCCACACCAAAGGGGGAGGCACTGGTTGCTCACTTCCTAGGGTGCAGGGAAAGGTGCAGGCCAGGTAGAGCATCTTGCTCTGCTGGCAAAGCCTCCCATGTCACCCTCTTTTGAAGCAGCCCATCGTGCTGACCATCTCCCCATTAGTGACAACGACTGCAAAAGCTTAGCTAGTCTTGCTCTGTGTTGGGATACATTCAAGGTTGGGATATGTAAAATATTGTCACTGTAAACAGGCCTGAAGAAGCCAAGATCATTTACTCTATTAAAAAGAAGCTCATCTCTTCATCCTGGCAAGGCTGAAGAGCTGCAAAGGAGAGAAAACTGGGGAAAGAGTCAGGCTGAGATTCTGGGTTGTTCAGCCTGGAGTAAAGAAGGCTCCCAGGGGACCCTATAGGACACTTTCTTTATCTGAATGGCACCTACAAGAAAGCAAGAGGACTTTTTATAAGGGCCTATATAGTGAGAGGATGAGGGGTAATTGCTGCAAACTGGCAGAGGGTAGATTTAGATTGGATATTAGGAAGAAATTTTTTGCCATGAGGGTGGTGAGACACTGGAACATGTTGCCCAGAGAAGTTGTGGGTGCCCATTCTTGGAGGTGTTCAAGGTCAGACAGGATTGGGCTTTGAGGTGAGTGCCCATAACCATAGCAGGAGGGTTGGAACAAGACAATCTTCAAAGTCTCCTCCAACCCCAAACATTCTATGATTCTGTGTGTGAGAGCATCAGTTCCTGCTTTTGTGCTGAGCAGGCAGAAGGCAGGCAACCCCTTTCCCTCCATGGGTGAGTGCCTGTCCTGCAGCTCCTCTTTTCAGATGCCCTTGCCCACACTGCCCTCCACACCAGTATCCTCCTGGCCTATGGCTCTTCTTTGACTCCATGCTGATTTTGGGGCAGAATAACCCACCAAAACTTGTTGCTCGACACAGCTCACCACTTGGGAAAAATCCCTTCCTCCAGTAACAGAACTCTCACACACACACAGAGCCACAGACAGCCGTTTTGTCATTGACCAATTACCCTTGTTAGGCACTCTTGGTATTCTCAATGATAGGACCTTATAGATTTATACATACTTATGGCTTTACATTGTTTCATTTCCTGCTAGCTTCTCACTAACAGCCTGCTTTGATTGAACTCCATGTGGCCAGGCAGGATATTATCAGCCAGGAAAATGGAAAGGCTCTTGATATTGATGTACTGATATGAAGAAAAAACCCTTATCTTTTCCCCATTTTTTCCTCACAGAGTTCCCAGATATTCCTATCAGTAGCACAATAAAGAAGAACCCCAGCATCGGGGTGGGGGGGAGGAAGGAACAAACCCCGACTACTGCCCCTTCCCTGTCCTTTAGGAAATGGAAATGTGAGAACTCTTGTGATCTTTCATGTAGGTGAAAAGCTCGGCTAAAGTCTTAGAGGACAGCCCATTCATTACCTAGCATTCTCGTTGCCCTCAGGATTCAAGAAAATTAGACTGCAATTTTCAGTCCTTTCTGCTTCAAAAATTGCCTTATTTTTAGAAAGAGACATTCCTGCATTTATTTTGTCTTTGTGTGATAGATTTTTCCCTTCACAAGTCTAGGACTTTGTACTTCCTTTTATTGAATTTCACCTAATTGCTTTCAGACCTTTTCTTAAATTTATCAAGATCATTTTAAATTCTTCTCTGGGCCCCCAAAGAGCTTGTGAGCACAGTGTCATGTGTGAATTTCACAAGCACATTCGCTCTTCCATCACTCAAGTAATTCATGAAAATATTACCAAGCCCAGGGCAGATTTCTATGAAATCTCAGCACAAAGCTATTCCTGTTTATCAGCAAATTCTAGAGAACTGTTTTGAGTACCTTTCTAATTACATTTTCCCAGTATTTGTGCAACCCCTCCGTAACAGTTCCAGCTAGACCAGAATGCCAAGTTTCTGTACAACAGCACACAGAAAAATGTCAGAAAACTTTACTGAAGTTGAGATACATCCCATCTACTTCCCCCTTTCCACGTTGTCTGTTTCTTTCCAAGGAGAGAAAGTAGATTACTTGGACATAATCTGTTCTTGACAATTCCATGTTTCTGTTTCTTTTCATATTTTTTCCATCTAGATGCACCTAAATTAATGCATTAAATTGAATAACTTAAAATCATCACAAAAATGTCTAAGCTATCAGTTACCAGATTGTTTCTCCACCCCTAGACCCTTTTAAAGGCAGCTATTTTTATCTCTCTTAACTCTGTGATATTGTAATATTTCAGAGTCAACTGCTTTTGGTAAGTCTTTGGCTCTCCAAATTGTATTAATCTCTCCTGCATGAAATGTCTAACCCATTGCAATAAACTTCAGAATTATTTCCCTTGATTTGTCCTAACATAATGTCTTGTTCATATTAGTTACATTATGCATCTGTTTAAAAGTTCGTATTTTCCAGCCTTTTTGGTAGAATTTTTTCACCTTCTAGATCAGCTGCTTTAATTGAAACATTTTTGGTTTGACTGGGTTTTTTTTTCAACTCTTGCTGCTGGCAACAGCTTTAGGACCTTTAAATCTTTCTTATATGTATGCTGTAGCTTCTACTCAGTTTAAGATCATGCCATTCTTTCTCCATTTGAGATTTCCAGATTAAGAGGAACTCGTGAGTGCTCCCCTGAGGACAAGATGGTCCAGTAATTCAGGAACTCTATTACAGTTCAACTTGGGTAGGGTGATGTTCTAAACAATGGTCTGCCACTGTCCTTGAGAGAACCTTTGTGCAGGTGTTTGAACGGGAAGGGCAAAGATTTTGGAACAGGAACGACTTTTTTGTGGACCCAGTGATGTTTTTTAAAAGTAAAGTTGCATTTTGAGTGTTTCTAGCAGATATTTCAAGTATCTCCAGTGGTATATTTTTCCCCATTCTCCTCATTGTGAAAGTGCTGGATCAGGTAACTGACCTGACAGAAACAAAAGCACATTTTAACAGAGCCTTTTATTTTTATTTTTCACCACTCTGGTTCAGAACAAAATGACAGAAAACACTGAGTCAGTAACACAGAGGCAGCAGTAGTATAGCTGAAGGTTGGAAACTGAACCTCTTAAACCCCCTCTCTGGTGGGGACAGGCTTTCTCCACAGGCTGGCTATGAAGGGGTGATCAACTTACAGATTTGAAGTGTGTGCCAGTAAAATGCCATGCAGAAATGGTCCAGAATTTTTGCATTAATTTTGGCAGACACAGGGCAACATCCAGACACTTTCCCTATTCTAATTATTTGTAAATAATTGAAATAGGATAATTCAAGTGGTTTTGCTTAAAAACCAGGGTTTTTTTTCAATGTAAATTAATTTATAAGTTAAAAAATATTATATCAACCTCAGTGCTATTTCTAGATTGTTACCCAGCCTGTGCAGATGCAGGGGACCTCAGTCAATGGTTGTTCCTGAAAAAAAAAAGAAGTGTGGTACCATTAGGATGGAATTCCTGTCATCTTCCTGTCTTGAACACTAAGTTTTTATCTTTTTTTGAGGAGAAAATGTAGGACAGGAAGGAGTGATTGCTGCAGGACATAAAATGAGACGGGATCATGATTTAGGAGCTAAACCTGGCTTCTCTGGGCTGCACCATGATGAAGTAGGAAACCTTCTGCTATTCAGTGATTTTGAGATTAACAGTAATAAAAGCCTTAACTACAGGCAAGGGTGCCTAACTTGACACGACAAAGAAGTAGACTCAAGCAGAATTGATCACCTGAACAGGCTGAACCATTTACCCTCATAAAAGGTGGGTTATAAAAATACAAGGTAGCTATTTGGGTTAACAGCATGCTACATGG
Organism: Turnix velox; assembly: GCA_013400935.1. NCBI lineage: Eukaryota > Metazoa > Chordata > Aves > Charadriiformes > Turnicidae > Turnix > Turnix velox. Next base: position 257,207 of record VZTY01019388.1, read on the forward strand.
AGACAGTGAAGCTTTGCATACGTCCTAAATAGCATGAGACAGCTCAGTTAACTCCCGAGATATGTGCCAGAGAAGTAATGGCAGGTTCTGGCCCTGCTGGAATGCGATGACTTTTAAATATAAAAGTCAAATGAGTTGTTGGTAGTGAAGATATCTTCCCAAGATGTAATCATGGAAAATTCCTTTCAAGAGCTGGTGTTTAGACATCAGCAAATGTACAGCAAATTGCATTGTGATTTATTTGTCAGTGTCTTTATAGGTTGGGCGTTACTTTACCCCACAGCTGGAGTAAATTTTTAATATTTAAAAGTGGAAAGAAAGCAAAACCTAAACACATATGGATCTGTCTGTTTTAGATTGTACTCTTCCCAAACATTACTGTTTAGAATTGAACCCTAGATAGTTTTCTGAAGAGGCCAGCTGGCAACTCAGAATTAAAATATCTGGGACTGGGCAGACAACATAGAAAGACCTCCTAAACTGCAGTTAGCTGATCTGGTATTCATAGTTACTCCAGAAATAAATCTAATCTTTTACTTCTTCTGATAAATGACATGAGGTTCCATCTTTTTTTTTTAACCTCTATCTCTTTCTCACTCTTTTTGTCTTTCTCTTTCCCTGCCTTTCTCTTTCTTTTTCTCTCAGCTCTTCCACAGAAATGTGCTGTATTGAGTAGGTGTGGTACAGTGCATTCCTTAAATATAGTAGTTGCTGGTTACCATGAGAAACTGCTGAAGAAACAGATAAATAGAGTGAGGTGGCAATGCAGATTTACATCACATACATTCAAAGCAATTAATGGAGAAATAGACAACAAAGTAATTTTCCTGTGCCCATCAGTTTTCACTCTGATAGCTAGGAAAGGTTAAGGAAATACAGCTGCAGTCAGAAACAGATCCTATTTCAAAGCTTGCATTGTACCTACACTAGAAAATTCAGTCCCTTGTGGTTCATTCTCAAACTTTGTTACAGAGTTGTGTCTGGTTTGTTGCAACATGAAATGAACGGACAGGCCAGTGCTTAAAACACCACTCTGAGGACCAGGATTTGGGAATTTTATCTGTTCTGCCAACAGCAAGCCAGGTGATTTCAAAGCTTAGACACAAAAATGTATTACCATCCTATGTAGATAATCACACAATGGCTAAGCCCCAGTAACTGCACGTGTTTATAACCACTAAGTCTACCACTAAAGGCTCAGTAGCAACTTAACCTGGTCCACAGAGAGAGACTTTTAAGCTGGATCTGCCCTGGGTTGAGAGCAGAAACACAGACACAGCTCAGCTGATACACAGTGAGCTGTTAAGCCCCTGCTTGCAGCTCCTGTGTCTAAGTGCTGTGAAAAATCACTTTGCTTCTTCATTTCTCAGTTAAAAACAGCAATAAATTGCCCGAGTCACAAATGTACTGTTAGTATAGTCCTTGGTAAGGTCTCAGAGGTTCTCAGGGGAAAGGGAGCAATGGAAATGTTGCTTTGTTATTACTGTGGATCCATCATAGAAAGAAACAAAAAAAAAAAATCACTAAGACTATTCCCAACTTTTTTCCTTGGGAGAGGTAACTGTTGTGCCAACAGCAGCATCCAGCTTCTCAGAGTGTCTCTGTATTGTAGTGGAGTACACATAAAAACAAGACAATCTTTGCATGGCATATCGGACTTCATGCATAATTTCAGTCTCCAAGTTGCTAGTAAGTGGCCCTGGCACCCCTGCAGGGAGCCATGGATATGTTTACCAACAAAAAGGCTCTGTAATATGCAACATATGGAGATAGGAAAAACAACTCTAATTGGGAAAGGCACAGTCCCATTTGGTAACATTGTTGTACCTCTTAATAGTATTTTATTTATTCTCTCTTCCCTACTGAGTCATGGTGGATGCCAAAAGCTGGGACCACCAAGCAAATCTGGCTCCTTCCCAAAAATATGCCTTGCCTGAGTGGATTCACTCTGTGAGGGATTGCAGGGAGATGTTCTCCTTCAAAGATTTTTATATGATTGGAAGCGATGTTGTGAGATAGGCAGAGAATAATTCCAGATGAGAGAGGCTTCAGCTTCCTGCCTGTCTAGTCCAGACCAAGAAACATTTTGGCTGTCTTTGTGGAGCTGCTGTCTGCAGACCACAAGGCTCTTGGTTCAAACTTCAGCTGTTAAAATGTGCACAAAAGAAGCGTTTATACAGCAGATGGAGGACATCTCTGTTTGAGGAAAGCAGTTAATTCAGTGTCTGGCCAGCAGCTGGCAATCCTGGCAAGTAATACATTTTTTTAAAATATTGATTCTTGTGGCTTGTAGTCCCAATCATGAAATTTCACATTGATTCTTTGAAGATTAGCACAATTACAAAAGGTTTCTATGACAAATATTTCAGGATCAGAAAGAGACCTTTGAGCAACCCCTTGGCTCTTAAGGGCATCTGGTCCGGACTGGTCAGGCTGCATCATGATGGAGTTAATTTATCTTTCAGAAATCTGCAGGAGGTGAGAAATACAGATTGCTGTACCAGTTAATAGGAAACACCAGGGAGAAGGTGCATGGCTTCATATCTTGGACTTTATGTACATTCTTTGAAAACACACATCTTGCTAGCTCTAGAGGCTATCTGTAGTCACAGGAAATATGGCAAGGAATTCTTCTGACAGAACTGTACTTCACGGGAACATCTTTAGTTTCTACCTCTGCAGTGTCTCTGTTTGAAAAATCTCTTGTTCATTCAAGTTTTCACTGAATTAAATATGACAACCCTGCCTGGATTCTGAGCAGGATACACAAAACCAGGGCTCCTATCTCTGGGTTGGTCACACCAGTCCAGCACAGCCTACTGTGTCTGCTGTAGGCTCCTGGTAGCCAGAACTTCTGATTATAGGCAGGGTAGGCCCAGCCTAAGGACTTCTGTCAGCCAGTTCCAGACTGCAGGGCTGGGGGAGGAATGCCAGGCATCATTCCCCGAGTCCGTAAACCAAATGACTCCAAAAAGTGAGAAGCTTGCAAGTTCTGGCTCTGACTGGGTCTTGTCTCCCTGGATCAGCACATGGATGCTAGAATCTTACACAGCTTCAGGTGGAGCTGCCTGATAGCACACTGTGGAGCTAAGTTCTGGGAGGACCAGATGGATAGATTTGGACTAGATCTACCTTTTTGCAAGAGTGACACAAACCTTACCAAAAATCGCAAAACTTTCATGCCCATACCAAAATTCCCAAAAGCAAGGAAATGAAAGGAAAACACTTTTTGGCATATAATGAGAGCACAGTAGAGGGAAAAGAAAATTAATTCTTTTATTTTCCTTGTACATTATGTAATCAAGTCAGACACAGTGATATAAAGGGTTCTGCTCTCTCAGACCCCAACTCATTTTACTTGCAGTCTGTATGTACCAACTGTTTTCACACACTCACACCTTTTTTCTCTCTGAGGCAAGGAAGGCAGAGATGAAGGGTTTAGGGATGGAAGGACACTTGGCAATCATGCAGCTGTATCTCCTATAACACACAAAACCTCAAGGGCTGATTTCTGCATCATGTCTCAAACTTATTGTTGAACGCATCCGTATACAGACTGTCTCAACATCCCTAAATAAATTGTTCCAATGTTAAAGTCTCCTCAGTGAATTTGTCCCCAGGGTCACGCATGCTCATGACAAAGAAAAGGAATTTTCCTTCCTCCCACTCTAAGTAACCCAGAGGAGATAGCACCACCAGCAGCTACAAAAGTATGTATGCAGGAAAGGTCTGGCCTGCCTGAGAAACATCCTTAGTCTCAGAAAATTTTTAGAGAGTCTCTGAAAAATACTGGGGAAACAAATTATGGAAGAGCTTCATCTTCCTGCTCAAGAACATCACCTAGAAATGGGATTTGGAGGAAGGACCTGAATGGAGAGCCAGGATCACTTTGTCCCCAGTAAATACCTGTCATGTGGCACAGGCAATCCTTCACAAAAAGTTAAAGACGCCTCCATCCAAGCAGAGGCATACCCTCACATATGTCCTCATTGGCACAGATGATTTAATAGCATGCAGAGAGGGAGAAATTCCAACAGCAGTGGCTAAACCAACCTTCCTATTCCTGGCAAAATGCAACTGAGATACTCCCTGGAGCAGTTCCTCCAGGCAGTACAGCAGAGTGCTATTACTCAGTATAAGGGAAAGAGCATGAACCTTCAGAAACAAATCCTTCTGCATCAGGTTTTATAGTACAAATAAGGAACATGTCCAAAGGGTCTTAGCAACACTTTTATATTCCCTTTCAACAGTTTTGTTTTAAATGTGCCCAAGCAAACTGTTGCCCATTGTTCTCAATTGCTGGTGAAGAAATCTATAGCACTGTAGCAATTAAATTTGTGGGTGAAATTCTGGCTGCACTTAGAGGTATTTGCTATTTACTTCAACAGAGTGAGAAGTGCATAGCTCTTACTTGCCTTAAACCACAGAGGGACTGTCTGCAAAGCTGACTTCAGGAGACTTTCACAGAGCTGTTCCATGGGAATGGAGAATACTGCCCCAGGAGAGAGATTCTGCATGGTTTCTCATTTGGTAAATCTGTGCTGCTTTTATATTCTTCTATCAGATACACAGGAGAATACTGTAGAAATCTGGGACAGAAACTGCTTCTTTGGTAAAAAAATTAGAGAGATTGCGTGTCAACTTCTGGACTTGTTAGTGCCTCTGAGCATCTCAGTTCAGGTGCATGTCCAAGCTGTGTCCCTCTTCCATATTTGGGCAAGAACTACCTATAAATGATTACTGCATCCTCCTACATCCCAGAAATACATCCACAAATGGGGGGAGGGAGGAGGGTAGGCCTAATCCAGTGTGTCTAGTCAGGTACCTGGTGTAAATAACCAGGGACTATATCTGAATCATATATCCTGTCCACTATTGTATATAGAAATGGCTGGTGATGCTCCATTGCAGTTCTGTATTTTGTTATTCTTGACTTAACACTAGCATCAACCTATATTCTTGGGATATCTCTTGTGAATATAAATGTGATCCACAAAGCCTTAAAAAGCAAGAGTTCCACTTTTGTGCACAGTGCTACATTTGTTGGATTTATTTGTGGGCTGAATTGCCAGTTATTGAAAACCTGCCTTGTATATAGTGTGCTCTAACAATACATCTCAAAACATTGCACGGAGCAATGCAGATCCCTCTTAGTTCCATATGCCCCTGGAATTTCTATATTCCTAATTTACATCATTGCTTTCCACAGTTTAATACAATTCAGGAGGGAAAGGCAAGGAAGAAAGGTCTTCACCTGCTGTTGTTATCCAAGAAAACATCATTGTTAAAACACATAGGTGAAGAACCAGCAAGAAAGGGAAGGTGCAAAACATGTCAGTGAAGAGAGAGCCACTCTATGTGTGGACCCAGTACCAAGCTTACTTTGGCTCAGCTGCACTGAAATCCTGGTCTTTGAGCAGGTGAAGAAAAACCTGCAGTTGAAATTTCACCTATCTCCTTATAGCAGTGGCAGAGCCTGAGAGAGTGATTCGTAGGACCTAAATAAGACAGTAAGCAAGCAGCTGCCTGGAACTAGTCAATAGGAACATCAGGCACAGGAACACAAATGGTTTTTAGCCCCAGTAGTCTAATATAAAAGACCTGCCAGTGATCAGCTTGCTGCTTGGGTGGTTCCTCTGATGGTAGTTTGTGGTTTTGGTTATTACTTTCAACAAAGGAATGAGAATAATAAAGATTTCAGAGTCTAAATTAATCTTGTGAGGCTCATAAAAGTTATGTTCTGTACCAGCTTTGTGTTTGGCACAATCCAGTGGCTTTTATTTGCCCAAATGTCCTTGACTTCTGAAATATGCACAGTACATGGAGACACCAGATTCTACAAGAAACACAAGGCTGAAATTCATGTTTATTCTGCACTAAAACAGCTGGTGTTGAATGTCAAAGGCCTGTCAGAAGAGCGTTTCTCACACACTAAGCACCTCAGAGCAGGATCAAAGTTAAACACTGAATATGGAGTCAGACACTGTATTTTCCAAAAAAATAGCTGCACTCGCATGACTAGCAAATAGGCCAGAAGAAAATGAGAGTTTTTAGATAAATTATGTGCTTCTGCCAGCTATTGTGAAACTCTGAAAACCTACGCATGCTTGTAAATAGATTGCACTCACATGGAAGGAGATCTCTAAATGCTCTGTGACTCACACAACTTAAATACATAAGGATGGATCACCCAGTACTGGAGTTCCTTTCACTCTTGTACATTACCAGACTCGTGGCATGCAGTATTACAAGAAGGCATTGGTAAGGTCAATTACCTAGCAGATTGAGGAATACAGATCCAATCCTCATTTTACTTTCCTTCTTAGAGACTGCTAAAGAATCTAATGATTATCAATAGGACATTTTTACAGCTTTGAAAGGTGTCGTTTCATTCAATAATGAATATATGGCCATCCTCAGCACACTATACTGCAGGCTTATGAATCTGTTCACCATAATACAGGACAGCCATTCTTCTTTTGATTCCTTATTGTTACAAATACTCAAAAAGTAATTTCTTACAGACTTAAAGTTAAGTGCATGCTAAGTGCTTTGCTGGACCAGTGCTTTACTTAAGTGCTTTGCTACAGTCTCAGCAGACCATGGGCTGAAATCCTCATCCGTCTTCCTCATGATTTTGGCACTTCATCTCATAGTCTGTTTACATGACTTTGAATGATGATGGACTTAGCAGCCCATACAGCTCCGAGTCACTTGTCTGCTGTGGGGACTACTTGCCAGTTGTTTCTGCAAGATTGCCTGTTGGTGGGTCATCACACAACTGTGTTTGAGCAGGTATTCCCACATTTCCTGGAGTACTTGTGTGGGCTCTACCTCTGACTGTGCTGTGAAGGGTAGGAGTAAGGGTGACTGGTACAGCCCCTCTTGGTGTCCTAAGGCTGTTTGTTACAAGACAGTGAAGACATAGTCCAAGGGTCAAAGGTCTTGATTTGAAGCTTGTTTGAGCAAGGATTCAGGAATCTATCCATGGCCTTCTTAGTATTTAGACTCTCAAATAAGCTCCACTTGTCAAAAACAAAGACTTAAAGGAAGAAATGACATGTTTTATACATTTCTCACATTATTCCACACTAATAAGGACTATAAACATCCTTTTTTCAGAGCTCAAAGATGAAATTCTTGGAACATGAATATTTGGCAAATTTGGTAAGAAAGTTGCCTAAAGCAGTGAGTTTGGCTGATGAGTGTACTTTCAGGCTTGCAATCCGGGATGGGGCAGCAAATGCTACAGGAAAAAACAAAAACTTGGCTTTGTGCACTTGGGAGCTTGCTTTCAGCCCCAACCATCGATCAGCACATGCTTGAATGCTTCCTTTAGCTGAGGCTCCAAAACAACACAAAACATTCAGTCTGAGAAAGGAAAGGAACTCCTGAGACTTCTGCAGCCTGGATTTTGAGCATCAAACACTAAGATCATTAATTGCTTCCAACCCAGCTAGCAAAGCCAGCACAACACACAGACATCTGTGCATGAGCTGCTCACATTGAACACATTTAAGAACACTGGAGAAAGTCTACTTGGAAGGGCAGTAACATTCACTAGGCAAGTCAGTCATTGCCAATTATTCACTGTGCTGTAGTTCAGAACACAGTCTTTATCTTACAGATTTTGTGATTATGGCCCCTGCTCAGGAAAACTGAGAAGCACAAAGCACTCCGCTTGCAGCCTCTGGCTCTGCACGGGGTTTCAGCATGTGAAGGACACCTATTTTCATTGGAAGAGACTCATCAGCAGCAACTGTCAAATTTTGGCCCCATTAATCGTTTCTGTGAGAGGAAAACTTAAAATCCATTCCTCAGCTTAGAAAACAACTGAGTGTGAGTCTGTGATTCATCTTGCCATTTGAGGAGATAAATTAATGAACCATAGTGATACATTACAGCCTCTTTTCTCCTATTAAAAAAAAAGATAATATGGAAAGAGGTTAAAAACTATTTGCCCAATGAGATGAGTTTTCTTGAATTATGAGGTACATAGATTAAGAGCCTGGAGTGCATTTTGATGCCTTCCATCCACTTCGCTGTTGAGCTGTTTGCTGACAACCTAAAAGGGTGGAGGCACCTCTGCCATTTTCTCTGGGGGCTTTTAAGTTTCATTTTGCATTTTTGTTGTATTCCTGTCTTGAAGCTGTTATTTTACTACTGTCCTTTTGATATGTTACTGGCTATGAGCTCACTTCGTTACCCAAACTGGCTGAGGCCTGTTTGTAGCCATCCCTTTTCCTAACTACATTTCAAGCCTGACCAGGAATCTCACAGCTCTGTGCCTACTGAGTGGAAAAGGGGGAACATGCACCCAGCAGCCTCCCCCTCCACACAGGCTAGTATCCTCTTTGGTCCCAGCAAGACCATGCAGTCCAGAGGCCATGGAGATGGACACTAGAAGGATAGCAATGTGCCTGAGAGGAAGGCAGGGGTACCACATACTGTCAACAGGAAGCCCTGGTAGTCACTGGTTGTGGATCAAGCAAGTTCTCATGTACCACTCATGGCACATTGCTGGCTGTTCTCTGCCTGGATTCGTCCTGCAGGAACAGCTCCATAGAGTCAAACAAGTCTCCAAGGACTCTCTGGCCTTCTATAAGCAAGGAAGGCTCTGAGACACTGTAACCCCAGCCTGTCTCCACTCTGTTCAAGCTGCAAGGTCATATGTGAGCTCCTAGCACACCACACCTGCACTGGGAGCTGAGTTCAGCTGGGTTTGCTTCCAGTCAGGGTCACAGCTGAAGCAACCACACTCTATCCTACATCCAGTTAGCATGGAGATGCTCCCCAAGTATCAATAAACACAGACACTTGCTTAAAAACACCATGAACGTGCAGCCAAACTGCTCTTTTACCTGGGCTGCTGGGAGTACTCATGATGACATAGTTCATTAACTCACATTTGCCTATTGCTTCCATCAGGCTTCTTGCTGCAGCATCTGAATTGCCCAGAACTGTTGAACACTCAGGAGATATACTGACAAAATAGGAATCATGAAATTAGTTTAAGTAGGAGATTTTTATCAGATCAATCTCTTCACTGTTTTTTTCTTCTGTCTTCTGAACCATTAGGATGTATGTGCATCACATTCTGAGACTTTGTTCTAGTGACCTTCCTTTTTTAAATGCTGCTAAGATTCTCACTCCATCACTTTTCTCTACAGCTCTAAGAAAAACACAGAAATTTGATGAGGACTCAGTTAAAATCAGTGTTATCAGAACCATCCTAATTGTTGTGTTTTTCCATGGCAGAGAGTAACTTCACCTCTAGCCCAGAATATGGAGCAATGCTTAGTATGCTCACAGAATCATAATCTGGTTGCCAACTGCCCTTACTCTAGGAATTTATTATATTGGTAGATAACTTCCTTTGGTTGTCATATGGATGAGGAAAATAAACCTTCACTCTCTGGATGCACAAGTGTTCTTATTCTTAGATCAAGGAGCCGCTGCTGTCCCATCTCTGGGCTGTGCCACATCCTCAGGGCTGAACTCACACAAACTGCACCCACAGCACCTTGAGCTAAAACACAAGCCTCCTGCTAAGCATTTGTCTGATCTCAGGCAACCCCACAGAGCACTAAGGCAAGAAATGGAAACACAAAGCCATCACCCTCCCCCTGCCTAACCAGGCAGGGGGCCAACAGGCCCCCTGGCCTTTCTCCTCCCTCCACAACCCCTTGGAAAATGCAACTCACCAGTGATGTCCCGCAGCAGAGACACCAGGAGGAGCATCCCTCAGGCCCATGAGGGGGGCAAATAGGGGCTGCTGTCTCTCTCCACGGATGTTAAATAGGAGAGGGATGTGGAGGGGGCTGATTTGGAACAGCTGAGGAGGGGAGGAGTCTCCAGTGGAGCCCAGGTATGTGGGATTTGGGGGACAATGGGCTGGAAAAGGATTGGTGTGGGGTAGAAGTAGGAGATGGGGGAAAAGAGGGGTATGTGAAACCTGCCCAGAGGCAAACTGGGGGGAAAAATGGAAGGACTTGAGTGTTCACTAGGAGGGTGTGATACACTGGAACAGGTTGCCCAGAGAGGTGGTGGAGGCTCCATCCCTGGAGATATCCAAGGCCAGGCTGAATGAGGCACTGAGCAACCTGATCTAGTGTAGGATGTCCCTGCCCAGGGCAGAGGGGTTGGAACTACGTGATCTTTAAGGTCTCTTCCAACCCAAATCATTCTATGATTCTATAAGCCATTAAGATGCATTTACATAAAAGTAAGATCCTGTTGCAGCCCCCTCTAAATCTCTCCCACAGCCTTTACATTACATTTCCAGTTGAAAAGAAGCTCTAAGAACCAGAGTCTGTCTGCATAGAGCTGAGATCTCAGAAGTTGTACAGCATTGCATCCTCTACAGAAGATGGCACTCAGTGCTGAATATTCACTGTCAGTGTCAGTACTTTTGAACTTTCTGTGGGGCATGAATATTTAGAATTCCCCTGACTTTGTCAAGAGGAAAATAAATTATCCTGGTGTAAATTTTCCGTATCTTAATAGCACCCATTTTATGTTGAGGCTCAGGACTTAGAATAATTGAGATAGTTTAATTTCTGTTTATGGTTCATTTCTGCTCAGTTTGCTCTCCTGCCTTTCCTGCAGTAGCTCAGTGTGGTGGGGCTCATGCAGATTCTACAGGAAAATGGTTAAATCCATGTTAAAATTTGTTTCATTAAAAATACACTCTCGGTTCATACAAACATATTTATTGATCCTGTTTTCAAAAATCTTCCCCTGTGACCTAACTAAACTAGACTTTGATGGATAGATTTTCCCAGACATTGCTTACTCTCTGCTTCTAATTCATATGCATGTTCCTGATCTATGGCAACTGGCTGCTTTATTTTTAATATCATTACTGCACATGTGCAATAAAGCGTGACACTTCTACAGAAACCCACAGACTAGCAGTAAGCTTCTTCAGTTACCAAGGCAAAGAGCAGAACTCTGCCATCAAGGAGAAATCATCAAATTGGAGAGGGGAGTTGCAAAAAGAGCAGGGTTTTCACATGGTTTACAACCCATGTACACTTATTTTTTGGGTCACTCCAATGTTTTTTGCTAGCAAATTCCAGCTCTACTGGTACTTTGAGAACTGCTCTCGCACTCGGAAGTTAATCCAAAGCTGGATTATGTAGTCAAATGTAGATTTTCTAGTTGCAGAGGATCATTGTGGAAGGATGGAGAGGGTTACCAAATGGACCCATGTAGGGTTTCCATAGCCCATCTAAGGCTCCATGGGGAGGAGAGTGGATTTCACAGAGGAGACTCATAGTGGACCTTCTTCACAAAAGGCAACCACAGATGAAGAACTACCTTCATAGGGCTAAACAGGCATTTAGAAGACAGCACTGGTCCTAAAAATCTATTTTACTTCCTCTTCTCTGGCTGAAATTAATGTAAATAAAAGCCTTCTCCCAATGGCACCTTCTTCCCAGCCTGCTGAAGTGAAGTGGGATAAGCAGCAGAGCATGATGGTGGGTGCAGTTGCGCTTGGACAGGCTGTGGAGGGAGAAGCTGAGCCCCCAACAGGCTCTGGGAACTGATTAAAGCTGTGAGATCATTGGTGAGACCACACCACCAAGATACACAGTGAGCAGGTATTCTCTTTACTGGCTGAGGGAATGTTACCCTTTAAGTTTCTAGGTCTGATCAAGGTTTATATAGTGAGTTCACAGCTATGTAGGTAAAGAACAATTCTTTTCCAACAACCCCATTTTATTTTTCATTATATCTTCAATTATTAAAGGTGATCTGTATAAATAATACACTTCCACCTTGGCAAGTTACTAAATCTGTTGTTACACAGTGCTCTAATGATAGTGTTAGAAAATATCACTATAGTGAGCACTAAGCTGATGAAGAACCGACATACCATAGTGACAGCCATTATCAAATCAAACTGACTATAATTATGGCTCTGTCAGGCCGGGTGCTGAGTCTGGCACTATTTGGTGTCTTCACGGGTGATCTGGAAGCACAAAATCATTACTAATAAGATTTTTTTGAAACAGAAAATAATTGTGTGCGCTGGACAGTTATGCAAGACTGAGACTCTGCATTCATTCTATCTAAATATCCTTCAATACAGGTAAAGTCTACATAATAAATTGCAGAACAAGGAATAGAGACCAAACCTTCACAAAGAGGAGTGACCCTAATCTGGGATGAATGACTCAGACTGGGTCCTAGTAAACAAATACCTTACCAGAAATTCCCAGTCCAGTATTGTAGTGGAACTGGTGAGAAAACCACCTAAATTCTGCCACTGAGTGTGGGCACTGAAACCACAATACTCGAGATTTTTAGAAGCCTTCTGGGAAACTGAAGAACATACAAAGAGACATCAAAGTACTGTGGGCACAGACAAAGTGCCTTAGATTGGGAGACTTAAAGAGATAAGTCTAATTTATAAAGAAGTTGAAGAACTAATTTACAAGCACATTAATAGGATAAAATATAAAATTTGAAGGGACACCAGGTTTTCATAAACAAAAGCATAATTGATGGGATATGAAACCAAATGAATTCACATTGGAAATAAAGCACGGATCCTCAGCAGTCTGAACAATTAAACAACAAGAAAAAAATTGGAAGTGTTGGATATTCCTTAATTTTTTCATAATGTCCATAGTTTGAATCTGAGTGCCTTTCTGCAGGCTAAATTTTGGTAAACAAAAACAGCTAGTTGTCAGATGCAGAAGGAATGGGAAATAATTGAAGAACTAGAGATACATAGGAGGCTGGGCTCAGCTGGCAGGCCCTTCTGGGTTTAAAAATCCACTGCATCAATGAACTGTGCTGCTAAAAAGTTTGCCTTATCTCCTAACAAGTGTAATTGGCAGAGAAATGTTCTTGGAGTGGGTAAGTGTAAGTTTTGATTGGACAGTGGTTCATATCACTTAATGAAATCTAAAATGAGGTGACACATACCATCAAAAACATTACTGATCGAAATTGCTCAGATGCTCATTGCAAGCCTCTGTTGTTATATTTCTTTGTTTATATATTTGACAAAGGGTGTTTTGGCCTGCAGAGGTGAAAATGTGCCTTATTGCACTTTTTCCATGCAGACCATATTGATTGTAGTAGTCAATTTATTAGAGAAGCAGGTTCCAAAGTGCATACCATTTAGTTGCTTGGGGATTATAGTCAGTTGCAAATTTTCTAATAGTTTAAGTTACTGTAGAAATAAAAATATTTCCATGTTGATTTTATTTCAGGAGCAATGAGATTGCATGTCTAGTGCACAGCTTTATTTGACAGAGGAACTTGAATCTGTATTATATCACTGACAGCTTGAGCATTTGCCTGAAGAATACTACGGAAAGGTCATGATTACCAAGAGGAACATAAATGTGCGTGCACTTACTAGCTTATTTGACTTAGAAGCTTACAGCTAGATATAGCTGAACACATCATTGCCATAGTTAGGAACATTTCTCAGAAGGGGGTGTAATCAAGTTGTAATTTTTAAAGAAAAGCATTAGTGTGTAGACAATCAACTGTTCTTGCTTTCAATTGGCTTGTTGGTCTGCATTACATTATTTTAAGGAGCAGCTATCTATTACAAGATTTGTGAAGGTCCTGCTGATTCTGAAAAAGGTTTCATGTCGACAGATTGAATAACAATACTGTCCTCAAGACTTTGCTTCCCGCTCTCATCAGTTTCAATTCTTCATGAAAAGGACATGTTCCTGTGCGTAGGTATCTCTTCAGTGGATAATAACAAATATTTCCCCAAAGCTGGTTTCGTTAGAAAACATAGCAGCAATTGCACTGAAAGACTCAGTGAGGGGAAAAGTTCACCTCCCTCAAGCTTCAACACGACTCCAAAATCATACAGGCTCTCAGCTCTAACTGCCTTTCTCTCCCACACATCACAAAAATAGCCTTTGAGTTCACAATGATCACATACACATCTTACATAAAATACACAGGTCCCCAGAGAAGCTTGTGTCCTATTTGCTGATGCGTTTACAGAATAATTTTAATGCCTGCACATAATGGAAAAAATTCAGGGCCCGTGCTACTGTTTCAGGACTAATGCATGGACTGGTAATGATGAAAACCATAACATAAGAAATAATAATGGCAATAGCACTTACTGATGGACCATGAAAAATAAATGACAAAATGCATTCTCATTTCAAATGAAAGCTGGAATTCTAGATATGGTGTCTATATTGCCCCTCAAGAGTGGACTTAACACTGAGTCTCAAATGACCTGCCATGTAGGTATGTTGGGCAGATTTGCATTCTCGGAGTTAAGTTTCATATGATCATTGGATTGTGCTTTCTTCTGCCTTTGAACATGTGGATGGCAGAAGAACATGAATGCCTGAACCAAGTCCACTACTATATTTTCACCCTGTCAGTCTCTGGAGTGGCAGCCCATGACTGACGTCAGGCAGGGCTGCTGCAGAGGCTTTTTTATGCAAGTTGGACACTTGATGGAGGATTCTGCCACAGACATTGGGGTTGCAGCAGGCACTGAAATCCTGTGAAGAGCTTTTCCTTTCAGCTCTGCAGGAAGAGTTATAAGAAAATCCAAATTTGTCCTTCCTGCTCAGCTTACCATCTCCCCCCCGGAACTTCCCAGAAAAATGACCAGTACTGATGTCTGAAAGTTGAAATCACATCTTTTCCTTGTGTTGATGTAGAAGGAGAGGAGGACAAGTTGTGGTCAAAACCAAGAATCTGTCTTTATACTTTTACTTTATACTTTTTGTGTCTCTCTCTGTATGATTTACCTTTGTACCTGCCACATGGGTGCTGGGGAGTCCCTAGGTCTTGCCTTTAACCCTTGGCTGGCTCTGTGTACAAAGCAGCTCACTTCACTCCTTTGCAGTACCTGACCCTATGTGCCAGGCTGCTCAAGCCAGCAGACTCCAACCTGTCCATTTCTGCCTACACTGCTGTCCTGGCAGGCAGACACAGTTAATCCTCTGTGACAATACTGTGTAACAGGGTTGGACCTCCCCTCTGGCTTCAGTAACCTAATGTTTAGTTCCAGCAGGAGTTTGCCTTTCTTGCACCTTTCCCCAGGGACCTGAGATGTCTCCAAAATTAGTTACTGAGCTGAAGTTTTGGAAGACAGCATTTTGTGCTCTGGCAGATCAACGCAGACATGACCAGTGCACCCAAGTCCTTCAGAAAGTCCAGCTCCAGGACAAAGTCTCCTTGATGGCTTTTCTGGACTCTAGGTGATTTTCCAGCTCCAACCTGTCTAATATCTTTGAGGGACTAAACACAACTCTTATCTGCTGAAAATAAATTTTTATTTTGTCTTAGAGAAGGAAGTTCCCAAGAACCTAATAGCCACTGTCATTTGCATTAAATGCGACACACTGAAATTCCCCTTAATTTAACTAGGAGAGACCTGCAATCAGTGCCATACTGTGGCTCAGAGATTTATTCCAGTAAATCCTAGCAGGGGGATATTTAGTCAGCAGAGCCCATTGTCAAAGTTTGCAAACAGACCTTAAAATAAAAAATGGAGAAGTAAGTTAAACTGAGCAGGCAGCTTGGCATTCCTTAACACAGAGGCAATTTGTTTTAATAGCTTCTGTAATACAGCCTCTCACCCCTCGGCACATAAGCACCAATCAACCTGCAGGGAATCGTTAGCTTAAAACAATTACCAGCAAATTTCTTTCAAGTCTCCGGAGTGCTGGGGACTGCAAAGCTTATCATTTGGCCTTCACTGCATCCTTAACCTTTCCAAAGGCAGCAAGAGAAAGCAGAAACCAACAGAGAGCCTTTCAAAAATATTTTAATAGCTGCTTTCTCCGTTTACGTTTATAGTGACAATAACTGTTGCAAAAAGCTTTCTAAAGCACTCCAGGCCTCCCTGGAGCAAAGAATGCTGTTGCTGGTCATTGTAATAGCAGCACATTGTTTCACAGGTGCAAAGTAATTCTAAACCCTTCCTTTTTCCTCTCTCTGGAGAGCAGAGCTGGCCATAACTTTATGCACCAAGCCATCCAAGTCTGGTGTCATTCCTGCAGATGTGGCAGTACCTTTTCTGCACCGGAGTTGCACTGGCAGCTCTAATGCTGTGTCTCTGCACTGGGGACTCTCTCATTAGAGTCACTATACTGGCTAAAGAGTAACATTTTAATGACATTTGCAGATGTCATTCAAACTGTGGGTGACTTTACCCACTTAAACATAGCTCTTAAGCTATGTGGCTCAGTGCAATTGATGCTTTGTGACTTCATAAGTCTAATCTTTGAGAATATTTTCTCACTGGTTAACTGGAAAGTCCAGATCTTCTATAGCAGCTGAGGCTACTCTGTAAAACTGAGGAGCAGGGACAGCAGGGACTAGTTAGCAGCTTCTAATCTTCTGTTGTACTCTGGCTTCAAACTGGGTTGGAGAAGCTTAATACCATTTAATGCTTTTAGCTCCTAAAGGATTCGTTGTAAGACACATGCTTATTCCTGGTACAGGCTTAGGTGGAAAATAAAGCTGAAAATCTGATCCGTAAAAGTAATGGAAAAGTGCTCTTTCTGCCTTGTTATTCCCATGTAGTCCAAGAACCAGGATCTTTGGCCTATCTGCGCCAAAGTGCAAAAGCTCCTCAGTCAGAGGATCTGCAGTTACAGCTGTCTTGATTACATGCTTTTTATATCAGGCTGACGAAATCACCAGTAACATTAATTCACAAAATCTTCAAATCAAAGCCTTTATCATTTGAAGTATCACTACAGGAAGCATGTGACTCTACAGTGAGACGTCTGTTAAGGCAAAGAAATCCAAGCCTCATTCACAGTAGTGAAGAGGTACAAGAATTTTCTGCTTCTCCACCTAAGTGAAAAGAACCAAATCATCGATGGTGCAAGGCAAGGTAAGGAAATGATCTCTTTATTACTCTCCATGTAAGGCATCCTTGCCAGCTTTCACAAAAAAACACTTCACAAGGTGACCAGGCCTCTGTATGTCCTTCTAACGTACTAGACCTGTTCACACCAGCCACAGAGCAATAACAGGGTGAGAATGCAAATGCTGCTTCCTTCTGAGCAACTTTGAAAATTATGCCCTGGTTCCAACAATCCAGACATACAGAAAATGTATTGCTGGTTGTGTGGTAAGTGCAGCACACCATGCTGGAGTTTAGACAGGCACTTCTGATTTCACCGAGAAGTACCCAGTCAACTGTTGTATTTGTTGAAATGATGCAGAGCTGACTTCTGCTTCACAACCCGTGTTGGCAACATGACTGCTAGACACCAAGCTTTCAGGGACAGCCCAAGAGAAAGCCTTTAAGAGAAGGCCTTTTTGAGAGGCGCGTCTTGGAAACAATCCTTCTGTCTTGATCAGTACTGATCATCAGTAACTTTGACTCTTTTTGCAGGTTTTTTCATCCATACGCTCTTTTGTGGTGTCTCATGGGTCAGAGGTGACAACCACCAAGATGAGTCAATGGAAAAGCTCTCCAAAGCACATTCCAGGCTTGGGGATGGGAGGGAACCGTGGTATGGGACTTATGATGGGATGATTAGAAGGATCACAGATGGGAAAAGGGATAAATGAAGATTGTTTTGGAGAAATGATCATGAAGAGAGAGAACAATATGATCAGTATGTTTACTCAGTAATGTCCTGCACCTGACAGTGCAGTCCCGTCTTTTCATAAACCTCATAACTGTGCCGGGTTAGCTTCAGTGCCAGAGATTCAGCCTGCAGGTATTTAATTTACTAAGATGTAGTCACAGAACCCTTCCTTGGTTCCTGCACCTTCAACATGGCCAGCATGACCATGAAACCATGGAACATTTCAGGTATCAGCCGGCCTGGGTTATGGTCAAGGGCCCTGCTTCCTACCCAGCTTTCTGCTGGATCAAACATAAGGTCATACCACCCATCCCCCTGCTCAGCATTGGCCCAAACCTTTGCTCACATTGCCCTTCCTGAATCACTCCATTTCCATGATTTCCCTGCCCTGGAAGTTCACACTTTCGTCTGTACCACCTATCAGTTTTTCTTATTCAAGATCCATAAGCATCTATATACACCCCTCACCTTGAAACCCCTCTTTGCAAATCCTCTATCCCAAAGCCTACTCAGCAAACACTTGCAGGAGATAGGCTTCTAATGAACTGAGATTACCACTAAGCAGGTTGACCAGGTCTGTGTCTCTTTGTCCTGAAAGACTTGAACTCTGACCCTAAGATAAAGGAGCAAAAGGAGTTTGACGAGGCAATTATAGAAAGAAAAGATTTTTTTCTCCCCAGTACCTTTTCTGCACCAACCTGCCTCGCTGAGCCATTGCAGCATGCTGAGATATATCTACAGTAAGTGATGGAGTGCAAGAACTCCTGTTACCTGATTCTACCTTTGCTGCAATGTGGGAGGGATGTTGGCTCTGTTGGAAATGACATTTTAACCATTTGATTCTCCCTCTTGCCTCCACTCTCCTAGATCAGTCACAATTTGTTTCTCAGAATGTGTCAATGGCAATATCTCTTCCTCTTCCAACAAATCTGAGACCTTCATAAGCAGATGGATACAGGATTTACTGATGGGAGATAGATGAGAGCCAGCATGGAAGAAAAGCCAGTTGACCATCATGGTCCATATCTTACATTGTTATGAGACTGGATTAATAAATACAATGAGATTAATGCATTCAGCGAGCAGTGAAAAGCATGGGGAAATTTCATCACTGATGCAGAAGAGGGCGAATCCCCCATCACCGATGATTTTGCATTTGCTTAGCACCAGCCTGGAAGTCTTCCCAGAGGGTCAATGAAGAGTAAATCTTGCCCCCACCAAAAAAAAAATTGCTCTCTCCTTCTTATTGATTTAGAAAACAAGCAGATGAAGGGAATGAAACAGCAGCCTACAGCCAGTCCTGAGAAAAATCTCAGCTACAAAACATGACTTGAAAAATGAACGTAAGTTGGCTGGAAAATGAGCACTGTCATGGAGATTGAACACAGGCTGTAAGTTCATAAACAAAGAGGAACAAAAGATAAACACGAACATAAAGAGCCGATGGGAGAATATCTGGGGCATGGATTGGATGTGCAGAGGGGAGGAACAGAGGGCTAGAAATGCACTCTAAGTCTGGTTTTATTTAATGTCTATTAGTGATCTGGAAGGAAGCAGTAAACACTACATTCATTCAATTTATATTTGATGTAACGACTCCTGTGAATTAGAAAGGTGATGTGTAAACTAGAGGGGACAGACACAAAACATAAAAAAACCTGGACAGGCTGGAAATAGCAAAACAACAGCCAAGTGGATGGGCACAAGGCAATAGTCTGCAGGAAGAAACACAACCTCAAATGCAGATATGAAGTGGAGAAATGTGCTAAAAGAAGGGAGACAGAAGGTCCTAATAACTGCAGAGACCAACAAACTGGCTGTGAGCTTGTGGAGCAGATTCATCTCATAGGAAGCAAGGGGGTAAGTATCTAGACCTATTGATTTATGAAGAATTAAGTCAATGAGATGTGTTTGGCTGCATGACAGCTGAACAAAGAGAGCAGAGCGTGCTCAGGCATTAATGTTGAGACAATCTGCTGGAGGTGAGGAACCACCTTGGGGATTTCTATCTATTTGGGAAGCATAAACACCACAAAGGAGAAGAAGGACTGATTTATGGAGAGGGGAGGAACATGGGTCAGGAACAAACTAAAAGAAATACAGGCTGGCTCTGTGCCTGGGTGAGCTGTATTGCCCTGTGAGACAACTACCTGAGGAGGGGTTTGACATTTCTTTTTCTAAATCCCTTAAAAATAGATAAAAACACATGAGATAATGGGCTCTAAGAAACAGGTTTCTGGCTTTGAGAGGATCGACTGAATGGATATAGAGGGCAGTGGCATCCAGGGTGACTGCAGTCTCATCTGTTGTAAGATCCTAAGAAGAGATAATATTCTCTCTCCCCTTAACTGACCTCACAGCAGTTTCCGGGGAAGGAAGAAAATTCACAAAACCAGGGACACCTAATGAAAACACAAGGATAAAGGAGAGGCCAAGGAACTCAAGAACATATCAGCAGCATCTAGGAAGACAGGTCCAGGTCAGGGATCATGCACTTCATAGGTTAGGGGCTGCTGCATTCAGCAGAGCCAAGGGAGATCAGACTGATCCCACCTCACAAAGTCTGTCCTAACCACACAGCCTAGCAGAAAGAGCAGGGGTTACCAGTCCTCCAGTTCACACATTTATTTCCCTCAAGGGTTTACTGAGTTACAGGATGAGGAATGAAAATTACGGTCTCATCATGCAGGAGGTCACAGGTCTGGCTTAGAGTCCTGAAAGAAAAAACTTCAGTGTTCAGGAGTGGCTGCTCTAGCTGCAGGGTTATTGAGCAAGACTCAGTCTTGGAAGAAGGGAGGAGGAGCAGAGAATCTGAGAAACATTATGCAGAAGAAAAGGGCAGGGTAGTAGAGTGGTTTGAGAAGGTCAAAGCTGACTGCTCAGCCCAGTATGGATTTGGATGGCTCTGGAGGCAGGACTAGAACATGATGACTGACAAATGTGCAGAAGGCTCAGCTATTTAGGCACTTTGAGGGTGAAAATGAAAGCACAAGGGATTTTTGATGTCTAGTTTTGAGTCTGGGGTAGGTTAATCTAGCACTAATATGTTACAGGATCATTATTTTAAGGTATTAAACCATTTCTGTTTTCTGAGAATGTCCAGAAAATCAACGTTCTGGAATGGCTGGAAAATTACACTTCATTTAGATAACACCATTCCTGAAACATATGCTATACAATGCATTGTAAAATGAGATCTCATGCACTGGACTGAGGGGAGGGAGAAAAGAAATCTATTGAAAATCATGTTTTCAAGCATAAGTCACTGGGAACTGACTTCCCAGCTGTCTGGGGAAGATAAGGACTAAAGTGAAAGTGAGGAGCTTTTTAATATATCACTGGTGAGGGAAGCATTAGATTTGGCAATGAACTGTATTTCTTAGGGAATAGTAAATGCTTTTTTAAAACTACATAAGGATGGAAACAGATTTAAAAAAAAAAATTATGCCTTACTTCAGACAGCTGGGAAAGCACCCAAACTCCAAGTCCTCATGAGAAACACCATGCAGAATCATAAAAGGTGTTCAAACATTAAGTATTTCTACTGTAATTCCCCTTATTATGCAGACAGCCCATGAATGAAACAGTAATTTCCAATTTTAGTGCAAATAACAATTGCACATCATCTTGAATATGCAGCAGGTGAATGCCAGGATCTTGCTTTCTACATATGACTCCAACAGGCACCAAATCACACAATAGCTGGCAGATACCCTTGGAGATCATCTAGTCAATATCCTGCCCGTAACTGGAAATCATTGTTTGTGATTTTGTCTAGAAGCCTTTTGAATATCTCCAGGGACTGAGCATCCACACCTTCTCTGAAAAGCCTGTGCCAGTATTTGACCACCTTTACACTGAAGTAGTTTTCTTCAGTTTTAGAGGAATTTCCTGTGTTTCAGTTTGCGCCTGTTGCCTCTAGTCCTATCAGTGGGCACCATGGAGGACACAGAAGCTGGCCTCATCTTTTTTCCACTCCCCTCCTTCAGGTATTTATATACATGATGGGCTGCTTCTCCAGGCTGTACAGCCCCAGCTCCCACAGTTCTTGTATGTCAGGTACTTGAGTCCCTTTGATATCTTAATGTCCCCTCATGAACCAGCTTTATTATATCCATATCTATCTTGTACGGGAAGGTCCAACACTCGACCATAAGCACTCCAGACTTGTCTCATCAGTGCTGAGCAGAGAGCATGGATCACCTCCTTCAACCTGCTGGCAATGCTGCAGCTAACGCATTCCTGGAGGCTGCTGACTTATCTGCTGCAAGAGTATGCTGCTGGCTTATGGCCAGCCTACTGTCCACCAGGACTACCAGATCTTTTGCCAAGCTACTCTTCAGAGAATCAACCCCCAGCCTGTGCTCTTGCCGACCATTTGTTTGGGGTAATTTTTAAATCTTTTCAGAAATAAAGGGAAAAACTCTTTAAGTGTGGACTACTAGGCTGTCCCACAGGTTAACTTTTCTCCCTCTGCCCTTAGGGCTGGGAAAGTAGAGCAGTAGAGAGCTAGCTACCAGGAAAGAGTTTTTAATGGTAAGGAAAGGAATGGAAAATCATGCAATTGTGAAAATTCTGTCACTGGAGCGTAGACAAATATCTAACAGACTAAATTAGTCCTATCAGATCCTGCTTTCAGGCAGGGGAGTAGATTAAATGAAGTTTCAAAGGCCTTGCTATGGTTCTCTGCTAATTCATTGCCCAAAAATAGTGGCATTAATACCTGAAAAATCTTACCCTGTTCTCATAGGTATGGCACCTATCATATGGCACTTAGCTGAAACACAGCTACTTATTTCCACAAAAGGCATGTTATGGCTTTCTGCTCTGCAGAATTGTGGTGTCCTACAAACACTGAGAATTTAGCTTCCAAAGGCCACTGAGGATGAGAAAGAAGTATTGCCTTCTATGTTTGCTCCTGAACATTGAGTCAAAATTGCCAAAAGAAGATGTAGGCTTTGTTTCTGCCGTCAAGACTCCTAAGAAATGTTTTTTATCCCCATCTAAAGTGTATCTTCAAAGCACAATTCCTATAATAGTGGGTATTCAACACATCCCATATCAGATTTCCATTGTCAGGATTTCCAGAAAATCAATTACCATCTGTGAAAAGTTTGAATTAAGTGATCAGCCCAAAGTAACATAGAAATTATGTTCAGTTGCAAAATCCATAACAACAATGAAATCCAATACTAAGACAACGCTCACTTTCCCAAAACACAGTACAGTCTTTTCCTATCCTGAAATCCTCTGTCATCACACTTCAAATTTCACAGTTTCTGCAATGAAGTAACCATGATTCAGCCCACAGCAACTCCATCCTCTGCAGTGAAGAAAAATAAAAGCAAAAAACACCACCAATCACGGTCATACAAATAGAAATGGGAAGATAACACACACAACAGACCTGAATTATGGCAACTTCAGTTCTGGCATTCTTTAGCCAAACTTAGCAATTACTATGCTCATTTCTTATGGATTTTTTTTTTCTGTTTCAAGTAATTTCTCAGGTTTTTACAAAAGAAAGTTGTAAATACAAATTCATCATAGGAAAGCAGCTGATTCCCAGCCAAGTAAATAGGAGAGCTGGAACTTTTGCATCCTCAGTGTGGTTCAGCAAGTGCATGGAGAGACACTGGAAGAACTGCTAATACTGACACCCTGCTCTCATCAGGTGGTTTCTGCATTCACACATCTTCAGACATGACACATGCATTCCACAAGAAAACTTCTTTTTCTTGAAATATATACTCTTAAAACAAATTTGTATCTCTTGCTGTCAATCCAGCTTCTTTCCTTTAAAGTTAGGTGAGTTTCACAGGTATAGTAGCCATGTTGTTAAAAGTGTCAGCTGACTACATTTATCTCCACAGATTTTAGGGACAAGTGAAATACCGGGGACCTCTAACTGAACAGGAAGACTTATTACCTCTTGCTGTATATATTCTCTGTGCTGATTTCTGAACCTAAAATAAGACTGCAAGTACAGATATCTGCTCTGATCTTCCACAGGTTTTACATACTTCCAATTGTACAGATTTCTATAGTATTATTTTCAGATGAATAACAGTAGTGTTATACAAAGACTTTTTAACATTTTAATAGGGCCGTTTTTCCATGTCAAATATACACAAATTATCTAATACATGTCTATACATAAAGGCCTCGATTCATTGCTTCTTCTTGGCAGTGTAAACCTCTTAATCTCAATCAAAGTCAACAGAGACACTAAACAATGAATTGGATCCAAAGTACCTCTGTTTTTTTAACAGCTTTAGACCTGTATACAAATGGGTCTTGATCTTCTAGCTCTGAATATCTAGAATAACTGAAGGTGTCTAACACATTTTCCTGCAGAAGAAAAGAGGCCAAGGCTTGGAAGTATTACATTTGGGATGTAGAAACAAGAGTCATGAATCAATCATCCAAATAAATGACACTATTATTAACATCACTCAGAAACCGTGTGAAAGAAGACAAGCTGAAATGATGTGTTTAAACTTGCCAAAAGAGTTTGGGATATCTCAGACTCATTTCATTGTCATCAGATATGAACTGATTGTCTTTCTATTTAGGGCTAGCTGACTTAGAAAGTCAATTCACTGTGAAGCCAGAGGAAAGTATTAGAGGAAAAAATGGACACTTTTGCCTGATCATTGCTACTTACAACACTGTTGAGTTGTGTTATAAATCCATCATATTTTAGCATTTTCTTTGTTTCTAATGACTAGGCAAATTCCCTGAATGAGGTAACTCTTAAGGTTTTGAGCCCAGTTCAGGACTGATGTAGCTAATGAAACAGCAACAATAAGTGAAGTGATCAAAATCTGATGCCAATGATCAGCCTCAGTTGTACAGCAAGAAGACCAGCTCTTGAATGGTAGCAAGCAAAGCACATCCAATTGGTGTTAGAATCCTACCCCTACTTCTTACACCCTCAACTTATATTCACACTACAGGCCTATACACACATTTACTACTACACATGCCCTACTGCCATTGCTTTCCAGGCAGCCTGTAACAGTGATCAATCACCTGGTGTTGGAGAATGGAATTCTTCCGTGTTTTAGGTCCATCTTCTTTGCAACCCTTTTCACAATCAGGTATTTTATAAACATTTCTCTCTCGCTCGCTTCTCCAGGCTGAACAGCCACAGCTCTTGTTGTTAAACATCCCAATGACCTTTCACAGGGTTCACTTTAATTATGTCCAAATCTCTTACACTGGCCCAGACCTAACAGAATGCAACCCTTTGGAAGAGAGAGGATTCTTATTCTGCACTCATGTGTATGGAAAATCAGCACCTCCCGCAGTGGAATATAGTTTGCCTCTTCTACATGTATACTCTTTCATATCTTCACAGATAGAGTCAGAAAGTCTGAAGTCTGAAAATCATCTGACAAGATACATTTCCTTCGAAAAGAGAAGGCCAAATTGAAGTACCTGCATTGAAGGTAAGCATACTAGCCTCTTGTAGCTGGTCTGAAGTTAGCTTTAATGTAGCAGTGGGGCTATAGTGATATGGATCTTGGTAGAGAACAGCAATTCACTTTCACTTGCAGTTTGGGAATGTATATAAGTTGCCAGCATATGCTGAAATCCAGCCTAGGCTGGCTCATACTCTCATCATCCATAAGAGCCAGAGCACAGCTCTGTGAGAATGCCTGAACAGCACTTGCATGCTAATTCAGCCATGTGAGCAGACTCCTTGTGTTTTATCTCTTCTTGGGATGACCCGTGCTTGTGGGCCAGCCTCCATGAAAGACCCATGTCCTGTACAGAGGAACTTCATCACTGTTGTCCCTCCATCTCTGACAGGTTTTGTCTCTTGATACAAAACTACTCAGGCTAACACAGGAATTTAGTTAGTGGAGTTGGATCTGTAGATAAGAGAAATTTTCCTGGCTCAGTTATTTAGTTATATGGCAACAAGAATACCTATCTAGAGAGCGTTTCCTGTTACTGAAGGCATCATTGAGGAATGTTTAATTTCTAGCAGAACCGCAGTTCTTGTTCTACACAATCCAGATGATACAAATAAATAAACCATTAAATGTTCAGAGAAGACAAATCACCAGTCCATCAAAATGCCTGATAAATTAGTTCAACAGAATGGACTACAGACATGTTCAATGAATCATCATCACCAAAAGTAAATAAATTCAGATTAAGCAAAACTTGATTGAATCATGCTGAAGTTTGGCACTTAACAAAATAGATCAGTCTAAAGTCTCACATTAGGAACACATAATCTCTTAAGATTTATGAGTGTTTTTGCTCACCACATATGTTTCTAGGTTACTGTTTGCTGTGTTGAGAACAAGATGCTCTGAGTGTACAAAGGTTTGCCTGCTATTACACGTTTTAATTTCTGAGAAACTATTCTCCTTGCTTCCCACTTTGAGGGAACAACCTTTTACAGTAGCATACTTCCTGATTGCTTCCTGTCCCCAGGAAAACACACAGTTTTTCCCAGATTGTTTTTAATTCTATCTGATCATTCAGGGTTGTTTGCTAAGACATCTGTAGCATGTTGTGATATAGCCAAAAAGCAGATGGACCCAAAGTAGAACTCAGTCTCTTCAGTTTAGCCACTGGAAAGAATTCTCAACTTTTTAAATTCAGTGACACTATCCTTACAGACAGCACATGTCCATGGAAATCTTTTAAACCACAAATCAAGACAAGAAATAACCTTCCCACTTTTTATCAACAATTACATTTGTTTAATGTTTACATTATGACTATGTCCAGAGGCCACAATCAGGGTAGAGATCCAGATGTCCTGACTTCTATGGAGATGGGAAGGTGAAGTCCTTTACAAAGCAAATTCAAAAATTTTAACCACTGGAATACCTGATGTCAAGTTCTCCTCTGGTGTAATGGCATTAAAACCTCAATTATCTTTGCATTTAAGGATTTTTTTGTGGTGTAAATATTGGCTGGGGATAGAGTTGGTATTATTAACCTTATTATACTAAGAGGTATAATATGCAGTACAAATTCCAGGCTAACACTGGCAGGTACTCTCCTTTCAGCCTTGTCTGGAAATCATACTTCACAAAATATTTAAAAGAACAAGCTCAAATTTAAAAGCCAGCATCACAGATTGCGGGTTACTTTGTCAAAAATTGGTATTTCCAACCTGAGTGTTATCCCTCCAAGTAACTGGATGCATTTTCATCTGGAAATAGTAATCTTCCCCTATGCCCCCCACTCCATATTTTACTGAAGGTAGTGATACAACTCGTGCAGGATCTGAACAACTATGTCCCAAATGGTTGCCCCAGTTAAAGTTATGGCTGAATTTGAAGTACATTCAGTGCAAGTCAAAGTGTGTTCAGCATAAATAGCCTCTATAGCTTTAGAAACAGAGAAACCAAAAAAACCCATAAAGGATTACTTTTGTACCAAAGTCCTGTCCTAAAAGCTAAGTGTTGGTGGTTACTATGTAAGTAGTACCTCCACACATACCGTAGATGCACAGAGACAAATAATCACAGAAACAAGAACCGTAAGAGTTGGAAAGAACTTCTGGAGATCATCTTGTCCAGTACCCAATCTTTGTCATTTATAACATAGCTCTGAAGCTATCTTGTTCATGATTACTTGTGAAAAACTTATATAATATTCACTGACTTAAACACGCCCCTGGTGAACTAACTCCATGCTCCAGCCTATCTGCAGGGTAGATAGGACTGCTTTACAAGGCAGCTTCTTCTGCTGGCTGGAGGACAGTGTTCAGTTAGATGTTCTCTGCCTATGGATATGGTCTCTGCAATGCCAAGTGAACCTTTTAAAATAAGCCAAACAGTACTAAGAACAGAGCAAAAAATTGCACTGCTGTTTTCTCCACTGCTGCTCCTGGGAGAAAACTGCTTAAGGTACATCTCCGTACATACTTTGTCCTAGGAACTGCAGAGAAACTATCTGCAAAGCATCTATTTCAAGCTCTCCGCAGAAAATATGGCACAAGGTGGAATGTCCAAAAGAAAGCACAGTTTATACATGCGCTTGACAGGGGGCACCAGAAAACAAGAACTGGTGAGTAAGGGGCAGTGGAATAGATCAGAAAGGAAGAAGAATGCATATACCAGTGACACAAGCACCACTGCGTCTCAAACAGCTCTTATTTCCAGACACAGCAGCAATGCATCTGCTCTTTTGTGGCAGATTGTGTGTGTCACAGCCAAAAGCAAATTTGTGAGCTATAAAACCCACTCCCTTCAATTATGAAGTGATCATCTCACAGGGATATTGTAAGGCTTGATCAACTGATATTTATAGAGCACTTTGAGATCCTGAGATGAAAGTCACTATAAAAGACTACAGATTTTTTATAATGTTCATAGACCACCTGCTTGGACCAGAAGCATTCACTTTCAACATCCCTTGAGCCAGCTACCCGTGATATCTCCACGGGAATTTTCTAAAACAGATGTGGCTGTCACATTTAATCTCTCTTGTACTAGGAACTCTGAGAAAAAACAACCCCTGGAAAAGGAAATAAAACAAAGTGCATTAAAACTGATGGTGAGAAGAAGTACCATAATTCTGTTCCCACAGCTCATGGATTTCCCATCTGTACCTTTCAGAAAGCTGCCATAGTGACTAACTGAGCTTTAGAAATTAGACCTGACCTACATTCAGCAAAGTCTTTGTTCAGCAGCTGGTTAGTGTAATATTCTGACTGAAGTTCAGAATTGCTGCATAGCAGCAGATTGAAAAGAAAAGCAAATGCAATGGAATTCAGGTTTTCCTGTGCCTACAACATGCTGGCCCTCACTCAACTTTATACCAAATGAATCAGTCAGTGAGCTAAACAGTGAAGCTTAAAATACTGCAGTACTCTTACAATTCCACATAAATGCTCATGAAAAAAGAAAAATAATTATTTCCTCTCACTCTTTATTACATTAATAACAAACTCCAGGAGAGCAAAGACAAGTATGTTACTGAAAAACAGTGTTAGTTATAATTAAGTGTATCATTAAGTGCTTTGTTGAGCTGAGGTTAAAAAATTTAACCATGTTAGCTAAGGATAAAATGCTTCAGAGGCTTTCTTTATAAACTGATCTGAACCATATGAAACTCTTCAGAGCATGGATCTGGACTGGCATCCCTTCAGAATAAGGTTTCCCATGATGTTTTGGACTTTCTGGATTGTGTATAGAAACTGAGCACAGATGTCCCAACATGTTTGAGAAACTTTAAAACCTTTTGTTCCATGATAGCAGTGGGAAACATTAATTACAGTGTTATTTAGTGATCCTTTTTTTTTTAAATTGGCTTGATCTTGTTTTAAACATAATCCAAAAATATCAAAGTGACTCAAATCCAAGGGAAATATTTTCTTGATCCTTCATCCACTAGTGAGATCTCTTAACAACCAGAATATATTTGGAGGTTCAGAAGAATGTGCATACTCTTGATCAGAGCCTCAGATAGGCAAGTCTGATCTTTAGGATAAACTGCAGCTCTAAGAGCCTTTGAGATAAACTTCAGGGAAGGTTTTACCAATGTAAAGTTACGGTGAATGATTCAGAGAAGCACTGTTGCTGCCAACAGTTCATTAGTATTTTTGAAGGGGTAGAGGGTGCTCTCCCATTCAAGAAAAGATTAGACATAAGCATTAAGCACGCAATGAAAGAATTTTTTATTCCTTTTGCTGTGTGGGCAGCTATTAAAGAATAACTAGTTGAAGTTAATTGTTTCCCCCTAAGCAGAATTTAAATAGAAAAGAAACCCTATAGGATGTTACAGTAAATAAAGAAGTTGCTGTAGATTGTACCACTACAGAAACATATTCTATTGGCTGAATGTAATAGTAATATATCTTCCAAATTATGCCCTTCCAGGATATTTGCTACAAACATCTGGAAGAAAGGTAGATTTATCTTAAATTCCCAGCTGGCAAGCTCTGATCATGATGGTTTATGAGGCAATGGTGAATGGTCCACCCAACTGTGAGGCAGTATTCAGAGAATCACAGAACCATAGAACAGTTTGGATTGGAAGGAATCTTTAAAGGTCATCCCATCCAACTTCCCCTGCAATAAGCATGGACATGTGCAACTAGATCAGTTGCCCACTGACCTGATCTTAATTCTCATCTAAATCTGCACTCTTTTGCTTTAAATTCATTATCCTTTGTCGTATCTCAACATATCCTGTAAAAATAGTTGTCCCCATCCTTTCTGCAGTCCCCCTTTGAATACTGAAAGATTGCAAAAAAAGGCTGTCACTCTTCTCCAAGGTAAACAATTTCAACTTTCTCAGGCTGTCCTCATAGAAGAGATATCCTCTGACCATCTTTGTGTCCCTCTTCTGGACCTGCCCAACAGGTCTGCATCTCACCTGTACTGAGTTCTCCAGAGTTGGATGAAGTACTCCAGATGGGATCTGACAAGAGTGGAATAAAGGGGTAGAATCATTTCCCTCAATCTGCTTCTTTTGATGTAGCCCAGGATATGGCTGGTCTTCTGAGATGTGAGTGTATGTTGCCAGCTCATGTCCAGCTTCTCATCCACCTGTACCCTCAAAGTCTTCTCAGCAGGTCTCCATCTGGACGTTGCTGCTCCATTCACAGCACTTGTATGGGAAGCTTCAGGAAACCAGCTAGGTGTGATGTGCCTTTCACTTGCCCCCTTTTGGCAATACTGGGCAGTGACAATGTACCTGTGCTGCTAATTTGCAACCATTCCTTGTCAGGCCCTATTCAGTCCTGTGCTATTAATTCTTTAGTCACACAGGAACCTTCCTCCTCTTTATATTTGAGGCTGGCTTCAGAGGCAAACTTTGCTCTTCTCTTGGTAGAGCAACCAGTGCTAATGATGTGGAGATTGAAGAACTGTGAACGCTGGAGGCTCAAATGCAACAGCTAAATCCTTCACAATCATTATGAAAATAAAACAAAGGATATGATGTTGGAAGGCTTTATAAAAACTGGACAATGCTAGGATTTAATTTTTAAGAAGCTGAGTCCTATATTTAGGAGGCAGGAACCAGTAGCTTCTGTGCTGAGCTACACAGTAATGGAGGCAGAAAGGGCTGGAATGGCTTCTGTAATCAGAGCTGGGGTTTAATACTTACATTAGGTCCCCAAAAATTTTCAATTCAAATCTCTATTACTTCAGTCAAGGACCCAATACATCTCTCTCTCAAGCTAGACTATAGCTGCAGACACCAGACATTGCAGCATCTAGCTATTTGGGCAGCCACAGAGGGGAGGCAATGGTAACACAGGCATGGAAAGCAGATAGTGCATCTTCTGCTCTCTACTTGCAGAAAGACCTTTGGGAGTGCAGGGAGCCTTCCTGGTAACACTGTATTCTACTTTCCTTGCTTACTTTTTTATGTCATTCACTGATCATTGAGATCCCTCCTGTGAAGTTGTAAAATAAGCACATTTGGACAGATAAAGTGAGACATTCTTCTATACTCACCTGTTTCCCATCCTTGTCATTTTCATTAGCGATGAAGCTGGGCAACAAAAGGCACTGCCTGACTGGATGCTTCTGCAGAGCACTCTTAGGTTGCACCTGAGGCAGACCAGGAAGAGCAAAGAGCATACTGGTGAGGTCTGTGCTAACAGGACGAGAAGGGTGGTGAGGCTGGTCTTGTGGCAGGGTACTATCAGCAAGTTTACTGATGACACAAAACTGTCAGGAGTGGCTGACATGCCAGAAGGCTGTGCTGCCATCCACCAAGACCCAGACAAGCTGGAGAGTTGGCTGGGTGAAATTCAGTGAAAAATAATAAGGAGAAATGTAGGGTATTACATATGGGCAATATTATCAGTATAAGGTGGGGACCAACCTGTTAGAGAGCAATGTAGGGGAAAGGGACCTGAAAGTCCTGGTGGACAACAGGATGGCCATGAGCCAGCAATGTGCCTTGGTGGCCAAGAAGACCAATGGTGTCCTGGGGTGTATTACCAGAGGCGTGGTTGAGAGAGGTTGTCCTTCCCCTCTACTCTTCCCTGATGAGACCATATCTGGAGTATTGTATGCAATTCTGGGGCTGTCAGTTCAAGAAAGATGGAGAACTGCTTGAGAGAGTCCANTAAATCCTTCACAATCATTATGAAAATAAAACAAAGGATATGATGTTGGAAGACTTTATAAAAACTGGACAATGCTTGGAGGAGACTGAGGGGTGACCTCATTAATGCAAATAAATATGTAGAGAGTGAGTGTCAGGAGGATGGAGCCAGGCTCTTCTCAGTGACCTCCAATGATAGGACTCGGGGCAATGGGTGCAAGCTGGAACACAGGAAGTTCCACAGAAATATAACAAAGAACTTTTTCACATCAGGGATGACAGAACACTGAAACAGGCTGCCCAGAGAGGCTGTGGAGTCTCCTTCTCTGCAGACATTCAAAACCCATTTGGACGCCTTCCTGTTTGACCTGGTTTGGGTGTTCCTGCTCCAGTAGAGGGTTAGACTAGATGATCTCTTGAGGTCACATTCAGTCCCTGATATTCTGTGATTCTCTGATGTGCTGTATGGTGTGACTATACAGATAATAAGAATTAGACACCCTTCAGAAACTTCTCCGAAGAGTTGTAAGACCAAGTCACGGAATTAAAAATTTGTCTTTGGTAGCAGAGGCAGTCTCTTCAGGCTGTTTCAAGCAAAATTTTAATGTTGTTACTGTTTATTTTAAACACAGGATTAGCTAAGGGTCTCCTAACTCCAAGGTCCCACAGAAAAATTAAGGAAGTGCCAAGAAAGAAAGAGCTAACACTGATCCATGTGACAGGCACTGGTGGCAACACTGAACAGTCCTGACCTGAGGTTTACTGATCTGTGTAAATTACTGTGTAGCACTTTGCTTCTCCAGAAAATTAGCTTGGGTCAGCTAGATGGAGAGATTTCTCCTGCCCTTCTGCATGCTAGTGTTACAGTCAAAAGGAGTTTTTCCTCTCAGACTGAAAAAGATGTAATTTAGGAGGTAAAATGTTTCCAACTTCCTGCTTGTGCTCAACTTGTTTTATTTAAGATAGGAATTCCTGTGTCACAGTATATATGTATAGAAACGAGAAATTGTCTCAATTATCCTTTTTAGAATAAAAGGCATAGATAAGCTTTGGGTGAGGTTTTTCTCACTCACCAAGAGTAAGTAGGATTTTCCCCATCTTCTCTAACAATGTATAGAAAAAAATGGAGACAGAATGTGCTGCACCACCTAAGCATGAGACATTCTCAGTGAGAACAAATCAGCTGAGAACTGAGAATATATAAAATCTGGGGATCTGCCCAGAGGAGCTGTACTGTAGCTGAATTTCCCATGGCTGTACATGGATTTCCCACCGAAGCATGAGAAGTGTAAGAGAAGAAGCACATGGGTAGCTTCCAAATGCAAGAGAAAGAGCATTCAGATGCTCCAAGCCAGAAAAAAATTTGGGCTTTTTTACTCATAATTTAAAACTAATACCTTTAATCTCTTTCCAAACAAGATGTCTCTCTCCTCATCTCCACTCAGGCGAACATCAGAGATCATGCCCACTGCATACTGCACCAGTGCAACTGGGAAAGTCACATGCAAACTGTATAGTGTCATCATCTTACATCCAAAGCTGCAGTCCTAAAAATCCCTCTTATTGCTACTGTTAATGCTTAGTCAAAAGCCCAAGTTACAACCCCAAGTAATGTGCTCATGTAAACATACCCACTGAAGGCTACTCTAATATATAGTGACAATGGTATCTGTAGATGTGATTCATTTAATCCATCCCAGACACCAGTTTCCAGCAGGAGACAGAAAGTTGAAATTCTAGTCTATACAAAAAGAGAGTCACAATTATCTAGTGATCCTTTTTTCTCTTCCATTCCATAATTCTGAGATTTGGTGATTTAATGAAGGAGAACAATGATCCTCATAGGGCAGGCAAAAGCAAATATTGTCATGCATCCCTCATACTCAAGAGACCAATGGAGCAGGCACACCACTGACTAAGCAGGTCAGCTCACAATAAAAGGTGTGATACTTCAGAGTCATCACAGTAAAATTTCATTGCTCATGCAATCACTGCACCACAAAAAATCAGTGTCACCACTGATCCATCGGCAGCCAAAATCAAATGTTCAGTTCATGTCTAGTACAGGATTCAGTTTCTTTAGGTGACAGTTAGCCTTTCTGTGGTCCACTGGATTTCCATGCTGTCACAGTGGAGGTCTGTTTTCAGACACAACTAACTCTGCTTTTTAAAATTATAGCTTAATAAAGTGTTTTTACTCTCTCCTCTGACCAGTTTTATACTGCAATGCCACAAGAGCTTGTGCAAAGCCTTTGCCTCCTAAGAGGAGCAAGTATGTCAACAGGGGCACTTGTGGGATGAGCTGACTCTTGAACAAATGGTACTCCTTTTCTGCCTTTGGTTATAGAAGGGTTAACAGAGCTCTTTCTAAGATGGATAAATGATCATGTGCAGCAGGGCTCATCTCAGCCTTCTTTAAACTTCCAGTTCACAAAAGATTGCCAGCAAACAAACACTGTGAGAACAGCTACCTTGCTGATGTGAGAGGGCAAGAAAAAAAGCATATTCAGATGAATCCCTCCTCCACAACATTTTCTCAAAATGTACTCAGATCTGTACTCAGATATTTTGGACAACTAATCAGAGAGGGGTGCAGCCATTAAGAATTTGTTTAAATCTATTTTCAACTCATTTTTCTTTGAGATTTGGCAATATTCTGCAACAGTCCTTTTCCAGTATTTAAATGTGCGTTATGTGAAAAAGGCTTGTGATTTCTTTTAAACACAGTCAATAGTTGTGGCAGTAGGAATGCTGTCACAAAAGGATCTCAGTTTTGCTCCCAGATCCCTGTGAGTCTTTGCAAAGAAAAACAGACTGTATCTACTGATCTTAAACTAACCCATTAAGATTCTAAGATTTTGCAGTCCATCTGGAGCAAAAATAAATGGCCAACAAGAATTTACATTTGAATATGTCTCTCGGGCCAAAGGGGGGCCTTCCACTAAGTATTAAGTTTGGAATGAAGTTCCCCCTTCAGCCTAATAGATGATTGTGTCCTCAGATCCAGTGTGAATCTACTCACTACTTAGTTTAAGTGCTGATGAAACTGATGACTAAGGCCCGACATCTTCCTTTAGTCCCTATCCAGTATTTAATTAATGTAGAAGCACTGGAAGTCATAGGAATTTCACTTCTTCCAGAGCTAACAATGCATCTAAGATACCAATGCATGGAGTCTGCAGAACAGTCACATGTTCTCATCAGCATTAAGCTTACTCACAGCTGCTGTAGTGGTGGGACAGCCAACAAGGACCAGACAGGATTTGTTGTCCCTGCATGTGACTTCTCAGGTGATAGCTTCCTATACCTTGTCAGTTGCTCACACAACAATAATTCCACATGCCATCACAATTTGGGTCACCACAAGACCAAAGCAGTGTGTATAGTCAAGCATACTACAGTCAGTACCTCTCCAGACCCTGGTGGACAGCTGTACATATCCCACATCTTTGCAGAGTGCTGGCACCTTCTCGTGTTCCTTAAATAACATGGTAGCAATTGTTCCAACAAAACAAAACAAATCCTGTCTTTCACACAGTTTCAGTGTCGACAGCTATAGCCAGCAGAACCAAAGTTAACCAAGCTTCTGTAATATTGCCCTAGGGATATGAGTCACCCATTTATCTCCCCATTCCAACAGGCAATGTTTTCACGCTTCTTTCCCATACTAGACCCATCTTGGCACTCCTTTTTCATCTTCTCCAGTTCAAGAAGCATCCACAGTGCAGTGGAGACAAAATGTTGCTTTGCATTTACTTATTAAGATTGCATCCCACAATTTGCTCTTATCTGACACATCACATGCTCATTTTGTGTAAAAAGAAAATGACATCTCAGATTTGTTTGACGTATCAAAGTGGGTCTCCTGCCTTGGATTCCCCCAGTGGTAGTGCATCCACAACAATGTGTCCTGTTCTTACTGCTGGGAAAGGCAAAAGCCCCAGATCAGAAACAAGCCTGCCTGTGTATCTGTGGAGCTGAGGGCCCACCTTTCAGATATCCAGATGAATTTTGGATTGCTACCTTGGGTGCTGGAAACATTTTAGCCTTATTAGCAAAGTGCTCTGGCTGATCCAATTAGCCCTAATTATAGGAGTAACTGTATTACACTAGGGGGAGTTGTATCTTCACATGGCTATATTACTTTGCTGTTTATCTCCAGCATATCTCCATATACTTCACCATGCTTTTTAATGAGAAAATACCCCTAAATACATTTCCTAAAATGAGCATGAGGATGCCTATAATCTTTTTTCTTGGCCAAGTGGCTTAGAAGGTGAGGCCAATGTATAAATGCTTGGAAATCCTCTAAATATATCTTCACTTAATTTCTTCCAGAGCTGTGTTAGGCAAAAAATATCTAACTTAAGAATAAAAAAAGAAAAGCAATGAAAAATATCTTTTTACAAATTAGCTGGAGATGTTTCAATATTTTTAAAACCCCCACTAGGTATCTAGGGGTGAAAACACACAGACACCACTTGAATGCACTACCAGCAACAGCTTGCTACTCCTTTCAACGTCACTAAGGAATATGAGTTATTTTTGTTCTCCTGATGGTGAGTGGGAAATTACAGCAGAAAAGGTTTGTGATTTAGCCAAGCTCTGGGGAAGGTGGGAGGGACACACATCCAACTCCTAGCATGATGTTTTGCAGACCTGTGTCCTAGGAAAAATTGCCCCAGGCATTACAAGCCTATATAAATAGAGCCCCCCAGTGAGTGGTTCACCAGAGAAGCCTAGAGAGGAGATGTCTGTCACAAACTTACCTTACAGCTCTGCTGCCACAGGGAAGCAGGACAGCTGCCTCTCTGGAGATGAAAAGCTGATGTTACAGGGAAACATGCAGGTCACCACTGCATTTGCAAACCAAATCCTCCCTGTTCTGCGCTGTCTCTGACTCCTGTGTGCCCCCTCCCAGGAAGGGGAAGAACTGAGGGGATAGCCCTTTCCCTGGCCAGGAGGGCAGACTGGTGTGCACAATTCACCGTGGTTTCAGCCTCCTGAGAGATGCAACTGGACATACAGTGGAGAACGCTGGGACACAGAGCCCCAGCTTCAGGCATGTGGCACAAAAGAAGAGACACGCTGGAGGCCAGTAGGGAAAAGGGTGTCAGGGGGCACTTTCCATCAGAGGAGAAAAGTAAGACCAAGCAGTGCCCAAGAAAAGGCAAGCAGCATTTCTAACACCCCCTGAAGCATGGATCTTTGAGAGCACCCCTTCATCCTTTAGTGTCTAGGGGGCTCAGTGTGCTGTGGGTCCTTACACATCACTGTAGGAGTGTTTCCAGAGGTGCGAAGGCTCCAGCCACACAATACTCAGCAGGCTTTGGAGACTTGGCCACTGGCAGGAATCACGACTCACTTGCCTCACTCTATGTCTGCACTCGTAGACTACCTGGCCTTGTATAGGGACGCTCTTGAACACTGGGGCTTTCCTTGTGAATGTTCTGCTAGAGCTGGGATGTACAACCTCTCCATACCTCCAAGGGTCTGAGGAACAAGCTGAGGGTGATGCACAATGCTGAAGTGTTTGAGGCTCAGCCAGGGCTGGGTAAAACAAGTGAGGAAGCTTCATCGCCCCTGCACACCTTAACTCTAAAAATCATTGAGTGATCCATTTCCGGAGTCAGAGTCTAGATGCGTGGGATCATAAGAGAGAGGTGATCACGAAGAAGGTGGCAGGAGACAATGAGGGTTAAACAGTCCGAAGCACCTGTTTTGAAGTGTCTGTGCCCTGCACTGCTGGGCTCAGGGTGGGTCTGCTGTACAGCCCGCTCCTGTGAACAGGGACTGCCACCGCTTCCCATAGCAGACAGGACCAGGCTTCTTCCCAGGGAAATTCGATCTCGGGTCGAGCTCAGCAAAAGGTGGCAGTTTTCTTCTGCGTGGGCAGAGACACTTCCTTTGCTAAACAAGTATCGAGCCATTATTCCTCCTGCCTGCACTAATCTCTGCCCCACCAAGCAGCAGGGCAGGGAGGTCAGCTATCCCCTCGCCGGAGGTGCAGACTTGCAGGGTCACTCCTCCCGAAATGGCTGGCCCGGGAGCTGCGGGAAGATGGGGGGTTTCCAGACGGCTCCTGGCGGAGGGGGCGGCGCAGACACAGGTGCCCCCTCTACTTTCCTCACAGCAAAGTGCCCTCATCAATGTCCTCATCTTTCGCCTTTCCAGCCCCCACAGGGACACTGCCCGGGAGCCACAGCGTGGGTGCAGCCCGCGAAGACAGGACCCGCTTGTTGCGGGGACGGGGACAGCGGCATCCCTTCCGCCGGTCCCCTCCCGGGGCCTGCCCGGACTCCCTCCGCTCCGGCCCCCGGAGTGGGAGTCTCGTCCCCCTCACCCGCGGGGAAGTTGTGTCGCTCGGAGCCGGAGCGAGGCAGGATCACTGGGGAGGGGAGGGACCCCGAGTTTGCGGCGCCGCTGCCATCCTCGCTGCTGTAGCGCCGGTGCGCGGGGGCAGGAGACAGAGTGAGCGAACGGCGGCCCCGCCGCCACACCGGCTCCTCCGGGCCGCCCCTCCGCAGCCGCCCAGAACGACCGCTCGTCCCTAGCCCGCCCGGCCGCCCACGGGGCCGCAGCTCCCCCATCGCCTGGCGGGGCTGCGTCGGGT
>VZTY01019388.1:295619-399905 GCA_013400935.1 Turnix velox
CGAGCGGGGCGCGAGGGGCGGTGGCGCCCCTGGGGCAGAGCGTGGCAGCCGCGGGGCTCCAGAGGCGGCGGGGCTGGGGCAGCGGGAGCGGGGCGCTGGGCGGTGTCGGTGTCCGGGGAGAATCTTCGTCTGACGGGGCCGGAGCCCGCGGGGAGAGAGGGGAAGGTCCACGCCGAGTCGGTGGCACAAAGGCGATGGTAGGAGCGACAGCCACAGGGCAGGTGAAGGGTACGGACAGGGACAGGAGGCTGCGGCGGGAACAAAGGAGCCGCCCTTAATGTCTTCGTTGTGAGAAAGAAAAAAAGAGAGGAAAAGAGGAAAAAAGGGTAAGAGAAGGGAAAAGGAGAAAAGGGAGGAAGAAGGGAAGGAAAGAGGGAAGGAAGAAACAGAAAAAGAGAAAAAACAACGAAAAATAAAAAGAGAAAGAAGAGAAAGAGAAGAGAGTAAATGAAAGAGAGAGAAGAGAAAAAGAGAAGAGAAAGAAGGAGAGAGAAGAGAAAGAGATAAAGACAGAATAGAGAAAGAGGAAGTAAGGAAGGAAGAAAGGAAGGAAGGATGAACAAGCTGTAGATCTGGTCATTCTCCCAACATTCTGTGCAATTGCATCCTAGGTTTTCATTCCCTTACACACCTTTGGAAGGAACTCACTATGACAGGGCAGAGTCTGAAGGCTTTATCTGAAACAAATTTTGAAGACAATGAGATCAGCATCAACGTTGGAGGCTTTAAGAAAAAGATGAGATCCAACACATTATTACGGTTTCCTGAGACCAGGCTGGGCAAACTGCTGAGCTGCCACTCAAAGGAGTCAATACTGGAACTCTGTGACGATTATGATGACACCAAGAATGAGTTTTATTTTGACAGGAACCCTGAGCTCTTCCCTTATGTGCTACATTTTTATAACACTGGCAAGCTCCATGTGATGGGTGAACTCTGCGTGTTCTCTTTTAGCCAGGAGATTGAATACTGGGGCATCAATGAATTCTTTATTGACTCCTGCTGCAGTTACAGCTACCATGGGAGGAAAATGGAACCAGACCAAGAGAAATGGGAGGAACAAAGTGATCAGGAAAGTACAACATCTTCTTTTGATGAGATTTTGGCATTCTATAACGATGCCTCTAAATTTGACAAGCAACCCTTTGGAAACATCAGGAGACAGCTCTGGCTGGCTTTGGATAATCCTGGGTACTCAGTCCTAAGCCGAATCTTCAGCATCCTTTCCATAGTGGTGGTACTGGGTTCCATTGTGACCATGTGCCTGAACAGCCTCCCAGACTTTCAGATTGTGGATAGCAACGGGAACTCCGAGGAAGATCCTCGCTTTGAAATTGTGGAACATTTTGGTATTGCATGGTTCACTTTTGAACTGGTGGCAAGATTTGCAGTAGCTCCTGACTTTTTAAAATTTTTCAAGCATGCCCTGAATTTGATTGACCTAATGTCTATCCTTCCATTTTATATTACCTTAATTGTCAACTTGGTGGTGGAAAGTAGTCCAACTTTAGCAAATTTAGGCAGAGTTGCACAAGTCCTGAGACTCATGAGGATCTTTCGCATCTTGAAGCTTGCTAGACACTCCACAGGTCTCAGGTCTCTTGGAGCCACCCTGAAGTATAGCTACAGAGAGGTGGGGCTTCTTTTACTCTACCTCTCTGTTGGCATATCCATTTTCTCAGTTGTGGCTTATACCATTGAGAAAGAGGAAAATGAGGGGTTGGCCACCATCCCTGCTTGCTGGTGGTGGGCTACAGTTAGCATGACCACCGTTGGCTATGGGGATGTTGTGCCAGGGAGTACTGCTGGCAAGTTGACGGCATCTGCATGCATCTTAGCCGGTATCTTAGTGGTAGTGCTTCCCATTACATTGATCTTCAATAAATTCTCCCACTTTTATAGGCGTCAGAAACAGTTAGAGAGTGCCATGAGAAGCTGTGATTTTGGTGATGGCATGAAAGAAGTTCCATCAGTCAATTTAAGGGACTACTACGCTTATAAAGTTAAATCCCTCATGGCCAGTCTTACCAATATGAGCAGGAGTACTCCCAGTGAGCTGAGCCTGAATGATTCGCTGCATTAGTGTACAGGTTTGACAGCAGATTGCATGAGAGCTATCAAGAGCTATGTTTATAAATGTTCCCTACCTGTCTTCTTTCTTCCTAGAGGATAGTGTTGCTGACACTGCACTAACTTTGCACTTGAGAACCTGAAGACATTTCTATTACAAGTTGACAGTTTGCACATTTTCATCCTTGTTGCATAAGTGCTAAATGATAACTTCCATACAAATGTTACCACTTACATGACATTAGTGCTAGCGGTGTAGTGATGATCTTTGTGCATTTCCTCATCCAAGAACAGGAACAAACGTACTCAAGTGGAATAAAAATTCTTAGCTGTGACACAAGTAATGAAAAAAAATCACCTCTCACCTACACTGGTACCTTGTGTAAGACTTTCCTTGCATTTTACATCAGTTTAAAACAATAATCTGAAAATCACTGACATGGGAACATTCTTCCCCATGTTTCTGATGGAGATTCTGACTGTTGCATGTCTGAAAACACCTCTGAGTTTCACATTTCAATGGAAATTTGCTTCCTACTGAGCACATGCATCAAAAACTAGGTGTTCTTGTTCTGAAATGTTATGTATGGTAATAATTTCAGAAGCTCCTAAGCATAGACCTACCTCTGTTTCCAAGGTTAGATCAATACTGTGCCCTCTGAAGAAGTTGACCTCTCATTTTCAGATAGTTACATATTCAAGGTCATCTCTACAAGGAGTCTAGATATGGAAGCAAATGAAGACATCTCAGGTTCCCATTTCCAGAAGTAACTTGCACATAGCTTGGTTCCAGTGAAGCTGAAGATATGCTGCTGTATTTCAGTCCAACAAACCAGTTCTGAGATTAGACACACAAAATTGTGGGTTTTCAATAATCAGAAGCTCCAATGAAAAACTTGGATATATTTAATGAAGCATCATGAACAGTGCAAGCAGCATTTTAGGAACTGACATTCATATACTGCAAAAAGGCTAATTATAAAGATGCCATATGTGATGCTGAGATATAAAATCTAATTTTATCAGTAAAGCTTGAAAGCAGGTGTTGATGGCAGACAATTTTATTAAGCTTTCTGCCAAGGAAAATCTAAGGAAAAGAAATCCCTAAAAAGTCACATTTTCCCATAGAAAGAAAATATTCCTTATAGCTAAGGAAGAGTATAAGGGTCTAAGAAAGAAACAGATAAAGAAAAAGAGCTTAATACTGCACTCACTGTGGGCAGATTCTCCTACCTGCTTCTGTGATATAATCATTTTAAATCCCTTTCTTAAAAAAAAGACCCATCCTCACGCACTTGTTCAGTGATCAAACACTTGCAGCCAACAGGCAGATGCCACTACTTACCTTTCTTTATATTTCTAGGGATCTGTGCTATAAAAAAACCTCCTGGCACTGTGTGAACAGAACTGCATTTCTCTTCAGGTCCTGCTGCTTTTCCATTCCATTCATTTCACATGATGTTACAGTTAATTGCTTCTTAATTTGTTTTTTTGCTTTACTTAGAAAGACTAGAGAGGTTCAGAAAATAAATTCATACTAGGTGGAAGAGAAATTAAAGTACTAAAGCTAAAATTGGCATATTTGAAAGCCTCTGTTTGTATACCCAAAAAGGAGTGTTCCAACTGGCAAAATAAAGCAAATACAATACAAATAGGTAATTCTGCTTTTTAGGCTATTAAAGGTTGCCCCATGATCTATCACAGAATACAGTGTGAAATAACTTACCCACCCACATAATTTCCTTTGAACACCCTCCCCTATCAGTTAGTAGTTGATTTATGTCATTAAGTGTGGTGAAAGCAGTTCCTTACTAACCTTTCCAAATACAACTCTTGGATGTTTCAACATAGACTACCTAAGCTATAAAGAAAATGGGCAAGATATTGCATGCTAACCCTGAAAATCAGAGAGCCATATACAAGGTTCTCTCTGAAGGCAGACCTAGGTAACCCAGATTAGGTGTCCAAACTTGAAATGTTTTGCTAAGGTTTTCACTTGGAGGGCTAGTTCAAGTTCTCTGCTGGTCACAGATATACATTCAATAGTCTCACCCTTGATATAGTTTGCATGTGTCTAAACTATCATGTATCTACAAATATGGCACAGGATGATGCTGCTTCTTGGATTGAAACACCATGAAGTAAAGGAAGAGATGTGTTTGCACAGCAGATCGATTCCCCTTGTCTTACATAGTGCAAGGATGGCAAATTCCTCCACTGATATCCAGGACAACACAAATTCTCACTATATCTGTTGGCAGGGGGCCTTCTGAGAATCCAGTCGATTTATCTCATTTTCACAGTAGATTGACAGAGTTGAAAACCAATGACTTTCAGGGTATATGTTTGAAGAGAGCTGTAATCTTGCCAGAGAGTCCCAAATTCCCTCTGCTATTGCTAGTTTAAAAGGTTGGATCCAAAGTTTGCAGCACATCATTTCAATAACCTATAGCTTATCTTATGTTCTAGATTTACTATTGTTCCTAGGGCTGATGTTCTGTCATTGAATGGAATGTGTCCAAATTGCATTTTACTAAACAAAATTAAATACCCCAAGGAATTATTACTTTTATTGTACTGGTTGAAAGGAATTTTCATTATTGCTTTTTTTTATATAAGTGCTTTGGATCAAAGACACTAAATAAATAAAGCACTGAAATTTAATATGTTCTTACTATCATGACAATGACTTTACACAAAACACAGGAATTCTCTTCATAAACTAACTAACTCCATTTTACAAGTAGTCAGATTACTCTCCTCCGGAAGAGCATTTCAGAGCTGCACTACTCTCCAAGGCTTGTGCAACTTTTAGCACAGTTTCATTAGTGGCTTCTTTGTATTGAGGATTTTTTTTTTCTCATGCCACCACTGATCTTTAGCTTAAATGTTTTATTTTCCTCTCTAAGTGTTTGCATGCACAGTGCCTTAATAGACAGCAACCATATGCCTTTCTATGCTTATTTTCACAGGCTTATATCTGCCAAGCTTCCTTTTAGCTTTCCTTTTGCAAGTCATGTTCTCCTGACCATCCATAGGGAAACAGCCTTTTTATTTGCATTGCTTCTGCTTAGATTTAATCTGTTTGAGCTGGCATCATACAGCATTGTATTGGTTATGACTAACAGAATTTTTCACTGAAGAGGATACCAGTTGTTTGGATTTCACCAATGATGTTGTCTTAGCTCCCCCAAAATATCTAGGTAGGGAAGAAAGAGGCACACCCTTCCTGCCACTTCATGAAGTAAACTCTATTCAAGGACTCAGCTCAGCAAGTTCTGAGAATCCTTGTCTCACATTGAATAAAAATTACAGAAATTCTTTACACTATGAAATA
Organism: Turnix velox; assembly: GCA_013400935.1. NCBI lineage: Eukaryota > Metazoa > Chordata > Aves > Charadriiformes > Turnicidae > Turnix > Turnix velox. The sequence continues at coordinate 301,027 of VZTY01019388.1, forward strand.
AAAATTCAATCTCTCCACAGCCTCAATGGGAAGAGGTGGTGTACTTTCTGAGCAGTTAGCTCTTTTACCAAACTTCTTCAGTAAATGTTCTGTTGAGGCAGAGCACCTTCCCTTGTAGAAATGAAGGACAAGCAGACTAATTGGTCATTTTCTCCAGCGTTTGAAACTTGAAAATTATCACGGTCAGAAATCTGCTACAGATGTGCAGCTTAATGAAGAACATTGCACTTGGCATATGCTCCTTCTGCCTTGAGATGGTCACCTTCCTGGCACTGGTGAAAAGGCTGCTCTTGCTCTCTTTCAGTTGAGAGCTTTGAATTGTTTAAGTGAGGATTATGGTAATATTTCAAATGAAGCAGCCTACTTTATTGCCAGGAATTAACTGTTAGAGACTTTTGTTTTCTAGTACAAATCTAGGCTATTATGAGAGCTGGAGATGTCCTTGACAAGCAATATGTTATACTATTTTCCTCAGATGTAAAATCTATATGTAGAACATGATTAAGCTTTTAATGTATGTTCAGATTTTGTATTATTGCTTGGTTTATTATCCACTTACTTCCATCAGCTGCTAATTCTCTCCTTCCCTGCAGGCTACTTTATCCATTTTGAAAGGCGACTGTTTTTTCCTCACATACTATATACAGCATGAGCTACTTCACATTGCAAACTTAGACACAAAGAACTTTGTGCTTAATTTTCCAACTTTAATACCTCTGGTATTTCTATGTTTTTCTACACAACTTTATGAGACTGCAGGGAACAAATATCTGGTGCTCTTTGTACTGCATTTCTTGTTCTGGTGGTGTATAACGTGCTCAAGAACTCAGCTTTGTCCCACAGAATGGAAATTAAATGCATCAAAAAAGTGTATTTCACCAGGCATTATGAACTGATTTAAGTTTAAGGATATTCTCAGTATAAATTATAATCAAATAGAAGCCTGGATCTCATTGTGCAGACAGGTTTCTCTTAAACATCTACATAAGGCTTGATTTCTATTTTTAGAAAATTTCTTAATTGGTGGTTGTGGTGGGGAAACCACATTTTTCAGTTGAGCAAATAGTGAAAGCATCTTGTTCTCTACCTCACAGATTAGAGACTAAGCAACATACCAATAGCACTTGCAGGCACTAAATCAACTTGACAAGACCTTTCATCTCTTCCAAAACAACCCCCCTCTTCAGAGGCCCCAGCTGTGCACATGGAAGTAGCAGAAAGCCTCTGGAGCAACTGCTCTTACCGAGCTAGTTATCCACTTCCTCTTGCAATACTTCTGACTTTAATCTACCTTTGATGGTAACTTTCAAACAACATTCAGCCCACAGTCACCACTCATATGTCCTGGTGAGGTGTTGCACCAGAACTATCATTTATTATTATTTTTTCCACCAATTTATGCAGCTGGCTTTCCATTAATTTACACCAGAAATTAATTTGATTTCCTGGAACTGATTTTCAAGTTGCCCACTATTTAGGCAGGGCTAGAAGAATATTCCAAATCAGTTTCTGAAACATCTGTTACTGATTCTGCCTTCATCCTTAAAATAAAAGTTTTAAAAGGAAAAAAAAATATATGCTTCTCACCTGAGAATAATTTACTGGGTTCACAGTACAACAAGGGGCAACGTATCATTCTAAACAACAACAGTTCTCTGCTCAGTTGTTTGAGAGACAGCTATAATATCTGTGCCTTCAGAGCAGTTGTTGAAATTGTTAAGAAACATCCCTCTCATTAAGGTCTGTGGGTCTCTTCACCTCTCATATGTAAAATTATGGGTTTTCAACCAGAGGAGTCAACCTCCCAACAGTCTAGAAAGTGTTTCCCAAGACAGCGTGACACTGCTGGCAAAGGTCTGCCTCTGGTATTTATTTCTCCTGCTCATCCAGAAGATGGAGAATTGTCTCACAGGTGTTGAGACTCAAACTGACCTCCCAGTGGACACAGTAGAAATTTATTTGCCTGACATCACCTCAGTCTTTACACACAACCCTAAATCAAGTAAGTCCTCACTTGGCTACAGGAGGCAGTGGCACAAATCCAACACTTCAGCTTCACAGCAGTGTAGAAGAAAACAGCATCTCCTCTTCTTTTTTTTTTTCTTTCCTCCTTTCAGAGTGCCAATGAGCTTTGGCTTCTCACTGGACCCTGTTCAGAAATAAAGTACATAAAGTTTTTGGGGGATTGGATAAGATCTGCTATAAATCACCTAACTTCTACATAGCTAAAGCAGTCTAAGAGAGACACTCGCTTTCAGATGCATGGTCCAACATCTGCTTGTGGTCATCACATGTGCAGGCACCCTGCGTTGTGCACTAGTCTGCAGAGTTCTGAACAGCCAATTCCACTGGCTACTCTGTGGACCTTCAAAGAAAAATTTTAATCACATTTGGAAGATGTGGAGTACTTAAACATCACTGTTTGCTTACCAGCAACCTCTGATCTGCCCATCTTAATTCCTGCACCTCTTGCTTTGCCCTGCACAGCCAGTGGAGAGGCAAGACAGATTCCCCATGACAGGAACATCCCAAACCACTCAAGGCAAGACACAGCTCTTTCACCAATCCTGTCCCATTTAGCCTGTCAGGATTTTGCTTGGGACTTCTCATCTGCAGTGCTGGAAAGGCTTTATAAATACAGGGCAATTTCATCTGCACTTCTTGTGTCAAAAATGCACCAAGGCTTTCTTACACTTGTGTCTGCAAGGACAGCCCCTCCTGGCTCTGTTGTTCCCAAGAACAATAAACTGAACCATACTGGAGCCGTCACCAGCACTACCATGACAGCGCTGGCGAGCACAAAGGACATTTCTCTGTGTGAGCTGTTACACAGCACCGGCCCATCTACAGCAGAAATAAAATGAAAATGTGCTTCCTCACACTTGGCAGGAAACTCAACGCACTGAAACCATTTAACATGCCGGGAGATGGGAGTCATGCTGGGAACAGGAAGAGGCAGGTGTTTCTAGGTGCATTTGATTTTCTTAAGAATCCCTTTAGATTCATAAAGGTCAGTCTAGACACACCAAGAATATAGAATAAAAAGGCTACATGATTTTACAGACAGTTAATGTTTCCTGAAACAAGACACCTGGCATATCTGACAGTTTTCCTTCCTGGGAAAGTGCAAAGAGAAAAGCAAAGTGCATCTCTCCATTCTGTTAGGGAAGGTGAGAAGAAAACCATGGTGAATATAAGATTAGTTTACTTGGCTTATGGGCTTTTTAAATAAAACATTAATACTATACAATCCAGAAGAGAAAAATAAACCTGAATGAAAAGCAAAGCAGGGGTTGGAAAAATGTTCAGATTCTTTGCTTACAAAGTGCACAGAACAGCCATCTCTTGCATGGCAGTTACAGACCTGGACCAAACACCAGAGGTCAGCTTCACAAAGTTGGGATTCATGAATTTCTAAGCCCAGCCATGGTGAGGAGCATACCCACCCCTCACTCGAGTCAGCAACAGGGAGCTCTAAATGTAAGCCTGCCAGCCTCTGTCTCTTGCTGTGAGGAGGGCAGACACCAGCTGTTTGGGTCTGCAGCAGGTGCCTGGTCAGCTCTGACCAGCCACATTTCAACAGATGGGGACAGAAGCCAGCAGATGTCTCAGAAACACAGCAGTGATCTCTTCTTAGATATGACTGAAGTTTCACTCCTTGTTCTAGAGAGAGGGCCTGAACCACGCACTTCAGTTCAGCACCTGTCCGCAAAACAAAGTATTAGTCAAACGCTTTGCTAATAAGATTTCCTCCTACTTCAGCTGCAAGAGAGGACCCAACTGTTGTGCTTTTTGTGGAGGAGGCAGCAGCTGAAGATAAGAGCTATGAGATGTATAAAAATTGTGTCAGTTGATGGGCTGAATAAACCAATGTTAACTACATTGGAATAAATTTGCATTAATTGCTGGGATGTAAGGCTACTGTACTGCAGGTTCTGTGATCCTAGAAATACTCAATTTCTTATTTATCCCATTAATGACATATTTGGGGTCTGTTTAAACACTAACTTGGAGAAATAGGCTTATGAGAAATTTAACACTATTGCCATTGACTTCAGCCATTTTCATTATGGAATAACGAGCAACCTGAAAAGCAAAGCTTTTTCTATAAAAGTCAAGCACTCAGGAGTGGTTGTGCTCTCAGCAGGAGAGGTTACTGAAAAAAAAATACAAAGAGTATATCATCCATCAGCATTTTCTAGCACATACCCCTAATAAGTTACCAAATTACTTTAGGTTTGTTTAGAGTTTCTAATGGGATGGAAGAGACTCTTTGAATGAGTCAGAAGAGTATTTTCAGCTGTATTTACTGAACTGCATTTACTTACAGCATTAGAGACTTCTTTTCACTTCTCAGAGGTAAATCAGATTTGGATGAAGCACTTATACATCTACATAAATCAGTACAGCAATAAGCATTGACAAAATCACAGCATTATTTTCTGTATGGTCTCAAGAACTTTATTCTGTAAAAAATAACTAATAGAAAAAACAGAACAAAACTTTCCCCAAATTTTAGAAGACTCAGAAAACGTTACTTTATTAATTGCAGTTATAAGTACAGAGTTGAATTTGTTTCTGCATTTTTAAGATAAAACACTGAAAAATTCTACTCTTCTTCCATAGTTTCAGCAGGGAAAACTGGTATATGACAAATAAACGTGGCTTATCTGCAGAATGAAAAGGGCCTGCCTTTTAAAAGGAATCTCACACTTTTGGATATGGTTGCTAAGAAAAATGGTAACTCTACTTAATCCTTCTTCAAATAATCTCTGACCTCCATAATCTCTGTACTATGACACCTGTTTTCACGTGCGATGAGAGATCAAAAGGACACCTCTTGCTGCTAAGCCTGTATACCCCGTTGTACTATAATAAAAATGAAATATCAATTGATGCATCACACTAAAGGCTTAGTGTCAGATAAATCAAATCAAAAGCTTTTGGTCTTCCTCTTTGATGTACTGGCTGTGAGTTTTTCCTTAACGGTAACCATGCGGGCTTTGGAAGCCCAGGAGGAGTGCAAAGCAGCAGCAAGATCTGAAGAGACAAAAAAGTAGTGTTGGAAACATCTGAGTGCCACAGCCATCCTCCCAGTGTCAGCCAGGAATGAAGGGATGAATAGGAAGCAGAGAGAGTGAACAGTGAAAGAATAATTGTACTGGTCAGCTCCAAATACTGTCCCTGAGGAGAGAAACAGGCCTAGGAAGGCTACGGTTTCCTCTCTGGGACCTGGCTAGGGAGAGACACTGTCATATGAAATACCCGTCCTCAGAAAAAATATTCACAGGGAGAAGAGCCCAAGTCTTAAGTAAAGAACATACGGTTCAGTTAATCTGATGGAGCAAAATCTATCCATATACACTAGCACATGGCTGAGTATATTACAAACTTGATTTCTGAAGTTGTGACACCTAAAAAGAAAAATTGAAGGCTACTGGGATTTACAGTTCAGGAGTAAATACCATTAATGCTTTCCTTCATTGTGACAGATAGAAAACCAGCATTTGAGCCCAGAATCAGGCTAGTTTAATTCCTTACAGTGCTTCCTGGTGGCTGGCCCCACGCAGCTCCCTTCTAGCTCTCCAGTTTGTCATCTCTGACTTCTCTGTGGCCTTTAGAAAAGTCTGTTTGCACTGAACAAGTACCAGCACCAAACAGGAACTCTTGCTGTTTGCCTACAGCATGTGCCATCAGCACTTCCACCAAAGCTAAACCTAGGACCTGCAGCAAAAACTTGGGAGGCTGAGGGACAGCACTATTGGACTAAGAAGTGCCCTGGCATAGAGCACAATCTTTAGCTGATGCCATTATAGAGACTCTTCCACTGCACTGACACCACTTTCTGAGCGATAATATTTTTTGTACCTCAGTATAAAAATGGACACAAGGAACTTTTTCCTTTCCAAGAATTAAATGTTATTTTGAGAGACCCTTGCACCAAAAGCCATTTGTCATTGCAGTGTGGCCTTGTCCCTGAGATAAGGGGCCCACTCCCGCAAGCCTTCCTACACCACCCTCATTGGTTTGAGCATGGTGCCACACTAGTGCTGATCAACAGCTGCTGCATTCACACTAAGCAGTGGCAAAGTGGTAGCCACTGCTACATATTGCTTCCTCACACTCTGCAGGAGCATCACTGCCTCTGCTACAGGACAGCAAGAATGGGAGGGACAGTGGCTCCCAGCAAGGCACAACACTCATACAAAATCCTGAGCAGGCGTACAGCTCATTGCTCTTGATAAAATCACATCTTTTCACACCCGACCAGGGTTAGAGCATGAAAAGTCTTTCCATGCAGGGACAAACACCACCTGCCATCAAAGCCCTCCACAACCCCAGAAAGGAGAGGGAGAGGAAAGAACACCATTGTTACAGTGATTTTGACTGCTTTTTTTTCCATGCTTATTTACTCAGCACTGTTATGGTATTTTTCCATTTATAAGATTTAAAAAAAACCCAAAACTTTAGAAAGTGGCAACTGAATAAATACAGCATAACAAATATGAATGGAGGAAAAATCAGATGTGAAATAGTGACAGTAGAACAGTAACTTACAAAGATCACCACCTGATTTGCTTTTGTCAGCCAACACCTTGCCCCCACTCACATCCATAGTAACAAGAGTCCTGGCCAGGTACTAATACCATATGCTTTTTTCTTTTCTGCCTGAATAGTTTTTTTTTAATTATTAATTTCTTCCTGCTTATGTGACAAAAAATTGCTCTTCTCTAACCTGGAGAAATCTTTAAGGCCTAGCAAACAGAATGAATCTGTCCTGAGAAATCTGTGAGGTGAACAATGGAGAAAAAANACATTAGCAAGTGGCAACTGAATAAATACAGCATAACAAATATGAATGGAGGAAAAATCAGATGTGAAATAGTGACAGTAGAACAGTAACTTACAAAGATCACCACCTGATTTGCTTTTGTCAGCCAACACCTTGCCCCCACTCACATCCATAGTAACAAGAGTCCTGGCCAGGTACTAATACCATATGCTTTTTTCTTTTCTGCCTGAATAGTTTTTTTTTAATTATTAATTTCTTCCTGCTTATGTGACAAAAAATTGCTCTTCTCTAACCTGGAGAAATCTTTAAGGCCTAGCAAACAGAATGAATCTGTCCTGAGAAATCTGTGAGGTGAACAATGGAGAAAAAATACCTGGTATCTGGTCTGTCTGGGACTAACAAATATTCTGAAAAAGAAAGACTTGGTTAGAATCTGAATATCCCATATTTTCAGATCAAGGGAAAACAGGACAGCTGAGACTTTACTTCAGTGGTCTCTGAACAGAAGAAAAGAATAAAAGCTGCTGGTGCCATTTGCATTTGTGCAGTGTCCCTAGAATGCCTGGCTCAGGAGATGGATGGTCTTAAAGTAATGCCTACATTCATTCTCCTGGACAAGAGGAAAAGAAGCAGCAAAATATGAGGAATGTTAATTTTTTAGAAACCATAACAAATCAAAGCAAAACAAAACAAGCATAAGAGCACACCAGGCACATGGTAGTCTGTTCCATAACGAATATACTAAAGGGACAGGAGAAAAACAAGGCTAACAGGGCAAGAATTCAAGTGCAACTTAATGACTTCACACTGAAACATGTAATGTAATTTTGCCTTTCCCCCAAAAGATGAAGCCATTACTTCACCTGGCACAACACAGTGGTGAAAAACACTAGGCACTACCCAGGACTATCCTTCCCTGAAGGCTTTCATTGCCAGATGAGGGCATAACTCTGCTCCACCACAGCCTGGCAAAGAAATATCCCAAAGCAAATTTCCCATCCAGCTGTACAACATTATACAACACCCATCATCACCTTTGGAAGTTCAGAAAGGGATGCCACAGTAAGCTGGAGCCCTTAGTGTTTAGAAATGCAGAGAAACAAAGAATTCCTCCATTGTAAGATCATTTAAATTAGTTTTATAACCATATATATACATCAAATGTAACCCTCATAATGTCACATTGATAAAAGAGTGGGCACACAGAGTGCTTTACAGAAGTGGCAGAGGACACATTCTGCTGGGAAGCACCACTGTCCATTCATGGAAACTAAGGCTATCTCATGTACTTGTGCATAGATTCATCCTTAGCTTCACTGTAAACAAACAGTAAATAATTGCCATGCAATAATTGTCGGATTAATTCAGATAAGCACTAGAATTCTGTCACTTCAAACATACTGTGGGTGAATTTTATTCATGAGTTCTTTTTACTAAAATGCCCTTGCGGGCAGATTCCCAGAGAACAATCTAAAAATCAGAAAGAAAACGGCCTATGGAATAGAATTTGAGTTAAGTGTAAGTATTGCCTATTGTTGTTCTCATTACATTAGAAAATCAAAGCAACACCTCAAGCTGCTGATGTACATCCAAGTTAAAGATATCTATAAATACTTACAACTATTGAGGTGGTGGCTCAGCTCTCTCAGCAACTTTAGATTCCAGAGAGAGAGATGTGGATCCATGAAGTATCAAAGATATTAGTCCTTAGCCTGGCCTAATACTCATTAACTGAGATCCTCAGGCTTCTAGAGTTTGCAGAAGTGTCTTTAGTTTCCTACACTCACAGCTGGGCTCACAGTATTACAGAAAGGAAATAAAAGCATGACAGATGACTACGGAAATGAACATTAACTGTTACTATTAACATAATTTAGCTTCAGTTAGAATGAACAACAAGATGACAATTATACATGAAAAATTAGCTTTTATTACAAATGTTTAGTAATGATTTTTAAATTATTTATTTATTTTACTTACTAAACCTAAACATACAAAGTCAGAAGCAAACAAGAAACTGCTTGGTTAAGATTTTACTGGAGATTAACTTGTCAGTAGTTCTATCAGATTTCCTGCCAGGCTGTTTTTTAAAATGTCTTATTTATTGTACTATCTGCTTTCCTTAACAGAGATGCTCATCCTCCAGTAGAGATGTGTAGTCATCAACATGGATGATTTGAATCATTTATATAAACAGAAGAAATTAAAACTAAGTTGTACCATATCTCAATATAAAACTTATCTCTATATGTTACACTTGCACATAAATTTTGAGCCCAAAACAATGGCCAAAGAACAGCTCTTGCACTGACTGTACATGCACAATATCAACATTACTAATTTCGTATTAATCGGTGAAAGTATTCTTTGGTCAAAAACATCCTTTATCTACCTAGTTTACAGTAGCTCAGAAACTATTTCTCGCTCATGTTTACACTTTATTTTATTCCTGTGGCTTTCAGATTTTTCTCCTGCATGTATAATCCATAACTGGGTGCATGCCTGGGCACAAAATTTATTCCAAGTGTTTTCTATGCAGACCAATCAGGAGTGAAGAAAGGATGTCCTTTGTCTTCTGATACCTTTCAGATGTCACACTGCAACAGCTCTAGTCTAAAATGGCCTTTTACTGGAGTCCCTCTGGTCAGGCAATTCATATTTAGTGCACTGCATTGATAAGTTTTTCAAATACACAGAATATTAAGAGTGTAATAATTTTATTACGCTGTCTATTACACTGTAGAGTCGCACTCGTCAAATCAAAGTCTTATTTTTGGTGGGAAAAGTTTCAGAGAAGAGAAAGCTGCTAATGATGCAAAAGTGTCTCTACAAATGACACTCTGCTTAGAAGGCACACCAAGAAAAGGCAAGCTAGGTTCCTCTCCTGATGGTTTAAATCTGTTTCATATTTTTTCTTATAAATATAGATATGCATATATATGTGTGTACACCTACAGAATATATGTACATACACAGACACACCTTTGAATTTTCAGAATAGAAAGTTCAAGAATTAGAAAATAATTTTAAATAAATAAGAACCATACTAATAGGGGAAGGTTGGTGCTGTTGTTTTTGCTGCATTAGGATCATAATCTAATGACACAGTTATATGATTATACCATTTTTTACTTTAACTCATTTCATTGTATAAATGTGAGGCATAAGACTACCAGGTGCATTTATCTTGCCTAAAGTAATTTTCATGGATCTTCTGTGTTCTTGCTTTTTTGTAAGAGACGGCCATTACTTAAAGAAATATGAAGAGAATTGAGGGTAAGGATGTTCTAACAATCACAATGAAAATTTATTGGACTCTAGGGTTTACATGTTAGAACGTGGTGTGCAGGCAACCACACCCAGAATGACAATGACAACAATGGCTGAATACAGCTCAAACCCAAGCATGGTCCCAGCACAGCTGTGGTAACGCTGATCTTGTAAAAACTCGTTTTCCTTTTGCATAAGCTTTGTGATACAATGCATCATTTCCAAAATCTACATTGCTCCATTTAAATGGTCCACATGTGAAGATGGTAAATGCTAAGAGGTATGAGATGATCACTAATTTCCAGAAAACATTTAACAGAAGATGCCCATACAGTAGTCACCATTAAAAGTTTAACAGCTAGAGGTTGAAAGTAAAGACCTCTTCAGCTGCACTGTTTAAAGAAGTATGATTATCACAGTAAAGTTATTTACACAGAAGGCAATCATAGTAAAGAAATCAATAGAGAACACAGTAGGCTGTTCAGAAAGTGGATCACTTTTTCTGCTAAGTCTGAAATATTTCTTGCAATGTTGTAAATTTTACCTACTAGGTATCCCACAATATAAACCAGACAGAAGAACTTGTATAAGCATATTGAAAGCTTGGTCCTGCATTTCTGATTCCTCAAAACCCACCACAGAAGACCACAGGAATTCTGAATGTTTAAGTGATTGCAGGACAAAACTCTCAAGAGAACTATTAAACATTGCATCTTTTCAGTACTAATTATATAAAAGTATTCAATTGATTTTCTTTGGCTTTTAAATTACTATCCCTTCATATCTATAATGTGAAACCAAGTAAAACCAAACTCAAACCCAAACTAGTAACTCCCCTCTCCCCTCAAAACAGTGATAAAAAATTAAATGAACAAAAAATGTATATAGAAATTGTAGCTGTTACTTCATTACAAAATTACGGTGCAAAATACGAGGTTTATACTGGTCAGAATTGCAATAGCAATTGGAAATTTACACTGAAGGAGTGACTGCAAGTATTACCTCTCCTGAATAACATAAAAATCAAAACTGAGTAGGCACTTGTTTTCTTATTTAATGAGAGATAATTGAATGTGCGTAAAGGTGATAGAAATACTCAATAAAAGAATGCTCTGCAGTGTAACAACTGTATTGCTCAACTACCACCACAGCCCCTGGTTCAGGAGAGCAGAAAGATGTGCCTATTATTTATTTTATGCTTAAATCCCACCAGTGTGAATGGGCTGGATCGATGTTCAAGTGCTGTAATGAATAGGGATGCTTGCTGAAATTGGAGTTTTAAAAGATAATATAGCGGTGAGCTTCTTTTCATCACACTACAAAACAAATTTTATCTGTCTCTGCTCTCCACAATATTATCCTTGTAGTTCCTAATAAAACCGAAAATCTTCATAAAATAAATAGGACAACCAAAGATTACATAATAAATATGCTACTAAGTGGGAGGAAAACATATTGCAACATATGGTTCTATAGTGCTGCACAATCAAGAATTCACTCCAGGTGCTCCAAAACATAACTCCTAATGTACAACACCAAGTTACCACTATAAACCTGAAATAGATTGGGAATTAACAGATGACATTTCTATTACATTAAACATTTAAGAACATGAACAAGTGATAATGTGTTCCGCCGCCTTTGCAGAACAGTATAAGCTCCATCGCTTGTGAAGGAAAATTTGAAAGACTGGGGGTTTGAAAACTCTCACATTGGAATTCCTTCAGACTTACAAAGTTACCAGTGTCCACACTGACTCAGAATATTATCTCAGAAAGGAAAACAAACTCAGAAATTTTGTTGCCTCCGTTTCTTTGCATCCATGGCATCTAGGATAGGTTGCCTCTTCGCAGTGTACCTCTGGCGAAGTTCCTCTATTTCTCGTTCCATCATAGGGTCCAAAGCTTTTAATCGCATCTGTAATTCTTCTAAACTCAGATTCTTTAGCTGCAAAACAGCAAAAGAAATAAGTGAACAAAAAGAAGACACAAAAAGATGTAAAAATATTTATAGCAAAAATAAAAGCTATCACTTTTCATAATCCTTTAATTTACAGTAGCAATGTTTGGGTTTTCCTTCCACACATGCTGAGTGTGTACATACACTCACTGTTTGGATAATCAAAAGTTTTAGTATACTCCACAGTAAACAATTCCATTGCACATAAAAACACAAAGAGTACATTTAATTTTTTTTAAAAAATTAAAAATTGCTTGCAAACATTGCAGATTGCAAATAAATACAGAGCTGGGGTTTAACTCATTAAGTTGGAAAAAAGCTTAATCAAGGTATATTAATTTCTATCAATTACATTGCTTTATCGAATACCTCTTAATAAACTTCGACATCTTACAGAAGCCTGAAGAATATACGGCTTCTATACAGAGCAGTCTGTCAGACATACCAGAAGTACTTTATGGTAAGAATCACACAGTGGCAGGGAATGGAAGGGACCTGTGGAGATCATCTATCCCAAACCCACTGCCAGAGCAGTTTCATTTAGAGCAGGCTGCAGAGGAACACATCCAGGCAAGTTCTGATTTATCTCCAGAAGAAGGAGACTCCACACCACTCTAGGCAGCCTCTTCCAGTGCTCCACTACCTTCAAAGTAAAGTTTTTCCTCATGTTCAGATGGAACTTCCAATGTCCCAGTGTCTTTCTTGAACTACTGAAGTGGACACAAGTCCAGATGTGGCCTCACCAGGACAGAGGGAGGATAACTTCCCTCAGCCTGCACTCCACACTTACCAATAAACCCCAAGGATACTATTTGCCTTCTTGGTCATAAGGGCACATTCCTGGTCAACTTGTTGTCCACCAGGACTCCCAGGTTCCTCTGCAGAGCTGGTCTCCAGCAGGTCAATCCCTAACCTATATTGGCACATGAAGTCATTCCTCCCTAGATGCACCACCCTACATTTGCCCTTGTTGAACTTCATGAGGCTCCTCTCTGCCTACGACAAAGCACCTGTCTTATTCAACAGCTTGCTGCCAGAACTAGTCAAAGCAAATTGCCAGCAGAGTCTCTAAATAATACATGAAATAATTTCCTGAATTCATGGTAGGGAGTTACCGTTGACCAAGCTCTTTTCTTTCTAAAAATATTTTGTCACAAATGTTAAATAGTTCATTACATTGCATTCATTAAGAACAGTGGGTCATATAACAAGAAAATCACTTCATTGGCTTGCTGGCTGCTGCAAATAAAGGTTGGAGTCTTGTCAGGTACTTGGGCACATTGGGCAGTCTTGCCCCATAGGGAAAGACCTACTTTGGAAGCATGTTCCTTTGGCTGGTCTATGCTTTTTTTTTTTTTAACTTGACGAAGTCTAGTGCTTCTTTGCATTTTCTCTCTTGTCAGAATTGCCTACGTGCCAATTACTCTTCACTGAGTGTGAAGAACATCAACAAATTTCAAATAGCACAAATAATTTCATCCTAAGAAAGCAATAATCTATATTTTGTTAGCAAATACTCTGACATCGCAAACAAGCCGACCACCTAACTTGGGGAAAAAAAAGGAAAACATTATCTGAATCAACCCAATGAGTCAATACCCTGTTCATGAATCTAGGGCAGTCTTCCATCAACACAGCCTGATTTGTTTTCCTTGAGGAATGAAATACTACTTTTGATCTTTATTTTTATCAGCATCTGGGGTATATAAATTAGCAACATATATTGCTGCATTCAATTCAAACCCCAGCATTATGGCTTCTACATTGTACACAGTAAAACAAATCAGTTAAAAGCGATAATAAAGAGGGAGTGCAGATCAGAAATTGATACACAGAAGAACATACGGAAAAAATGCATGTTATCATGCAATGTCATTTTAACAGAAAGATTCCTAATGAAGAGAATTAAAACCCACATCTCAAAATATTTTCCAGGACCAAAGATCCTTAGACCCATATGAGTTTCAGAGACCTCAAAAGTGCTCAGTAGCTCATCAGTAATGTCTATTCCAAGGCCATTTACTAGGAAGGAAAGAGCTGCCTCTTGAGGAATTAATTATCGTCTAGTTTACTGTATTTGTTCCACTTGATACATGCAAGAAATGACAGAGAAAAGGAATCATAATTCCTCAGTCACCAAGACATTTGCAAAAAACCATATTACCATTTTCAGAGAAATAAGAGAGTTTTTTAAAATTCTCTTTCATTTTTGCCCATTAGTAAATGTAACTGCCACAAGACAACACTTTTCAGTAAAGATATTCTTTCTCATGACTGAAGTGTCAGAGAGATTTGTGGTACAATGAGAAGTGACAACAGTGTGGATTCCTGTGTTTAACTGATACTAGTGCAGCAAGATGAAAGGAGAAACAAAACCTTTTAGCAGTGTGAGAGGAAAAACATATTTGGGGCTCCATGGACCAGCAAAGGACCTGAAGAAGGCAGAACAAATAATCTTTCATGTGAGTGTTTTGTGAGAACTGTTACTGATGAAGCCTCTTACCCACTCTGGGCCAGCCTAGACAGCCATTTACTCCTCTCAGTCACCAGTGAGACATTATGCTTGCAATGAACAGAACAGACTCCAGCTCATGCCATCACATAATTATTCTGCACTGGAAAATGGTTTTTTTTTAATAAATCATCAGAGAAGAACATGATGGGGGAAATTTTATTTAAATTTCAATTGAGAAACAGAGCCAGCAAACAAAATTAAATATTCTTTAAAGATCACAGACAGCTGGGCTGGAAATTGAAATACAAAGAGAATGAATTTTAAAATTCAGATAATAAGAATCATTCAGAATGATCTCAGCTGCATCACCCAGGAGACCTGGGGAGCCACACTACTCATCTGTATGAACAGCTGACATTTATGACATTCAAAGGAAGTAAATGACAGAAAACGAGGACATTAAGAAACTGAAAATGGAGTTACAAAGGTCTCACCTATCTAAAACCAGTCAGAAACAGGCAGAGAGCTATATGCACTATAAAAAAATACACTCAGGCACATTAATAGCCACAGCTGATCCAGGGGGTGGATCAGCTAAATTTAAAAAGTAATTTAAAATTTAAAAGAATTTTAAATTCTCAGTAAATTTAAAAGAATTTTTTCTTCTGTCTGTGCTATAGATATTAACTTGTGAAGCTCAGAGCCTGAAAAAGCCTAAATGCTGAATGCAACAGGAAATATATCACATTAGATGCAAAGAAACAATTCAAACAAGATATTTAATTACTCCTATGTGATTTATTCTGTATTAAAAATATTTCAATTAAAATTCTCAAAGCATTAGAGCTCAGCACTCTCACTTGCCAGCAGTTTGCAATTTAAACTGCCATAATTTCTCACGTAGTTTGTTTTTGTAACTACTAGGGCTACCAGCACTAAAGAGAGGAGAGCATTCAGCTGTTTAAGCTGTAGGAATTCTAAAGTGCTTTAAATTATATTCCGATAGCTGTTAAAAGCTGTAACATGTAGTGGTTTTGTAATCAGGACAGTATTAGTCTGAAAATGAGAGTTCAACTTCTGCCACTTTAAATAACCACCAACTTTTCAGAGCTCAAACACATGCAATCACACAACAGACTGCAACTACTGTTAAGATGGGCCATCTCCAAGACTGGCTTCAGTGAAAGGAGTTTCTGGTAAAGCATTTGCCTTCAATGGGACCTTTCATATCAACAGGTGATCGTGTAGGTTCGGGAAAACAAAAGTCCAAACTCCAATCAATTACACATGGCAACATAAAATATTTAGAGAGTGTGTGCATCTGTTTTACACAAACAAATATTCTTATAGAATACTCAGTTTTCCAGCAGAAAAATTAGGCATTTATAGGAAAACATACCCACCTTTCTCCAAGATAATATATATTTGTCGACTTCATCATTAGAGAGTTACAATGTTTAAGGAAAGCAATGGGAAAAAAAGGCAAACAGTCTCCAGAGTCAAATAACACTAAATAATTTCTTCTACAAGATGATGAGTTCTCAAGACACAGTTGCACCTGAAGAAGCTACACTGAAAGTCTCAAAGGAAGTTGATTTTGCCTATGAAGAAATGAGCTAACAGACATCTTTGTGGGAGAAGTTGAGTGCCAGTATCTCTTGCCTCTGCCTTCTCTTCTACCTGACAAAGGGGAAGCCCTGACAGAAGAAAGCACACATGCAGAAAGGAGTTCCAACAACCAAAGCTTTCAGTGGCAGAAGATCCTTTCAGCAGCATCCTGAGCTGGGCCAAATAGCAAAGAATCAAAACACAGCTAACTTTTCAACTGAATTTAGGCTAGTTTCAGGTCAATCACATTTTCTACAAGTCACGGAACACACAAGGAATCTTCTCCTCACATACTGATGCCACCATATCTCAGAACCACAGTTCAGCAAGGGAAATGCAACTTTTTTTACACTTTTGGTCTTTCAGTCTAACTTACTGTAACCCAAATGGACCAGCTTCATTTGGATCAGTACTTTGAGCAAACAAAAATTACTTGCAGTCAATACTACTCCTGCCTGCAGGAGGAGCCACATTGTACCTTACATACTTCAATCACAATCCCGATCAAATCATACTGATGAAAATCCTGACCAAAACGATCACTTGGAAAATACAAATGCATTCCTGTCTACAGACCCAAGTTGTGTAGCAATAAGCAGAGAAAGGAGATGATGTATCACCAAAAATGGATTCTCAAAGGTCATCAAGTTAAAGGGTGCAACACAAATCCTGACTAATGGCTTCCACCTGCATCCAGCACAGGAGTCAGGAGGAAGGACATGCATCTGAGATACTTAGTGGTGCTTGCAGTCCGTGGATTTAGGACAAGGTTTCTGGTAACAAGGCTGGAACTCATTAGCCACACTTGGCCAGCATATATCTGTAGCTATCCAAACTTTTCAGGGGGGTGAAAGCCAAAGTTTTGGTGGATGTAGCACACTATAATCTTAATCCACCCTTGACAGCTAACAGAGGTAAATAAAAACTCCAGGCCTATGATGTTTTCAATATGATAAAATTAGATTTCTTCAGTAATTCCATAATGCACAAGTTACCATTGCAAACCTCCATCCTATTAAACTAAATTACTGAATACTGCCATTAAGCTGGTGCAATAAAAACAAGCAAATGTTTTTTTTTGATTTAAATTGTTAAGAAAACAGATATTAAGTAAAAAAATAATCAAGTTTGTTGTGTTTACCTGAAAAAAAATTCTTCCTAGCAACTGCTTCAATGAATCTTACAGATGCAACATGCCTTATTAGGGGCCTCTGATTAAAAAAATATGGGTTGCTAATACTGTATTCTGAGTCATCTATTTTCCCATCTGCTAGTAATTCCTACAATACGAACTATCAACAGAATGGCTAACAACAACAATTTTCTATGGCAGTTGCAAAAGTGGGTTGCCTATGGCACTTTCTAAGATTTAACTAGTGAATGCCTTGGATTGTTTTGCATTGTTAGTGGCCTCAGGTAAGAGAAACTCTCTCTCTCCAGCTGTTCTCTACCCACCACTAAGGAGAGTTTTCTCTTTCTCTTATGGAGTGAGCTCCACTGATGATTTCAAATTTCTTTTTACTAATATAAAAAGTTAAGACTTGAATCAAGGTACAAAAGGTACAAGGTAAACCTATCTGATAATTTTCTCCGGTCTAAAATGTCACACCCCAAATCTGTGACTCTCACTTACACAACAGTTGTGTCAAGCAATGTGGGGAGAACTGCTCTGCATGTGCTTATATAGCAGATCATTCTGAGTTCGTATGAGCAGTGTCAGGCAACGAGCTGCCCAAGACGTGCTGGCCACACATCAGAGCTCTGATGTGCTGCCATCCCCATCCCTGCTGCTATTACAGAGGGCAAATCAGTCACAAGAAGACAGACTTGGATGGGAGGTGGAGTGCAAGCACTTATTTCAGGATATGTGAAGAGCAAGTCTCCTTGTTACAAAACACAGAACATCGAGTTATGCAAATATAAAAAAAGACCTAATTTGCTACCATTATTTTTGACAGGTTATGAGAGAGAAGAACTGACAACCTAACTTTCAAAAGCTCAATATCATTCCACAGGACTGCAGTTATCTTAAATAATTCAGAGGATAAAATAAGCACATAGCACTCAAAGAAAACCAAAGGAGGACAATTTCATGTAATTTTAAACAGTCTTTTCAGGGATAACATTGTACATAAATATTCAGTGATTAATTCCTATTTTCACTAGTAGAATTCTTTTTGCTCAGACATTAAAATTGTGTACCACTTTAACCCCACAGAAAGCTAAAATCTCAGTCACTACTATCAAAACTTTCCAGCTCTAGAAGGCTTTTCTTAGCTTCATACAAAGAAACATTTCAAAAGCAAATCAGCAGGAGGAAAGCAACAGTTTTCTACGGCATTAGTACATCTACATACTCATGTTGAATACTATTCAGTGCTCTCCTTTAAGTACATTAAGGACTGTCAATTTTAAAATTCATTAAATTACTCTTAAAATTAGATACCTAAAATATGAATTTTTAGGAGGGAAGTATCTTTTTACTTTCCCCTTTCAATTCTGTGTCATAAGGATGCAGCTAGAATGTAAGCATTTCTGCAATTAGAAGAGATAAAAAGTTCAGAGGAAAAATATCCTAGGTGCTTATAACTTTAATGGGTGATCTTGACTACAAGAATTGAAATCTAAGGAAACCACAAATAAGCATGAAATACAGTGTAAAATTAATGATATTCCTAACTTTTTCATTTTGAAATTTTTCACAGGTCCTGACATAATCAGTCATGACTTGTGTATTAATGTTTCATCATATCCTTACAAGTTCAAATACCATTCAGATGTTTTTATCTACTATAGCAGCAGATGTTCATGCAGTTGGGCATTTTAGAATTTTTATTGAAAGAGATAAAACAACACAGAAGAATATGAACATAGGCAAGTAAACTGCAAAAAACCTGGTAGCCATTCGTTACTAAGTGCCTCTGCAATAAATCTTTAGCATTTGACAGATAATACATTTAATAAAATAATTGATAATCAATAAATTGAATTTTTAAAGTATACAGGAAGAAGAAAATCTTGTCTTTCTCTCTTTCCCCTGTCGTTTAGAGTGTATTGTTACTTTACATGTTTAATTCTGAATCTACTGAAGCACAACACTTTATTTTGCCATCAGCCTTTCTGTAGACTTGCATCGTCCATCACAAAATGTTTTAAAAAATCACCTTTAATGTCTTGTAGGCAAAAATTCGAGGTCTGAAATGCCTAACAGAAGGACAACAGTGTTTTATAAATATCGCGACACTTTATATCAGGCATCTCAAGCTTAATTGTTTAGTGAGCCCTGAAGAATACCATAAATGTTTACTGGAGTTCCCAAGAGAGTAAATAATCTAAAGCCTAGGAAAAACACCCCATCTGGATACTCACTATGTTATTTAGACTTGACTGCAAATATACCCACACAGTGCTGACAGTGAAGCAGCTACCACACCTGATCTAAAATTTTCCTCCCAGTCCCTTCTGCTTTTGGAGAAAAAAAAAAGCATGATAAGAAAGAATGAACACCTCCCCCCACTCTTTCCAAATATTGCCCATCAAAGACACAAAGCTTTAAAAGCATGAGAATTCATTACCTAGAATTCTTAATGTACTAAATAAGTAATATCAAAAAGTTGGCATTCTATCTCTAGTAACTCTCCAGGGCAAGTGCTTTTTGTGGTCCAGAATGAGCCCAGCTATCAGCATGCTGATAACTTACCATGCCTTTTGAGTTTAAGGGATCACCATCTCAGCAAATGGCTATTAGCATTCACCTGTACTAACCCGAATTGTTATTTTCATTTCAAAACTTTCCTCATACTAAGGCACTGACTCCTTGACAAACTGATTGCTCCTTGAGAGGATAATTTTTTAAATGTTCAGAAAATAACTGTTTTAAATATTTTTAAAGTACTGGTAACCTATGTGTAAATAAAAGCTGTGTTAAGTACGGAGATATTTGAGATCAGAATAAATAAAACCATTCACTTTGAACTCCCAAACATAAAATAAAAGCTGAAAGATGCTTCCTGTTTTGCTAAAATACAATGTAAATGCAAATCCGTATAGAGAAGCAAATTTCAATATATAAGCAACACAAAATACAAGTCCCAAGGTCAAAAAGAAAACTAAAAAGTTACAAATTCATAAAATACATAATTTCCAGTACTTGAAGGGAGCTTGCAGGAAAGCTGAGGAAGGACTTTTTGTCAGAGCATGTAGTGATAGGACGAGGGACAATGGTTATAAACTAGAGCTGGGTAGGTTTAGGTGGCACATTAGAAAAAAAATTCTTCACCATGAATGTGATGGGACATTGGAACAGATTGCTTAAAAAGGTGGAGGTCCCATCCCTGAAGGCATTCAAGGCCAGGCTTGATGACGCTCTGAGCAACCTGATCCAGCGCAGCATGTTCCTAATTGCTGCAGGGTGGTTGGAGAAAATAATATAACTTAAAGCTATTTTTCTTCAATAGTTCCATTTTAGGTTATTTTTAAAATAAAATGTAGAAACTCATTGAATAAGGAGTTATAGCACCAGATTACATGCGTGCAGAGAGATAACCTTAAAGTTAAAACCAGACCCAGAAAAGCATTTAACCTGAAGAGCAATGGAAGACCTAGAAGAATTTCAAACCTTAAACCTCTGAGTATCCTAGTGAGGGACCATACAAGCAAAGCTCAACCTTCTCAAAAGTATAAAATGTTCATATTTAAAACTAAAACAAAAACAGATATAGCAAATCTAAAGTTTCCTAACAGGAAAAGTCTGTTGGAGGATAGCTGAATCCCAACATGCAATGCACACACAAATTTCTCCCTTACTTACTGGGCAACCTTCATGTAGTTAATTTAAAAAAAAAAAAATTAGAAAGGATTTAAGAAAATAGCACATTGCCTTTAACAAATGGAAAAATGGTAGACATAGTGTTTCCTGGCTTTTATTTCATGCAAAAAGCATTCTGGTAATCACATATGAAGATGGGTTTCAGCCACTTTTAGTGCAAGATGCAATATGGTCCAGAAATGTAGGGCAATTTATAGACAGTAAATGCCAGGTCTCTTAATCCCTGGAGAAATGAAAAAAATACAGCAAAGGAAGCAAAAAAGACATCAGTTGATAGAGGCCTGCAAAACATCAGAATGAGCAGAATCTGAATGCAGCAGCTGAGCAAATCCAGGACTGAGCAGAGACATGTAATCCAGCTGTTAGTTGCAGTGGGGAGCAAAGAAAGTCCCTGCCTCAGGAAAAGCAGGTGAGTTATCTTCCTAGGAGAGGGACTGAGGAGAGGATGACAACCAAGCCAACCTGAGCTTAAACACCAGCACAGTGGACCTGCAGCAGCATTCTGGGAGATGAGGAGGAATCCCCCAAGCCCAAAGCTACCAGCATCTCTGCTATACAGCACCAAGCTTCATTTTCTGTACATCTTCAAGAATTTCAGACAAGCACTGTCAGCTTTTAGAGAACACACCTCAGTCTGTAGTTCCTAACATTTTTTGTTCCTTCCTCAATAGCTTTTGGGAAATATTTTTTTCACCAACAGAATTGCTCAACTACCTATTTAGTTGGATCTATCTCACAGTTTTCCTAAGCACTGGAAGAACTCAGGTTGCTAAAAGATTCAGGCTCCCAAGTAACAGCATCCTGGCCCAGAGAGTTCCTGGGTGACAGGAGGGTACTGTTCCAGTCCCATGCTGCATTCAACAGCTTACCAACCACAGTGGATGGATGCTTCATTTGCTTATGAAAGCTTTGATATAATGAAAAGTGATTTCTATAATTTAGATAATTTTCTTATCATGATCAAGAACCGTTGTTTTGTTAATCTTATAAGGAATAGTTTGTTAACTCTTCTTAGTGGTGCCTTCTATTGAAGTCTTACCAACAAATCATACTGATACTGAAGAGTTAATTAGGTTAATTAAAGTGTATTTAGGTGTTTTTTTAATAAAAAACACCTGTTCCATATTTGTGAAATGCCACTTAAATAAATGCCACCAAATAATCTTTAATGAACCTAATAAAATCCACCTTATGATGGTCTAAATCCGGTAGAAAGCTGCTGTCTTGCTTCTAATGCAGACAAAATTATGTCTAAAACAGATGAACACTTACAGAAATGAATAATCTATTAAATGGCACCACTTAGCTAGCAGCTCTTATACAATATACAGTACCTTCTCCTTTGTAGACACATAACAGGCTACTCTTGTTACACATGCTTAGAAAGATTGTGAAAATAGCAAAATACAGAAGAAGATAATCACTGATAATCACTCACATCAAAACACATTAATCAAGGAGCATATAATTAAAAGCAATACTAAATTAATAAAGTAGACCACTGTCATGTTAATGAACAAGCAGTCCAGGCTATCTCAATGCTGAATGGTAAGCTTAACTGTAATCTAATTCTACTCTTTAAAACACAACCCATGAAAAGCATGATAGTTACTTTGTATTAGTCTAGAAACCCCATTTATTCACTGAACAAGATGCAATGATTTAGTGGCATGTTCAGCTGAGTCCAGAACTGCCAAAATCATATGCCAAAGAAAAATTTTATTACCAAATATTTTGTCTATGACTCCAATATTAATGTGATTAAGCCAAAAATTAGCATTGTTTCTTCCTACCTTCATAGTTTTATCCCCTAGGAAGCATTTGATCTATTTATTTGTTTTGTCACAGAATACAGAACAACACTAGTTCAATTAGCATTTTTAGATTATAATGCACAGATAGAGTGTTGGTTTATGCAAAAAGGTACTGTGTAAGCTTCTCATAAAGTTGCAGAATTGTTTTGGATAGTAAAGGACTTTAAGATTGTTGAGTAAAACAGTTAACCTAACAATGCCAAGTCCACCATCATACCATGTCCCCATGCATTACATCTACACATCTTCTGGATACCTCCCAGGATGGTGACTCGATCATTACCCTGGGCAGCCTGTTCCAATGCTTGACAACCCTTTCAGAGAAGAATTTTTCCTAACTAAACCTCTCATTCCAACTAAACCTCTCATGGTGCAACTTGAGGCTGCCCCAACTCCCTTGTTACCTGGGAGAAAGATTAATTTCCACCTGGTGAGGTCTCCTCCCATTCTCCTTTTCTCTAAGCTAAACAACCCCAACTCCCTCAGCCACTGTTCCTAAGACTTGTGTTCTATACCCTTCACCAGCCTCATTGTCCTTCTTTGCACACAATCCAGTTCTGTACCAATACTGTCCATTTAAACCAGACCCAATTCAGAGAGTTCATTATTCCACTTCTGTACCTCTGGAATAAATTATAACCAAAACTAGAGAATGGTGTGAGCTCTGAAAATCCTTATGATGTGACCCAAGTCTCAGCAAAATCTCCCTAGTCTCTCTACTAGTTTTCCAATTAATCTCCTGTGTGGTTATCTAGGTTTCAGTTATATTCCAGTTTTCTATATTTAAATTCCATTAAAAAAGGGAACTAATTCTAAAAGCTTACTCATTGCATAGTACAATACACAAAATGTCATACATATTGCATTGGAACATCTGTAATGTTCAATATCTGTAACTTCAAATCAAAATTTTTTTCAAGAAAAACACTCTTGGGAATTTTCTCTAGGTTTTAAAATTGATTGTGTAAATAATCTTGAAACTGAAATAGAACCAACTACCAACTCTAACTACAAGGGCAGGAAATTGTGAGAGCTCACATCAAGCTTCAGTTCAGGCCAAACTATCCATCCAGCACATTGCTAGGCCAGATAAAAAGGATACAGAAAATGCGAAACAGACAAAAGCATTCCTCAAATGCAAGGTGTTAAACAAAATATGTGCTAAATGCTGTCAATACTATACAGTTCACAGGCTCATCCTTAAATAGAATTACATTTCACAAATGAGCTTTGACAAGTAATTAAAAGCCAAAGAAATGTTTACTTCATGTTACAGTGCCTTGAAAAAGCAGTTTATTTGTTAAGACCATCTTCAGATGTTCCTAAGTAAAGACAAAAACATAAATGCTCCTGTAATTTATTTAAAATACATCACTGGGATTTCTGCTTACAGAACATCTATTCCTCAGTTTGAATGGTATCCTGCATTCAAAGACATAACAATGAAGGGAGATAAAGTACAAATTCATGGTATCAGTCCTATTTTAAGTGTCTTTGGTCAGAGCATGAAAGGATAAATAGGGTGTGAACAATGCCATCACTACCAACAGATCTGATGCACATGCATGAGCATCAACCATTGCAGGGAAACGTATGCTTAGTGTCAGAAAGTCTATCCTAGGCTTTCTACATTAAATATCACTTTATCAATGTACACATATTACTTCCTGATGCAGTTATTCTACATGTCCAGACGGAGACATTAGGACTTACTGTTGAAGAAAAATTACACGCAGAAAGGATTTACAGCTAAAGAAAAACTAAACTTACATAAAAACATAGCAAAAAATTTAAATAATGTTGATGAAATTCACCTTGTGGCAGAAGAATGAAAGAAAAATAACCCTGTGACTATCTTCTCAATGTTTACATCAGTATCTTTACAATGTTTTCAGAAGTAGAAAACAACCACCATATCAAGTAGTATTAAAACTGCTATCAACCCACAGCACAAATCCCAACATAGGCAAAAGTAATTATTTGAACCCATGATAGTCTCCTCTTTTCTCCCCCAAAAAAAGAAGTATTTTCATTTGGAAGATCTAATTATTTTATGGGCAGACTCTACTGGTGACAGAGAAGTTGCTTTTGGCTTTAAACTACCATCTTCATAAAATGTCATGGTTTTGAATACAAAATGCATTGTTAACTATCACATATATTGAACAGTGAACCAATGAGACAATTCTTTTCTCTCAGAAGAAACAAAAGCTGCCAGCTCAGGTTCAGATGGGGGAAAAAATTTACCTCTTTATCTACTTGCTGTCTTTGAGACTTACACTGCTGGTGGCACAGCTGGAGGGAGACATTGCATTCTTATGGTTTAAAATCAGAGTTTAATCAAAGACAAGATGTCCCAGCATCCTATCATAAGAAGAGTTACACTAACAACTTAAGAATGCTACAGACAAAAAGAAGGCAATGCTTTGTTGGGGTTTTGACAGCAATGAAATGGTAAAGTATTATGATATTCCTGTTTAATCTCTCACATACACCTAAGTACACAGAGTTGAAATTACAAATGCTGTTTATGTTACAAGACTTCACAATGCTGTAAAATTTTACTTCAGAGCAGTTGGCTTCCCACAGTCCTTACCCATTTTAATCTCAAATCACATTCCTCATTCCTTCATCAGTATCTGTTCTTACTTTAAACACAACCTTGGATAAAAAACTGACATATCAGAATATAATTTTATTGGTTTTAATATTAGTATCTCCAACCATCTTCCATTCTGGGAGCTTCTATTTCTACTAGCTGATGGTCTGTATTGGATAGGGAGCCCTACTAATTATGAGCTACACACCTACTAACCTGGTTGATGCTGCTGCTGCTAGAATACCAGTCATGTTTACCAGATCTTGGCCATTAGAATAGCTATCGCAAAGAAGTAGTATCAGTAATTTACTTCCTACTTCCATAAATAACTTTATACTCTCCCAAGTAGCATCATAATGCAGAACAGTTTGCCTAGAAGGAGCAACCCTGCAAATACAAGGTAATATAACTTAATCGTATTAATTAGCTTAACTATGATGAAAATATTTCACCTCTTGCTCAGAAATTTAATACCATGCAAAATTTTGAAAGCAGAATTGCTTGAAAATTGAAAAAAATACTACTTATTGTTGCCATAACAACCATAGAAAGTTGTGTAAGAAAATACAGAGTCATAAAGGATGAAACACCATAGAAACAGATAAGAATAGAGCATGTTGTGTCAGCACTAGTCCTAAGGAAAATTTTGGGCACTAACAAATTCATGGATAGAGTTATAAAGAGGTGGTGAAACAGAAAAGGGCACTTAAGGTGGGGAAATCAAAAAGACAGTTATATGGCATACTGCCAATGTTCTCCATCAGAAATTAGCTGAAACAACTAATAAAAATAAAACAGATGAGATAAAAATTCAGCAGAGATTATGAGATTAATTTGTTTTGGGACTTTAAGTTTCTTGATTATAATACTGTTGCAGCACTGCATGATATAAATAGTTAAAAGCCCTCAAAACCAGAATACCGTAATAGCTAAATTGCTGGCAGTTCTACATGTTTTTCTACAATTCCCTCCAGCAGAAGGAACTAACAATTGACTTAGGAAGTTACGAAGGAATTCAAATTTAGGGATCTATTTTCCTGTAGGTCAACCCACTACTGCACTGTATAATAAATGTAAACATGAAATGATATCATTTCATCTCTGCTCCTCACCTTTCCAATGACCTTTCAGAGAAAACATCCTGGAGCCTGAATTTTGTTTGACATGGAAGTCATACAGGTTGGATAACATAACGTTCCTACCTACGAGCAAAACACCTTTAACGCATTTATTTCTTCCAAAATAAAAATAAATATTATACAGCTATCTCTATATCAAAGCTAAAATCAACACACAAATGAGTCAAAATCAAAGCCTTGCATACAGTAGAAGAAATAATAGATTTACAGCTCTTTGTTTAAAGAATTGACAAATCCAAAAATCAAATTTCTCTCTAGTGAAACTCCTTTTTGGATGTTCTCCATTGACTTGCATTGAGAGCATAACTAAGAAAATGCACTTTACTTTCACATCTCTCTTTTTTCAAATAAGGACAAAAAAGCAGATGAGATTAAAATGTAGCTCAAATCAAAGATGATAAATTTAGATTTTATTCAGTAGACATATGGAAACCACTATATAAAGAAGGAAATTCTTATGTTAAAAAGTTAGTTTCTAAACCAATGACAAGAATCTTAACAGAAAGAACAGCTTTGACTTGTTGCTAATAAAACATCAGTAGAACTTGTGAGCAGTCGAAAAGATGGATATGGATTAAGTAAGTGATTTCATTCTATACTTAATTCGATCTAATGACAGAAGGTCGCCAAAAGGGTCAGCTTTGCCATATGAAACCCCTGCGTTCCCGATCACTTTCTTGCAGGTGATCTACCAATTCTGCATCTGCAGCTTGAGCTGGAAGAGCAGAGAGGACAAGGGGATATCAGATGACCAAGTTGAAATGGCTCAGCTCTATGGCTATCTGACAGCTACAATCAAAACAAAGAGAGTAACAGAAATGAGCAGGTGCTCACCTCTGCAATGCGTCTCCCTTTCCACAGCCCCCACTTCCTGAGTAATTTTGGGGAAAGATACCACCCATCTTTCCCTGGTTCCAAAGTCAACACACCAGAAGGCCAAAGACAACTGCTGACTACCGACCTCAGACCACAGTCCATACCTCATCACAGGCATTGATCTGGGTCCCTATTCTCAGAGGGATATCATCACCATTATTATTAGTGGTATTAGTAGCAGTATTGAAACTTGAAGTAAATCAACTTCCTTTGAAACTTCCACTTTTGCCAAATTTTGCCAACATAACAGAAAAGTCATCAGGACAAACAGCACAATCACATTAATCTCATTTCCTCAGGAAAAAGATCAAAATTAATACCTGGCTAGATTGCATCAATCTTCTACGCACAGGGCAATTAAAAACTGGTAATGCCAACATGACTAAAGTTAACAGAAAAGACACAGTGAAAGTAAGAATCTCATAAACAAAGTATTTTAAACATAACAGAAGAGGAATTCTGTAGGGCTAGGGGTAAATCAGCAGAGGCTTTTCTCTTTCTGACATTCATAACACTTTAGAAGAAACACAGAGATGGTGTATCTACACCACATTTTAGGATTCATGTTATCTTTGACAGTGGAATAACAAGATTGTTCTACCCATATCAAAAATTGCAAGGGATCCCAAAATCCAATAAGTGCACATACCATTAAGTAAAGCTTTTTTACCCATTTTTTTGAGTTTGGGAAGAGTAGACCTAGAAAATTCAATTATGAACTTCTTTCTTACTTCACAGGGTGTTTTGTCCAACACTAAATACATACAGTAAATACCATGGTGTGATCATCAAACATTACCATTGGGCTACATAATACCTGCTTTTGAAAAGCTTTTTGTAAATAAAACATTGCACTAATTTAGTTTTTCTGTCTTTTCCTAATGCTAATTGAAAGTACCATCAGAAAAATGAAAAAGGAATAAAAGCAACAGAAGAAGAAACTAGCATCACAGATTCTGTTATGCTCTCATCTTCACTCTCACATTACAAAAGGAATGTGAATTATGACTCAATAGTGCATAGAGGTGAGGATCTACTGTAGTTATATACAACAATGAATTTTGAAACACATCCTAACTCATAAAGTATATTTCCAAAAAGCCTTCACACCCTTGAAGAGAAAAAAATACTGTCTTTGGAGAAAGAGCTGAAGGTGTCACTGACAGTTCACCCTCAATGTTGCTTCAGTTTCACCACTGAGGTCCTGACCTGGGTTCAACTGACTGCTTAGTTTGGCAGCCCCTGGTCAAATTTGGAAAGATTCAGTTTGAGAAAAGCCTTCAGTGACATGGCATCACCTCTACTCACCACTGTGCAAAAGCATCACCCTAGCAAAATCATGGCAAATTCAAAAGCTGTATATGAATAGCAGAATTCAAAACTGTAATGGTAATGGATGAAAATGCAAAGGCAACATTAGCACTTGAACAAGAATGTCCTAATTAAAGTATTTCAGTAAGGAAACTGCTATTTCCCTCAAACATATATTTCTATTACCATTAAAAGCAACATGCCTAATTACAATAAAGATTTAAGTCACAATCACAGTTTCATTAGCAACCATTTCAGCAGAAAGTGTATGTTTATTAGGCAATTCTCTGTCCTATGAATTAAAAGGTGTCTGTGGGCCTACTGAATATAAAGCAAGGTAAAAAAACCCTGCAAATATTTGCAAAATAAGCTACCATTTAGCTTACTGAAACTATCCAAATGGTAAGATTCTACAACACTGCAAGAAAAATCTGTCCTATTCCTGAAGTAATGACATTTTTCCCGACAAGGATCATGGCACCTCATTAAGTTTTGTTCCATGCAATATAACATGTACAACTGAAGTGCAAAGGAGTTTCTAGAGAGACAGGCTCAGATTATTCCCAGTCTAAACGGGCAAGCCAAAGGCAGCAGGGAAAGGGAGGCTTTTTCCTCACTGCCATCCAGTGCAGGACACGTCCCAGTATCATGTGACGAGCCATCACAGTACCCAACCCGTAGGGCAGGTCGCTTTTCACAAAGCACAGTCAAATTGTATTTTAGATTCCCTGTGTCACATCATCATGACATCTGTGCTCATTTAAAGGACTCAACTGATTTCAGATGACTGTTCTGAAAACTTAAAATTAGAAGTCTTAGAAATTATGGCCACTATCAACAACAAAGATCTGACTGAACATGGTTCAGTGTCACCTTTGAATACAAATACTGTAAAACACGACTTCTTAATGTAAGTCTTACACAGACAAAATCTAGAAGCCTCTCTGTACTCAAAATGTGAAGGCACTGAGTATATCCTACTCAAGAAGGAAGCAATAGAAAGGTATTCAGGCAAACAGAGACAGGACTCTATTCATTAATGATTTCTGTGTCGTCTAGCTAGAGACGAACTTCTATAAGCATCAGTGTTAGCACAAGCCTGATATTTACACAAAATAATCTTAAGACATTTACTAACCTCATTCAAAAAATGTCCCTAAATTGATAGAAAATCTTGCTCCACCTAGAGCAAAATTCTAACTCTTGCCTGCTAAACAAGTAGATATGGCAGTATTTTTACTCTGTGCTTTTTTCCCTGTAAATCAGCATACACTTTTATTTGCAACTATAGCAGAGATTAAACAGCAACCACAATGGCAAGCAAGGGAGAAAAACTCCCTTAAAGAGTGTATCAAGTATGCAGGACATTACTCCTACAGAAAAATATATATTCTATGTTCATGGATTCATTGAATTTGGTGATTCAAGTTGTACTACGCAGAAGGATAGTTGTGATCATGCTGGGCACTAAGCAACATGTACTTAGACAAGTACAAGGCAAAATAAAGTATGAAGTTTGCTGGCACAATCAGACAAAAAAACTCCCTAATAATAAAAACCCCATATGGATAGATCAGACAGCTTTCACTTAAATACCTGACACTTAATCAAGTGATAGACACCTGCATGTTCCTGGCAGCTTTAATAAACCCTTTTTTTAAAAACAGAAATAAAATATTCTCCACACTATTTCCTATCATATCAAGTACAAACATGCTTTCATTTAACTTCAGGAATGGAATGTGTCTTATTTTAATCCTTCACCTTTGTTCAGTTGAAGAAATTTGTGCTGCTGATAATAGGAGGCAAACCAGATCTTACTTAAAATGTGATTTATGCTCTGTGTTTATATATTCTCAGGGACATTGCATTCCATATTGATAACAACTTGTTTTTTGAGGGTTTTGGATTTGTTTTCTTTCCTTTTGGTTTTTATGTTTTTGATGTAGTTACTCCTGGAAAAGCAGCTGTTAGAATCACCAGGCTCTTGAATCAGCAAGTTCATATACGTCAGGCACTCATTTCAGTTTTACCTGAAAAACTCTACTATGCATTCCATAAATCACAGTGTGTTAATAGACAGGGGCATTCATATGGCTTTGGCACCAACACTCACTTTAGCCAGGGAGACTGTGTGTTCCCAGACAGGGATCATTGTAGGAGCTGCACAGTTACAGATCCTGCATGTACAGTCGTAGATGTGTTCATGTATGACCTGCTTTCTTCCAGTGCCTTGTTTGAACCCAGCACAGAAGTTTTTATATATATATATCAACTACAAGATCAACACCTACAGGGTGGGTGCCTGCTTCACTATCTAGTGCAATGTAGCCCCTGGGCAGCTGGAGTCAGTTCCTGTCAGTTATGGCAGCTTCAGTATATGCTGCAGACTGTGCAGGGCCACACAACTTAGGTGCATTCCATCAAATTTTTGCTTTAAAATGTAAAACTGAGGCTTTAAAATGTACAATTGAGATCAGATGCTTTATTTTCCAAATTAAGGGCAGGATTATCATCTAACAAGAAATCAGTGCAATCACTTGGCAGCAGGTCCCAAGAAACAAAACCATTTGCAGATCCAAGGTTGCCAGGACAAACTGCAAAGATAATGAACTCATTTTTGAGTAGAAAATGGGATTAAGGGAAAAAAACGGAGACAATAGGAAACAGGATTAGTTATGTAGCAATAAATACTGCGAAGACAAGACTACGAAAAGAAACAAAGATATCTTTAGAAAAATGAGAACTAATCTGACATGAAAGTAATTCTCAAAATTCTCACATTCTAAGCATCACAACCAAACCATCCTTCTTGATCTGGGAATTTAGCAAGCCTAAGTTCTAAAATAGGTAACGAGATATAAACAAAAGATTAAGAATTATCTCCCCATGCTAAACCACTAGTCACAGTTTCTGGGCTTGTTGAAAGTTCTACATCTACAGAAATACAAATGACAAAAAAGAATTGTCCAGTTACTCTATGTATTTAAAAAATTCTCCCTCAGGGAAAACATGGCATAAGCATGACTTGTTTCTAAGTGACTGCATTTCTACACGACTGGCTATTCTTGACAGTCCTTCAGAGACTCCTGTCAATTCCTGACACTTTTAGACTGATTGAAGCTTTTGATACAAACTGTGAAACACTGTTGCCTCTCAATAAAACACTGAGGCCTCTCAATAAAAGTACATTGTAGTTCTAAAGAAAATGTGTTACTCTAAACTATCTGGATCAGCAATGACATAGCCCACAAAAACAACGTATGGACAAATAAGCAAATTTCCACCACTGTACTACAGAGACTATTGACAGAGGAAGAAATCCAACCCATCAGTACAAAAGTAGTCTGTTCCCTTTCAGGTACCACTTGTGATGCCTTGAACCATTCTCTCAGAACCACAGCTATCAGTGGAAGCTCACCTTACTAACATCTTGCAGAGTATCACAGGCTCTCTCACTACCCTGTTTAGTTTTTCTTCCTCTCTTTTTTTCTTTCTTAAAATCTATGCCATAAAATTGTACATCATATATATTTTAGTTCTATTCAAATTCAACATTAGGCTTGGAACACAGTTATACGCTACAGGTATTTTTGTAAAAATCTGTGAGTACTTTAATATAAAAGCCATGGACAGCAACCTAAAGCAATTTTTGACCGTGCATAAATAGTTCCATGTGTGTTGTTCATCTGGAGTCTCACTGGAGACGAATAATGACCTTGTATTTCATTCTCATTTACTCTGAATTAGCCAAACCTTGTGTTTTTAATTACATACTTAATACACCTGGCATGGTCTAATTACAGAAAACAAAACATCATTTAAACAAAAGGTGACCTTGAACTCAGTCTATCAAAATACTGGTTAACTTTAAGTTTTCAGTTTTTAACAAACTGCCAAGACATGCAATAGTAATTTTCCAAATGTGATCATATGCCTTTAGAGCAACAGACTTACTGCATCAGGAAACATCTGTACACACTTTTTACGGCTTTCCTCATTATTAATGCAAATCCATCTTAGATTTCAATAGTGCTATAAACAGTTCTATAGGTAAACACACAGTTCACACCACTGGTACTTGTAATGTATTAGACTATATACTAAATCTAGATTTGACAAGCAGCAGCCTGTTGAAGGTGAAACAATTTTTTTTCAGAAGCTGGTGAATTTGTATGAGTATCGCAGCTATGAACAAAGGGAACATGAAACTACAGCAATGCCCATCTGCTGTAAAAGAGGCAACAAAGGGCTTTGGCACAAAAAAGTTATATAAATACACTCATTGCCATACCGCTGAAATGTGGTTACTTACCTGTTTAAACTGAGTACGTGCTCCAGTTCCTTCTTCAATAGTGTTAATGGGTTTCAGTGATAAATTGTTTTTACAAGAATGTTTCATTAGTGAATAGTCTTCTCATATTTCATACAGGGTTTTTTACTCCTGTTTGTGACTAAGTACTCCTATAAAAATTCAGCATATTTAATAAAGCATCTCAGATTTAGAGTCAACAGAATGTGGTGCCTACACAAAATTCAATAAAGTCTAAGATTTCTGTAAATATAACCAGATCATATACCCTCTTACATTTCTTTTTCTTTGACATTGCAAATTCATTTTAGTACAGGAATAAATTAAGTTCACCTTCTCTTCCAAAGATTTCTAGCAATTTCCTTGTTCTTGTGACTTTGGACATCATTAACAGCCCTAGAGATTCCTGCCTCAACATGCCAGAACAGCAAATATGCAGTGCATTTGAGGTAAATTATGTCAACAATAGCATTAAGGAAAGACAGAAATGAAAATTTGAGCATGCTCAGCAAAGACCTACCAAAGGCCTAGCTAATTTATAATCAGCTGGCTTTCAAAGATGTATTCTCAGAATATTTGTCTAGATTCTGTATTGCTGACCAGTGCAGATTTCTAAACTAGAACACTCTAACACACAGGCAGTAGAGAAGCCAGCTATTGGAAATTCTGACAATGTTTCAGCATGAAAACAGATTAATATCACTGCTGACACAGCCATTTTGACAACAGAGACAAGAAAGTTAGTGTGTTTTGCATATGTAATAGGTCAGAATGGACAGACACTAACTGAGAAAAATGATCCTTCACCCATCATTAGGTTTTTGAAATTCCTATGAAAGTATCCTATATAGATAAGCAAATATATTTAAGCATTCATCACTTAATTTACTTAGCTGGCATAATAAAGATGACCATCACTGTCTAGAAGAGAAAGCAATCCCAAACTTTCAATATCAAACAAGTGTAATACATTAAAAGAAATTAAATACTAAGGAAATTTTCACAACATAAGTCATGTATGTATTAGACCTTGATATGGTGAATGTATACCTCACTTCTCATTTCACTGAACTATGACAGCATCAGAACCTAAAGTTCACAAGCTGACATGCTCCAAGCTGCCCAGAAGGGGACACAATCTACACAAGACAAGCTTGTCATGAAGTAGTTGATCATGTGAAAGTGAAGATGAGATATATGGGAATGAGCAGAGTTTACATTGCTTTAGCTATACCTGTTCCTACAATATAGGCTATGCCAAACACATGAATACAATACTCACTAACATACTGTGAAAATAAATTTTTACAGGTCCAAAGAGTGTTTCCTTCTACCTGGCATAGCTATGCTGGTTTGAAATGAAAATAATCCTGTCTGTCAAACAATGCTAGTGACATAAACATAAGCTGGCATGTTATACTAGCACAGAGGAATATAGTCAGTGCTAGGTGGTTAAAAGGGTAATCTGGAGAAAAAACTTTGAGACAAGGCAAGGCAAAAATGAAAAGTTTTCATCAACTCTGAAAATAGTAGGCACAAAGAGTTAAAATGTAGTTTACCTGCAAATCAAAAACAGTAATAGTTTATCTTGAAGAATATTTCTCTAAATAGGGGAGAGGGAAAAAAATTAATATTTCACCAGTTTGACCATTTTAAAACAGGCAAATTAAGATAATATTTTTGTTCAATTAAAAATAAGCCAAATAAACTGCCATAATTTGGTTTCTGAACTGCTCAAAGCATGCAGTTCAGAATTCTATAACTATATATTCTATGGCTATATAAATTCTATAACTAGAATTAAAAGCACTATAAACTTGTCAAATATCCTGAAAGAAGGCAAATCCATGGTGAATGTAAGAAAATAATCCTAAATTTTTTTTCTTTTGTTTTGGAATCGAGAAACAACCCTAAGACCTTCTAAGACAGTTTTCCTATGTTGGAATGCACATTTCTAGTAATGAACTTAATAAACCTATCTTGATATATGTATAGTCTAAGATACTTTCTTCATTTAAGCCCTTAGTAACAGCTGTAACACATGACAATGTAGTTCAAACAGGAAACACTTCAATCTAAAAAAGCATTCTTAGAAACTGCTAGACTACATAAATGAAAAACTGAGACAGAAGATAATGTCTAATCTCCATGTATGCTTTCTACACTACACAACTATTTTAATAAGACTGGAAGCATCCTTGAAGATAAATTACTTGCTGCCTATTTCTACAGGATTTTATTTACATGTTATCTTCACACTGTTCACACATGAAATAGGAGAGTGGTTTTGTTTGTTCATTTTTTAACCTGACAGTATTTTGTCTTTGGTTCCAAAAAGAAAGATTCTAAACTCAAAAATCATTTGCATGAGTCTATCTAGCACCTATTCAATGCATAGGAAGAGAAAGCTGGCCCTTAGGGAAGACGGCACATGGACCAACAAATGTCTCCTGGCTCTTGTCAATGGGTTAAAAGGCAGTTACTATATTTTTGTTCCTGTGCTGCAGTTCCAGAATGAAGGATAGCTTGTCACAACTTAAAATTAGTGGTCTGATGACAGATGTCCTATTCCTGGAGAATCAGCTATTCCCACCTGCAGAAGCTCATGCTGCATAGACAGAACCGACACATGAGGGAATTGATCATATTCCTGGCAGCTACTCACAACTTGGTTATGCTCCAGGGACCTTCCAACTGGAAATGAACTCCAAATCTTTATAATAATTTCTGGTGTGGGTATTTATACACTCATGAATATAGTGTTTTATTTGTGCAATATTCTCCCTAAGCCAGACATGTAAGGGAAGATTTAATAACCTATATAACTTGAGTAGGTTAGCCCTCCTTAGAGGAATAAGAATTGTTGAAGATTGTTCGAAGAGCTATAACAAGACATAACATCATAAAATTTTAAACTAAGGATGAAAAAAAAAATACTGCTAAGTTGTCTGATCTATAAAATTGTGACACAGGCCCCCAAGGAAAGTGATGGGAGTACCTTCCACTCCATGGTGCTAACCTAGTCTGGAAAAACAATTCAGTAGCAACTCTGCTTCAGTATGGACAGAAACAATCACTAAGCAATTTTAATGCCTAACTTTTCAGTTTAACAGTAATTTGGACAAGAACCACCTCGCTGAATAAAAATAATACAGTAGCATACAAGAAAAGAAAGCATCAGAATTAATATCAGTTGCTGATTTGCTTTAAGATAGTATCCACATGCACTCATATTACCACATCAATGCATCCCAAATACAAGCAGCTCAGAAACCACTAAAAGAATAGAACATTTTTCTGATAATTTTGAGTTGTAGTGAGTATCACCCGTGGACTAGTGTAGTTTTTGTGATTTCACAATGTGCTCACTTAAATGTAAAGGGAAAATGAACAGAAATAAAAATTTTGAAAGGCCACCAAAAAATCATGACAGCCTATGTGAGTCACTTTTCACTCTTCGCAAGAACCCATCTGCTTACAACTTTAACAGTCAATACTTAAAGATCATTTATTAGAACACCAAAAAGCTTAAGCTCAGAGATCAATGATGCTCAAAGTAGTAGTGTACTCAGGTACAACACAACTTCCTCAAATACAAGGTGTCTTCAAGGTAACCCACAATTTACTGGCAGTTGCAAACTACAACTGAAACCCTGAAGATTTTTTGGTGTAATTGAAGATAAACACTGACTGAAGAAGCAGTATTATAAACACGAGTTCTAAACTACAACTTAAATAACACAGGTAAGCCAAGTTAATGCCATGGGGAATTAGAGGCAGAAACCTGATATTCGCAGAAAGGGATGAGGGGATCAAAGAGGGTCAGCATGAATTCTCAGAGGAGCAAACTAGAGATAAGCAGATATCTTACAGACATAAGAAAACTTAAGTAGAAATTACTAGCTAGAAAATCTCTAACTAAGTCAGAATTAAGTTTACACATCTTCAGAGCTCATACCAGAAAAGGTGATAAATCACAGCTGCCAGAGAATCTATTGGCAATCTATACCTGACAGAAAGGAAGCTTCTAGCGTAACTCGTGATACATCTGAGATGAAAAATTATTTCAACTAGATATTCACTCATTAATTGTTCTTGCACATTGTTGTGCTCAGCATTTATAGGAAAGGGAAGGGTGGATAGCAGAGATAGAATAAGATGAATCTGTTTGTACATAAAAGCAAGAGGAAGCAATTTATAAAGTGAGGAAACGCATTTAAAACAAGGGTTGCAGATGCCATTGTTAGAAAACCGTAAAATAGCTTTTGAGTCAGTCTTTTACTTTTGTAGTTATTGTACGAGTGGGGTATTACACCTATTACAACAGAAACAAAGTAGTAGCTCAAAACAAACACTTCCAGCCAGCTTCAAGAGCCATTTCTTCCTATTCTTTCTTTCTTCAGTTTTAACTGAAATACTGCTGGAATAAGACAATGTGAACATCTTCTATAGTCATATCAGTAAACAAAACTACAACTCAATATACATCAACTATTTACCTCTACAACTCTGCTTCTCTAATACAGTTACAATTAGATTATATTGCCATGGAGAATAATCACTGTTCCAAGCTTTTCTCTAATTTTGATTGCAGCTAAAGTTTTTCCCTTTATTTTTGTCCCAGAATGCTTTACTACTGAAAAAAAATCCCAGTTCTTCTTAATGTCCGCATAGGAAACCAAAACCATAAACCTGTCAGTAAAAGAGAACAAGCATTAAATATTCCAGTGTTACCAGAAGACTTACAGCCTTGTGGTGGTTTCACTATTTTAGTTTCTTTGTAATAGTGTGTGAAGTTAACAATCCCAAAACTTAAATGAGTCTTTCTTATGTAAACAACTACACAGGACTCTTCAATGAGAAAATTAAGTGAGCACAGTCAAAACTGCCATTATTTAATCTTAAAAGTAATTTACATTTTCTCCTCATAAACATACATAATTACAATACTGCTTATTTATTATTTCAGCCTTCAATTGTGTCCTCTACAAGCTCCTCATCAGAAATACACTCCAGAATAGCCTGGCTCCTTTTTCCCCACAATTCTTCCACACTCCCACTATTTTCTCCAACCATTTTCTGTACACTTTCTAACTATTTTGGTATTTTAAAGAAGTTTTCTCAAGGAGCACACAACAAAAAAAAAACCAAAACAACTCCTAAAATTATGTATCGTTCTCCCATTTATCTCATAGAATCATACTCTAGTTTGAGTTGAAAGGGAATTAAAGATCATCTCATTACAATCCCCCTGCCATGGGTGACACCCTTCACTAGACTAGGTTGCCCAAAGCCTTCCATGCTTGCCTTCCAGGACAGGGCTTCCAAAGCTTATCTAGGTTTCATTTTATTAAACTAATGGATATTGAAGTATATTTCCTGAAACTCTTTGTTTAATTCACGAAGGGCTTAGAGGTGGTGTCTGCCATGTGGTTGAAAAGCTGAGCAATCTTCCTAAACTCTCCCATCTGAATTTTTTTTTAAATCTTTAAAGAAGAAAATATCTGATGTCTTAGTCCTGGAGGCATGTGACTTCAGCAAGAAGAAAGGCGGGTTGTTTTCCTGGCTTGAATCATACGACAAGAAGCACCCAAAGTACAATCTTAGACCATTTTTTCCAGCATAAAGAAAGCCAGTATGATTTGATATATTTTCCCAAATATATAGTAACCACTAGAAAAACTTACTTCCACTAAAAGAATTAGAAAAATGAAGACGTGAACATGTAGCCATAAGCTCACAAAGATGATCCACAAGGGGATATAAAAACAACATTAAAGTCTCAGTGATAAACTGGTTCATTAGATCAGCCAGAAACACTCCTATTAAGCTCTTGTGAAATTTCCCTGAAAAATGTAATGAAAATATTGCCAGAAGAGCAGTGCACTCCTAAAAAGTGCCTAAGGAACAACTCCTGGTTTTGTTTTCAAAAAATTGTCCAGATAAAAGGGAAGGAGACCTCCTTCTAAAAACAAAGAGGATTATTACAAACCTTGCCATCACCCACAGAAACTGATCCACTTGGCTGTGCATATACATCCAGTAGCCTTCCTAACACTTTTTGATGAAGACATTCTCAGAGAATAGTGAGACTTTCAACAATGTGGCCTATCATTTAAGAAGCCCGGCAATATGAGTCTTGTGACAGTAACCACAAAATCCCCAAACTGTTATCATAATTCATAATCACTTGGGTTGGATGGGACCTTCTATATCATCAAGTCTGGCCATCAACTCAACTCTGGAAAGCCTTTTTCCTGGACAGGGGCTTGACCCTCAGGTTAGGAGTCTGATGCTCTCTCAACTGAGCTACACACCCAGGACTATCATGGAGAGTTGTAAGAGATTCTAGAATAAAAATTGCCTTCATGAAGCTACAGAAAATGTAAGTCTTTCAACTATCATAACCTGCTTAGGACTGTCATGAAAAATAAGCTGCAAGCAAAAGACTAGTAAAATGACTGTGACACGTGGATTAAAGAAGTATCCAAATGAGATCCCAGACATAAATCAGGCCAAGACCAGAAACAGTTATTCATTTATTCAAAATTATTTCTTCTCCATTATCAGGAAAAGTAGGCCCATTGAAATATCTCAGGTCCCAGAAAACCAGTTCAAGTATCTCCCTAAAATCTACTCACACACAGTTCTCCAGTCTCCATTATCCAGTATTATCAGTGAGGTCACGAGATAGCAAAAATGAGTCTTATACTAGATATATGAATTCTAAATAGCATCATCTTTTCTGTAGAGCACCAAGATCTTCCTTGTTTGTTCACACAAATTATCATACTGCTGTGCTCGTGATAGACAGAGGCCTAGATTGTTCCTAATACTCTACTGACATGATTGAGCATAAGGTGAAATAAGCCAGGCAGGAACAGTTTCTTCAACGGCTCTTAGTGGTGTATCTCAACAAAGCATGTTGTGATGAACTTCACCAGCTGCAAGACTTCAACATTTGTTAATAACATACTTGCCAGTCATCTAGCTATTGCAAAATACCAACAAAGTTTGAGCCAGCTCTGATTAGATGACAGTTCTAGGGACCACTGGTCACTCCAGCAAAATGCCAAGAAAAGCAATCAGGCCAGCCGGAAGCCCTTGTACAGCAGACAAGTCCTTTTTGTAAGAAGTCCCAGAGAAAGCCAGCAACTTTAATACACAGGAATTTGGAAGCAGTACTTCTGTATATGTGATATGGGGCAATTTGAGGACAATTCTGCAAAAAGAAATGAAAAAGCAGCTAGACTGAATCTCTGTCTCTGGCAAATGTGAGCAACAATGTAGAAACTCAAAGTTATCTTAGCTGTAAAACAGATGGTATTTCTGCTTTGGATCACTGAGGAGGAACCAGACACAGTGCTCCTCTCAATAAAGCAAGCAACTGCAATGGTGCTTCTTAGTGACTGAGTTATGGATGCATGACAAAAGTGCTGGATCAGGAAGAGCTGATACAGACCAGAAAAACTCACCCACAAGTCAGAGGTGAGGATGAACTTCAAGGTATAGAAGACTGCTGAAATGAGTCTCAGCAGGTATGCTGGGTGAACCTTGGCTTACAGTCAAATACCCACTCAGCTGCTCACTTACTGCCTCTCCTTCACAGGACAGGGGGACAAAACAGGACTAGAAAATTCTTGTCTCAAGATAAAGCCAGGAGAACTGCTTATCAATTAGCATCATGGGCAAAACATACTCAACATGGGGAAAATGTAGTTTACTGATAATAAAAATAAAAGCAATAGTTTGCCTCTTCTCCCTCCCTCGCCTCCCGCGTCCCCCAACCCCCGTCTCAATCACTCCATAATTACCATCCCTACTAACAACCTCTACTGTCCCCACAAGTAAGACACTTGATCACTTGATCTCTTACAGTTGTTGACCATCCACAACTTCTCAGGGCATTCTGATCCAGTGTATCAACAAGCTTATAATAAAAACTGTCATCTTTATGTCCATTCTAAAGCTATCCTCTTCCAATTTAAAATTGTTGCCCCTTGTCCTATCACCACAGACCCTAGTAAAATGTCTCTCTCCATCTTTCTTAGATGTAGGTATGTATTTTAAGAATGCAGTAAAATCCCCTGTAGCCTTCTTTCCTCCAGGATAAATAACCCCAACTCTCTCAGCCTTTCCTCACAGGAGAGATACTCCAGCCCTCTTATAATTTTCTGTGGCCTTCCTCTGGATCCACTCTAACAGATCCCTATCTTCTTGTATATCAAGGATTCCAGAGCTAGATGCAGCATTTCAAGTGGAGTGAGAATAGTTGAGAATTCTTTACAATTATCACTTCACTTTTCCCCAGATAACCAATAAACTGAATATCAGATTAACCAAAAAAACCCAAAGAAAACCAACCAACCAATCAAACAAACAAAAAAGGAGTTAGAGAATTCTTTCTCTTAATCACTCCCACCAAGTAAGGCTGAGACTCCTGGATCACCGAAACAAAGGCAGTTCTCTGGGCTTCCAACTACCCTTGTGAATTCAAGGTGCAGTTATGACATGGATCACATAATGACCACCCCCTTCACTCTGTAACAAAAAATGCATGAAACAGAAATGAAAATTGGATTACACCTCTGCTAACCAAACACTTCTGCTACCATTCTGTAACTGTTGTCCACTAAGTGGCAGTTTTCACAATTAGCACAGTATACTTCAGATGCCAGGTGAAGTTCATTGCACTGATTTTCAATTTAAAACTGTAAAGTATTTTCTTGGCCATCTGCAAAAACCTCTCTCTCCCATATGCTACAATGGCAGCTGCCAGCAATAAAAGCATTTCAGATAGTAACTCACTGATTAAAACTGTCAGGGTATTTTTCAATGAAGGAATCTCGTCTCTGGAATTAATTTCCCCCTAACCCATGGTCAAACATTTTATGTTTGCTGGCTTTCATAACGTGGGATATGGAATTACAGAACAAAAAGATCATGGTGTTTGGTGACAGGACAGTTTGAGGACCAAAGGATATGGCAGCTATTGCTCTTTGGAGGTGCAGTAAGATGCAGGTGAACAAAGGAAGAACTGAATTAAAATCAAACTGCTCCTTTAGGATTTAGGTTAAACTTTTTGGCAAAATTTTTGAAAAGTACCTGTGCTAATTGTAGGATAGCATCGTTATCTGTAAAAAAGGTGGGTGCAGGGAAAACAGCTTGCTGTTGGAAGTGATACACCCACTCCACACACATATAACT
Organism: Turnix velox; assembly: GCA_013400935.1. Taxonomy (NCBI): domain Eukaryota; kingdom Metazoa; phylum Chordata; class Aves; order Charadriiformes; family Turnicidae; genus Turnix; species Turnix velox. The sequence continues at coordinate 343,198 of VZTY01019388.1, forward strand.
GAAGAACCTCTGAAACTGAGCAGCACTCAGTCCTCAGCGAGCTGCTGTTACCATAGCAACAACTCTTTCAAACACAAAAAACAGGTCAGGTAATTTCAGACTAACCACCATTCCCAGTGTTGCTGTTTTCACTAGTAGTTTTGAATTAGCCCACCTCTGTGATGATCAGTGGGCTGTTGCCATAGAGTCATCAGCCAGCACTGAGTTAAAAACAAGACTCTTGAGTTTTCCAGTCCATGGGGATAACTCAGAGTTTGGCCTCTTTCCAACTACTGTTCTTTCCCCCAAATCCTTCAGAAAACCTCTTCAGAGGCATCAGGTATTTTTAACCCATTTTCTCTGCAAGTAACCTTTCCTCTAGAACTGTTTGGGGCTAACACTTTTTGTGTTTTTTGGTTTTGTTTTTTAAATAATAGGGCACTATATAATTCAGGAGTTAAATCCTGCTGTGACGTGAAAGCTGCATCATTTGGTCACAAAGTTATTCCTTCAAAAAGCTCTATGTTACAGTACCATTCAAAACATGTTAGCAATTGTCAGAGACCTTGATGGAGGGAATAACAACTACCATAAAACAGGTCTCTTTGAAATCCAGGGCAAAGAAGTTAACCAGCTCAACAGACAACAAAAGAAACAGCCAAGCAGGTACACACCAAGCTTCACCAGGATTTACACACTCCTACTGATTCCTCCTCTGTTTCTCTGAAGTAGCACTGACGGTGGGCTGCAGGCAGGTGCTCACATCCCAGTGAATCATCAGCCACAGACAAAATCCCAAAGGAGAGGCAGCAGTTTCATTTTTTAATTTAATGTCTTTGTTCAAACTTTGCAAAATCAAAATAAAAAGCCCCTTACACTTCATCATAAGAACCCTGGAAATAATGTATTTCTATCTCTAAGAACATCATCAGGATGACAGTCCGCATCTTGTGGCAATTATCCATATCTGTAGAGTGCATGTTCCTATGTGTGGAAAGCATTTAGAGTACGTATATGGCTGTAACTAATGGCAACCTTCAAGTAATGATTAACTTCAACAAAAACAATCATTCTATGAAAGTGATAACCCAACTAACTACAGGGAAAGCAAACAAAAACCCCACAAACCCCACCTAAACCAAAAATACCCACACAGATGTTTACACCAGAAGCACATGAAAAACTACCATCAAAAATACTAGTATCGCCTCCAATTTTCAGCGCGACTAACGTCCAAGGAGCTCCCAGTAAGAAAGTCACACACTTCTTTAAGTAATACCTCAATCCAAAAAGCACAGCCTTCAAAGAGGATACCACAAAATAAAAAACAGTCATTTTAGGAAGCTCATTTTCACTGAAAGAATGTTTTTGATCTATTGGACTTTTTGAAGAAGTAGAAAAGTTTGTCTGCAAGTGTTTTTGAAGAACATTTTTTCCTCCATTCTTTCTTGATAGAAAAATATTCAAACATAAAAAACAACTAAATACATTGAGCTGTAGTGACACCATGAGGGAAAAAAACCTCAAACACGTTTTGAGAGTTCTTAAATCACATCTACAAGCACTACTGGATGTTCAGACAGTATCACCCAGTCAAGGCTGCAAAGTTCCTGCTTCTCAGCTGAAGACCACACCTCGTCCGTGACCTTAGCCTGCTGCAGCATAAAGTAAAACAAGCAGAAAACTTCCATATGGCTTAACCAAACTTGTCTTAGCTCTCACTATGGCACACTAAAAACTGTCAGAGAAACACAGCCAAATTCTATACATTATTTGCTAACAAAAGCAGCACGGAATTTTCTCTGTTCTTCATAAAGCTCAATAATATTAAATGTCAGCCATTTAATTTACAGAATTTTGTTTATGAAATACTATTAACATTTATGCTTAATATATAATCCACATGGTACTTACTGGCTGCCAATCAAAATATGAGGCACTGAAATCTAATACAAGCTTTTTGAGTACTGAGAGTTACCCACATGGACAATGAACTAATCCAAACTTTATTTTTTCTGTTAAATTGCTAGAATCCTATTGAACAAGTTCTCATGCTCCTATTTGAGTCCAGTAAAAATAATCTTTTTGAAAAAGAATTTGAAAAAAAGCTAAACTGAAAAAGCCATCCCATGTTCTTTACCAAACCAAATAATGAGGAAATACTCTTCAAAACTAAGGAGCTACAAAAATTCACTTGCAAAATTACAGTCGCCCACTCTCCTGAGACAAGTTTTATTTTTACTTTTCATTATCATAATACATTATAGCAAAGAGTAGGAGAACAGATTTTGTTTCATGATGATATATTTGCGTAAATTTGTCATAGAGATGATTCCAGAGAAATCTGCTGAGACCCTGAAGTAGAACATGCACCCCTTGGAGTCACAAAGGTGTGGTACACTGTCCTGACGTTAACAGTGAATCATGCAACATGGAAACTATTTGGATTAAATATCCTCTCCCCTTCAGTTGTTTTGTTGTTTTGGTTTTTTTTTCTTTTTGTAAGGAAAAAAAAATAGAAAGCTAAAGCTCAACTGGTTTGATGAACAATAAAGGATCACCTAAAACTTGTCCAACCACAACTGTTTTTTCCAAGTATTGGAAAACTCTTTCTAGGCTATACACATTACTTAGCTATTACACAATGATCTCAAAGAGGTATATTAGTGGAGACAACTGGTTACTAAGGTAACAAGGTGTTACTTTAAACCCACAGCACTGCCCCAGCTCATCAGCTTCACTCATTTCTTTCCTTGTCTCTCTTTAAACTACGCACAAATTACAGCCCTGCTCTATCACTGAACATACACACTAGAGCTACACTCCAGTTTCTCTACCCAAGCTAATGAGTAAAAAAAAAAAAGGGGGGGTTGGTGGGAAGAGGTAAGAGTTAGACAACACAAGCATTTTAAAAATGCTGGAGTTAAGCAGTTTCATTTTTAATAATAATATGAATTTGAAAGTTAGTTGAAAAAATAAGCTTTGAAGTGTCTTTTTACTAGAAACTATTCTATAATTTAAAAACATATTGCACATTGACACTATCTGAAATGATAAAATATGATGGCAGGGGATGCTTTATATTTTCAGGGGAGAAAAATGGTTAAATTTTACTGACCAAATCTTGCCTGAATATTTCCAGAGGCAGACTACTTGTTTGGAAATAACAGCTGATTGTGAATTGCAAAAACTGTCAAGGTTACCCAAGGTCTAGCACCTCCAAAATACTGACCCTCCTAATTAATTATGTCACTATCTTTGAGAGGCTGAGCTTGTAAGACCTATGTGTTCTCAACATCTTTTATGATTACTGGCTGATGCTTCGCCAGCAGCAGCTTAACAAGGAACAGGAAATAAGGCCATTGGAATAACTTACAAGAGGAGGTCACCTACATCAGTCCTCTCTTCCAGGTCTTCAACACTCACAAAAATGACAACTTCTGCAACCCCCTGAGGTAATCTACGACATTACTATTATTATTATTCTATTAGACAGTGCAGTACTGGCACTTCAGAATGAATGACTCTGTGATCAGAGTAACAGCTTTAAAATAATCCTAGAATACGAGATAAACAGACTGATTCTATTTACTGTCAAAACAATTATAAAAGACTAAATTACTAGGCTTAATTTTCAATTATTTACTTCTCTAAATAATAGGGGACGGGTCAGATTCAAAGAGAAATGATCCTCTGTTCAGTACTAGTTTGAGAAACACTCTGCTCAGGTAGTGAATTCCCCTCCTCACTGAAAGAAAAATTTTTCCTTTGTAATCGGAATGTACAAAAGGAGATGGTTACATCAGTCAGTATTTGACTTACACAGTTTAAATATAAAAAAATCCAAATTGTAATATGTTGGTCAATGCTCTTTGCCTAATGGAAAAAACCCAAACAACCCAACAGATTCTACATTTTGAGTTGACATGTCAGGCTGGCACAACCTCCCTACTGCCTGCCTCAGCAACTGCATGGTCAGTCTAAAACATCACAGCCATGTCCTGTAAATCACCTACAGATTAATTAATATGAATATCTCTCCCACTGAATTACCCTACCACTTCATTTTTCAAAATAACCACTCAACACACAAGTTTTGTATCAACCACCTATTACAGGTTGAGCTTTTCACTTTCCTTAAAAAATTAACTAGATAAATCATATTATACTCATATTCATTTTACAGTCTCCCCTATTAGCTGAGTCTAAATTGAAATTAATAAAACTCTGCATGCAGGCTGTTGATATCAATAAAACTTTTATTTATCTCATGTGCATACAGCCCCTGCAAACCCAGAAACCAAACTTTCATATTTACTTTGTTAAGAAAACATTCTTTCTGTCAGCATCCAGAAACACTTCATGGGATTCAAGAAACTAATTATAAACAAAGCAAAACTAATATATGCTAATTATAAACAAAGCAAAATTAATATATGCTAATACTTCTTTTAAAATTTTAAAATTATTTGAAGGATAATGTTAAATTATTGAAAATAAATTAAGTACATTCACTCCCATTCATTAGGAAAAAGATTATAATGAACAAATTCTTTTACCACTTGAATAAAACCAGAGGAAACCCAGACAAGGTTTTGGATGAAGAAGTATTTACAGTGAGGATAACTCTGGCGAGCCTCATTACTGAAGTTTTCATTAAAGTCTATATCGTCTTCAGTCATTTTATGGTATTTAGTCCTTTAACAAAACAAATGTCATGTTACACATTTATAAATATTAACTGAAGTGCTCAGTATCGGTAATAATAATATTTCACAATGATTACACACTAACATATTTGTTTGAAATCCAGGGAAATATTCCACCATGAGTAACAGATGGCTTTTTAAATTTTTGTTGCTATTCCAAAATCTTTAAGTCACCCAAAATGCATCTACTTAAACATGATACTGCAGTTATTGCAGAACATGATCTACATGTTCACTGTTTAATATTTAACAATCTGGATACCATTCCTGTTTGGAAATAATTCTACTAAAGACAGAAATCATTATCCTGGCATTGCTATAATAAACAGATTTGCCTTTTTACATTTTATCATCTTGCAATAAAAAGTAAATTACTCATTTAAAATTAAATAATACATTCAATCAGCACAAAGTTTAGCAACTCATTCTGGTTAACATTAGTTCACAGGTTACCGTGAATTAGACATCACTTTCTGCAGTTCATTCAAATCCTTTGTTAACACTGTAACCCACACTAACACACACATTCCTACACGGCAGAAAGATCTGCAGGGCAATTTTACATCGTCGTGCTACAGTAAAATTTTAAGTAGCACAATTTTAACATGCACACATAGCACATCAATCTAGCAAGCTAAGATTTACCTGTCTTTCCCCATAGGATAAAAATAAGAACTTGGGCTTATTAAAAGTTCACCTTCTTTGCTGAAAACTATCTTCCATAAATGCCCATAAAAATGTGACAAATGCGACACAAAACATTGCTAAATCTTCAACAGTGAAAGAAAAGAAATTTGAGGGAGTTGTTTCAACATCACCTTGCAGTTACACTGCTCATTTAATACACAGCACTCTTCAAAATGGACATAACTCACAGAAAACTTTCCTCATGGAAAGAACAAAGCTATCACTACAGCAACATGGTCATATGACTATATATCTATAGAAAATAAGTGCTCTTAAAGAGACTGGTCACTTTGATAGTCGAAACAAACAGATCTATTTCAGCATTTTGATCCGAACAGCTGACACATGAGCTAAAACTTGGCCCATTAAATAGTTAAGCTTTATTCTGAAAAGCTGTTTATATGTGCATCATTAACATTTCTATGAATATCACACCCATACATTACACAGCTTTACCCCATTTTTATTTATTCAAAGACTTTATGCCACTTTTCCTCACAAAGAGCAGTACCATGTTGATTAAATACGGGCAGCCAGGTCTGCTGTGAATAAAATGCCACTTAACCTCGAATAAAACTGACAGAACTAGGGTTACAAATACTGCTTTCATTTTGCTATTTGCTGTATGCCTTTTTACATGTTTTCATGTATACCCTTATAGTCTGGCAGTATTAATTGAAGACAAAAAATACACAGGTGTAAAATATATACTACAAATTTAATATAAATGCTTAAGTTTGAATAAATACTAGTTGTTTTTTGCAAGATTAACATGCAATCATAGCTTTGACACTTCCTTTTCCAAGGCTGAAGTGGAACACCACTAAACCAAAACATTTAGAGGTTACTCTCTGAGAAATACGTTTCTCTAAGCTCCATGGATACAAAAGACACACACTTTTTGCTTTTTAGAATTTATCATGGGAAAACAAAAAGGGACAACAAAATAAAACAAAGATCAAAAAAAGCAACCCTATGCAAATTCCTACTCAGGGAAAAGACAGTGTCCAGAAGTGTTTAGGGTTGTTTGGTTTTATTTTTTTTTAAAGCAAGAAGAAAAAAACATCCCTTGTTGCACCTCAGTCCTCAAACTCAAGTAACCAGCTAAAACGGCAATAATGTAATATTCAAGGTGTCTAAATAGTACCAGAACTAAGTTCAGTTAAAAGTCATTTGCAATATACCTGATTCAATACAATGTAAAACTTTAAGGTCTGAGTGGCAATTTTTTCTCATCAATTTATGGAATTTGATGTCAATAACCACAAAAGACTGATCATGTAGCTGAAGGCCCGCAGGAGATACATCTCAAATTCCCATATGGCTTTAGTGAAAAAGAAATAAGATCAGCTTTTGAATTTGAAAACATATGCATTTTAATGGTGAAAAACAAAGCATGAATATGTACTTCTACAAGAAAAAACACTCCTAAAATTACTTTCTTTAAAGCTTGGATTGATGACCAAAGCATCCTATTTTTTTGGAAAAGTTCCCTATTTTCATTGGCATGGAGTTTTTAAAACATTTACGTCAGGAAAGAAAACAATGCCCACACAAAAACCTTCAAACCAGACCCAACATGAAATTCATTCTGCATTATTTTATGCATTCACTTAACAACCTTAAGAGAAAAGTTTCCTGTATCATTTATTTCCGTTAACCAAAAACATCATCAACTGTGTCAGATTAACTGCCAAATCTGCATTATGTTACGTTTGAACAAAGAAAACAACTATGTAATGTTTTGTCAAAGCGTAAAGTATACTAGAAACATGACAAAACTTCACTGTGACCTAAAGCAAATACACTATGTGGTCATACAAATTAGCTCCCAGTTTCACAGATCTAAACTTATATGTAGAAAGAAGCTAACAGATCAACTGCAGGGATTTATAAGGTTTGAGTTTTTCCTTTTCTCAGCTACCTCACACCTTAATGGCATTTCTGCTTCTCTAGTTTATGCAGTTTAAGTTTTCCCATTCAGAATTCTAGAGTATCAGCTCTTAGCATGACACTGCCATTCTGGCAAATCTTACACAGGTATATGATATGGGTAAGTAAGAATAACGGTTTAATTCAGTGAAAGAGTTGGAAGAACTACCACTTGCAGAGCATTCCTCCACTTCTACATAGAAGGCTGGAGAAATACTAGAGTTTACTAGCATTAAGTTTGATTTTGATAATTTATACTTCAGTTCCAGTATATCAATCCATTCTTTAAATAAAATTATAACAGCATCTACTATTAGGATCCCTTTCTAAATCACATCAAGGCTAATTCCAAACAAAATAGAACACAATTATTTAGTACTAAAAGTTTCCATTATTTATCCCTTTCATGAATGATTTAAAGACTTCATGTCAGCAACTGAAAACATTCATACTGGTCTCACAAAGGGTAGACAATTTATTATGCATGCTGCCCACTGACTTACTCTTTCAGAAAGTCTCTCAGGCCACTTTACCAATTCTGCCACTCACTGACTAAAATATAAATAGAAGTGCTTACGGAATACATAAATAAGTAATAATCGCCTATGGTTAAAACCATCAGGCTGTTAAAACCAATAACCTGTGTGATACAAGCTGGTACCAGATGCTTCAGAGAAGTATTTTATTGAGAGGACTACTCTGAAGCAGTACATCCATTATTCAACAGTTTTCCCAAAGTCTTTCTTAAGTTGCCTTATCTATGGAAGTATTTGGTTTTCATCACACTTAAAACAAAATTCCACCCCCTCAAATACACACAGCCTGCACAAGTAACTATTCACTTTTTCTATCGTATTTGGTCCTCAATCAGCATCATTCTATAGCAACAAGAGAAGGCTCAGAGGGGACCTCATAGTAACTTATCAGTACCTGAGGGGGTCCTACAGAAAGGCAGGGGAAGGAATTTTTAACATAATATCGGATGGGAGAACTAGAAACAACTTATGGAAATTGGAGGGGGGTAGGTTTAGACTTGACATAAGAAAGAAATTCTTTACAGAGAGGGTGGTGAAACACTGGAACAGGTTGCCCAGAGAGGTTGTGGATGCCCCCTCTCTGGAGGTGTTCAAGACTAGGCTGGACACGGCACTGGGCAGCCTGGTCTAGTGGGAGGTGTCCCTGCCTATGGCAGGGGGAGTGGAATTAGATGATCTTTAAGGTCCCTTCCAACCCAAACCACATGGATGGGCAACAGGACTCTACAAAGATGCCTTGTTTAGGATATCAAGGACACGTTAACTTCCGTGAGAAACTGTGGATGCACATCTCTGAAACCGATCAAGGACAGGCTGGACAGACCTTTGACCAGCTAGTAAAAGATGTCCCTGCACATGGCAGAGAAGCTGGACTAGATGGATGATTTTGATTTAACAGCCTAAGACCACTAGCAAAGTTTGTGTTCAACACATAGTAGTTAGCTGCTGAAGATCAGAATTCCTCAGGTTTGGTTCTAGGAGAAATTCCTATTTCAAGAAATCAATGATATATGTACAAGCGACATTAGTAAGTTCCATAGCATTATCCATGTTCATGAATAGGCACGTACAGAATCAAGATCTTGGCATTTACATAAAGAATAATTTTTGCTTGCATTTCTTAACAATGGAAAATTTATCATGAATGTTAAATGGTTCTAAGGGTAATTTTATTGCCACTATAATAGTCCTCCTTAAATACAGGCGAGTTATTTTCCAGTGAATAGTGCAAACAATTGTTAGTCAGATACCAGGATGACAACTACGACATCTTATGTTCAATAAAACCAATCAAAAACCCTAAAAAAGCCCCACCCAAATCAAACCCAAACTTAAATCAATCCTCTCCAGTAGCAACAGCTTGTAATGTGCTGTTTAACTGGCTTTATTCCAGTAGCTTAAATCTAAGAGTCAGCTTTATGTAGAAATGGAATAAGTGAAAACTGGGGAAAAAATCCCACACCTACAGCTGTCACCCAAAAATTAAGCACAACATTTTTCTCCAAATCCCAAGAGTTCTTTCAAGAAGGTGCCATGTGATCTTATTTAGCCACTGTACTGCAGTTAGAAACATATTTAATCCACAATAGCTAAACTAAATTTTTTCATTCAAATATGTTTTAAAAATTAACAAAGATGAAAAACAAGTACTATCATCTAACAAGTCTTAAAACAGTACTTGTTTATTTCACTTTAACAGTAACATAAGAAGACTGTGGTTTTGCTTCTGCTGCAATTTGCAACACAGGCCATAGTTAATAAATGACACATATTTTGGGAGGGAGAAAGCCCCACCCTCTAGATTGAATAAGTCTACACAGAAACATTTGTGCTACTGGAACAGTATCATGAGGCTGGCTTGTACAGATCAGTAGGTGATCTCCATGATCTCCAAGGAGATTGATTAAATGGCTCTAATCCAATTTAAAATGGCTATAATTTTTCTGAGATACTCAGCAAACACAACAATATTCTACAAAAAAAACAGAACTGGATCAAACTTTAAAGTCATTATAGCACATACGTTACTAAAAAAAACCCAGTTCAGTAAATAATTATATTTGCAGTGTCACATATCCCTGACTAAAAAGGTCCTGCACTAAGCATATATACTTATTTCAACAACCAGGATGAGGTGCTAAAATAGGTAATTGGATGATACTCTTGCAAGTTTATTTATATTAGCATTGTTACAGAATGGGATTAACTATTTTCGACACATATGAAATAAACAGCATGCAAGAATGTTAAGGATAAAAATGTACTTACAAAATCAAAATCTCCATCTTGAGGGACTTTCCAGTTATCAGGGAAAACATTTTTGGATATGTGGTAAGGTTCATGCATGTTCTGATTACAGTTTTCAGGGCTTTTATTCTTAGAATCTTGTTTATCAAAGTAGTCCATGAATGAAGGTCTTTGAACCTGTGGTGATGTAGCATTTCCTTAGTTGAAAGAAAAGAAAACAAAACCACAACATTAAAACTACTCAAAAAATTGAAGATTCAAGAATTATAAAATAAACTCCATTTATTAATTCTCTTGGATTTTACAGAAATGAATATATACATCTGTATCTGCTGCAAGCCTCCACTTGTCCCCCAGGGACCTGTGGCACAAAAGCTCATGTCTAAAGAATGATATTTTTTAGCAAGATACAATGTGGAGAAGTGTTCAAGACACTGCAGTATTGCACATACAAATAATAGAAGTTACTTCATGCGATAACTATTTGTTGTTACAGAGACTGAATAACACAAGGTGCTAAGCATCCCTTTGGGTGCTGAATGCCCTTAACTTCAAGGCTTGGTGCGCAGGCACTTCTAGGAAAGCAGTGGAGTTCCATCAGCATCACCAAAAGTATGATCTAAAAATTACTTAGAAAAAGATCTTGCAAAAAACAATTGCACAAACTGAGTCTAGACACTTATTAACTACATTAACAGCAAAGAAATTATGGGATCACACTCTATAGAAGGCTGCAAAGCACCACTCCTCTATTGTGTGGAAACCCTGGAGAGTTTTCATCACCATCTATGTGGCAGCAAAAGCTTTACAAATCCAACTGAAATCAGCATGAGCTCCCTTTCTAGTACCCTCATCAGGAAATTAAAAGTAAGAAAAGGTTACTTAGAATACTAAGTTACTGAAATTTGTTTTCAAAGCAAGTTCAGCACTAAATTGAACAATAAATAAACATATGAAATTGTTCTGTAGTTCTATAGAACCCTCACCTCAAAGACTGTATCCTCTACACCACGGACTCAAGAAACATTTACTTGCTTGTACTCTAATACATTCTACATAGGGAAGTCTTGAAATACATTTCCACAAGGACAGTATGAAGCAGGACAAGAAACATAACCAAGCAAAAACAAAATCAAAACAAAACTCCTGATTGACAGAACCGTACTTTTTAAATTATAAGCATAATAAATTAATAAAGAGTTTGAATTTTAACTACTTGTTTTAACAAATGAAAAGGATAGCAACTCGAAATATCTGTTGAGATTGTGTTTAATATGATCACTAGGAATTCTTGATCCTTACAGTAAGCTCTACATTTGTTCTTATTAATTCAAAACATCTTTTTTTGTTTCACCTCCTCTTATTTCATGATCTCTTCCTGTGGTAACCTTTTGGTTCTGACTCGAGTTTCTTTTTATTAATTCTAATTTTGCTGTATGGATACCAGTGGACTATTTTTTTCATTCTTATTTTGCACCTTTCATAGCACATTGACTTGTTTTCTGCTTCTTCTACATTACTCTGTTCCAGTATGATTTCTTCTGGATTTTTTAGTGTAGCATTTCCAACCAAAGAGTACTACATTAATATCAAGTTGATTTTAAATCAGTTAAAAAGTTTTGTTGTCAGTTGTTAAATTTCTGTTCTCAGCATTTGACTGAGCCAGATACAAATTCCCCAGCAGCAGCCTGGCTAACACTGGGTGCCAGCTTATTGGAAGAAAACACACTTGTCTTACTTTGTCAAGTGGAGTCCAGCTCTCCAAAGAGGTCTCATGGTCACAAAAATCAGGCCTCTATCAACATCAGAGCACTGACCTACAAGATCCATACACTCCTCCAAGGTTTCGCCTTCCATCATGATGAAAAACACACAGACAACCCTAGAGTTGTCATTCTCAAGGCACATGGATGGGCAACAGGAAACAATATAAGCAGTAGACAAAACTTGTCAGTCTTTCAACACTGTGGGGCTGCTCCCAGGGCAAGAAGTAACTTCTCATAGATAGCAAGTAAGGTGCATCCATCTCCTATAAAAGGGAGTCTCCCATTGCAATCTCCTAGGAGCAAGCGAGTGGTGGTATTTTGCTTGTTTCCTTGGGATTTTTGTTTTTCAGTTTCTTATACGAAGTTTCCAAGCCTTCCTCTAACTCTATTTCTTCCAGGGCACTAAACCTCTTCCATAGCACCAAATTTACAGAGGAAAGTTCTTCTGTTTTTGACAGAAGTCATGAGCTTCCACAACCTTCCCCATTCTGCGGATCTACACCTACCAGCTGACTGAGAAACATTTCTATCTGCTGCCTCTTCAGTGAATTTAGGAGATCAGGCTGTCCTGATTTCAGTGGCTCTGTGAAGGTCCTGTCAGTATCTTTATTCCTTCAAAATATATTCTTTTGTCGCTATTAAGAGTGAGAAGCTGCACTACACTAAACCTTTATCCTTCTTTGGACTATCCCTTCTACTACAAAGGGCGTAAGAGTTTATACAACAACATATACTATGTGGGCTTTATATTTCATGCATTCCTTTCACTACCTTCTCAGCACACAAGGTGGGGTGGCCTATAACATAGTGGCAGTAATTCTCCTGGAAAACAGGAGATAGGAGCTTTGAATACAGTAAGGTTGAAAAGAACCTGGAATTTTTATTTCCGTCTCTGGGCAAGTGCAGTTACTGAACTACCACGTAAAAAGTTGCCACAGCCATTTCCTTCAGCTATATTTTAAGTTAAAATTGTGAGTGTATTTTACAACTGAGTTCTGCTACTAATGCAAGCCTACTAGACAACCACCTCGGAGAATGAGAAGTCTGTCTACTTAGTTTCTGAATTGCAAGGAACCATCAGCAGAAACTAGACAACCAGTTCCTCCATCCAGAGCAGCTGGGAGTATACCAAAGGATTTATCTAAGACTAGAGAGTGCTGCACAACAAAGTGGTTACTGAGTTTGCAGTTTACATATCACAGTGACTTACACACCTAAATCTTCATTCAAAATCAGGCCTCATTCAACATTTTGTGTGTTTAATAATATTCCCATTTATCAAAAATAACCGATATTTAAATGGAAACTGCACATATTTTTCAACCAGCTGCAGCTTTTACAAACTTTCTAAGGAACTAAAACTTTTTGAAATTTAAAGGCCTTTTTAATGGGAAAGAGTTTCCAGTACGAAGCATTGCTTTGCTTCCTGAGAACAAGACTCGTAAAACTACTTTAATAACCTGTGTTCTATTTTTCCATCTCCTGGAGCAAAAGAAAAAATACTCAATGGCATTACTATTACAAACCTATTAGTTCATTGCAGCTGAGTTACACTTTACTTCATCTTTCAACAAAACAGAGAATATTCATGTTAAGATAGCGCAATGTGATGTTTTCCTCTGAAGAAAATTCCCATTTGTAAAAGATACCACTACTAGTGCCATAAGTGAACAATTTATCACCAGTCATAGGAGAGGCCTCGAGAACTGTAACAGGCTTGGAAACACCTAACATCACTTTCTATATATACATGAGTTAAGTCTTAATAAATATGCATGTGTTTGATGCACATGGCATCAAATAGACTATTCAGCCTAGGCACAATAAAAAGCTGGATGAAAACTGCATCAGCGAAGTATTAATAACCATGTTACAGCACCACTGAAACCAGCCCATAATTAGACTTTCTTATGGGATAAAACACATCAATTTGATATTCTATTGAAAACACATATCTATTCAATATTCAATTGAAAAACGACATGTAGGAATTAAACTTTCTAAGAGCTATGAAACATCATTCTAGAGCTATCCAAGCATACAACTTACAGAGAAGACCAACTCTAGTACCAGATGGACTGAAGAAACTAAATAAAATCAACACAGCAAGTGCATGCTGGAAGCAAGCCTGTCATTTGCCAGTTGAATGATGAAAACATCACTTGCTGGCTTTCCTTCACTGGTGTTACAGATCTCAAAACAGTCAATTGAGAAGGAGGGAGTGGAAGGAAACCTGCTGTTCTCAAGGATCATATTCTTTTGTTTGGTAAGAAGGGAGAATGCTTTAAAATTATGCAGACTAAACTTAAGATAATTCATGTCTTATAGGGCAAAAACTAGTAAGCCAGAAACTGGATCACTTTTCTACATACCATCAAGTGGCACCTCCTAAGTTCCCTGACCTCTTCTTTTAATATATTCTTTACAAACCATGAGCTATCTAGAGGCTTTACTAGAGTCTGAAGCAGCAGTTGGAAACGCAGAATGACTCCAAGTCACAAGAAGAGGCAGCCAGTTTGTTTGCCAGGCCAAAGCAGACAGCAAACAAATTTAACAGGAGAAAAATAAAGTAGGGTGGTGGCGTTAATGAAAAGGAGAGAGAGAACAATCAGAAGTTCTCTCACAAAGGAAATACAGGGAAGCTGGTTTAAATACTAGTCTCTTAAACTAAGATATGAAGAAACTTCTACATGAAAATGTGTACAATCCAAGCAGCTGAACAAAAGTACTATCCTTTCTCTCACTTCACCTTATGCATTCTAAAGTTAAGGTCTGTCCTCCCACCTCTCTGTATTCTGCATTTTCTTTTCTCCTTCTAGGTATATGCTGTCTAGTCTCTGCCCAGAGCACACAGAGGCATAATAAACAAGAAGGCATAAATGTTGTTTATTACTAGGCTCTATATTGTATGTTGGGACAGGATGACAGGCCTTTTTGTTCCAAATCACAATTTTATCTGGGCACAATTCCTTATTTGTGAAAAAAATATGGTTTTAGTTATTTTCTGTCATAGCTCCCAGAGGCCTCTAAGCATGGGTACTTATAAATAAAAACCTATTATTGTTTCTTATTTTGTCCTTGCGCAGGGAAACAAAAGGCAGAATGAAACAGAACATGAAACTAAATACAAGAGCATTTGAAAAAAAAAGAAGATTGTCATAAATACTTGGTGTCTCCAGGAAGGAAATTAAATCCCTCTTCTCTAGCTAACTAAGTTAATTTCTCCAAGCTTCTTGCTTGTGGTGTTTTATTATCAAAATTTCGAAGAGTATTCTGAAACTAACTGTCTGATTCATTACAACAAATCCCCAAAACATCAAAGAAGTGTCCATTTTCCCTATAAAGGTATACTGGGAAAGGCAGCCAGTCTCTAAAATCTTGTGCCTTTGTCACAAAGTGGCACAAAATCATTGTCTGCATCTCAGGTACAGCTAGGATTTTTACATCCCCTCCTGGTGACATTTATTTAGGACACTCGCTATTGCTCCTGATTCCATCAACTGTACATGTAACACAGAATCAGAGGGACTGCAGTGGACATGATTTGTATTTATTTTCAGATGAGAGATGTTAGGTCCCATTCTTTAATTATTTCTATTTTATAATCAATGTGCCTAGTGCAAACTACAAGTTCAATGATTGAGTGCTGGAACCAAACCAGTCATTTGCCAATTGAATGATGGAATCATCACTTACAAAGCTTGTCAGAGTTTGGTTGATGGTTGCTCTCCATGATCTGGGAGGCCCCTTCCAACCTAGGTGATTATCATCTATGATCACTTGCCATCACTTGTCACTGGCTACCTCCAGTTTGCTGTCTTTCCTTCTTCACTGGTCTCAAGACCTATAGGGGGGAGGGAGAGGAAGGAAACCTGCTGTTCTAAAAATTATATATTCTTGTTTAACAAGAATTGGTTTAAGAATTATACTGACTAAATGCCAAGGTGTAAAAAGCTAATTCCCTTCCTAACTCCAGATTTCCAATTCATTCCCTAATTGGAATCAATCAAAAATGGAAAATAACAGTCCCTTTTAAAAACAATATCTCCAGGAGCATAGCAGACAAAAAAGATGCAGATAAGAGACCTCAGTGTAAATCTAATGACACTTTTGTGATTTCTTTGGAACACTAAAATAGGTTTTTTTTCCTCTCAGAATATACTAACACTGCACAGACTTCATCAGGTTTGAAGTGATTTGAAAGGCCACTGAAAGCCCTACTTCAAAATTCTTCCATCCAAAGAACTACCCTATTATCTATCACTGAAAATTTACTTGTAAATCTGCTGGATCTCGCCTTTTTTTTTTTTTCACAATGCTTTTTTTTTTTCCTTTAACTTGTTGAAATTCATGAGTTTGAAATTGCTTGTAATAACTCTCTGTTAGCTTCAAAGTGTAATAGGCAAATAAGGTGTTCCAGCATGAAAACACACCAAAGTATGTACTGTGTTTTCATGAAGTGAATCATCCTACTTTAACTGATCACTAATCAATAGGTATGTTTGCTACCTTACTACTGAAAATACTGGAGAAAAAAAAACCCTAACCAACAAAACAAATGACAAAACAAGAAGAACAAATTAACAAAACTCCTCCTACCTTTCAATTTGTTGTAAATTAAACTGCAAGGAAAAAATATTAATGCTTTGCATTTCCAAGTGATCTTGTATGAATTACAACAGAATTGTTGTCTGAAAATACAAATGTAACTCTATGTTTGCTATAAAGCATTCAACTAAGCTATTTATTTGATGCCGATTTCCATTCTTGAAACACTAACTTTATTTACTGCCTCCTCCTTAAACCTGGAGCAAAATGTAGTGTTGTACCTCATGAAATTAGGCACCTACAGCCAGAGCAAGATTCATCTACTGATCCTGCCCATTCAAGCAGATAATTCTATTAAACTCAGTGGGCCTCATTCTGCAATAGTCTTTGGCCAAATAATGAACACATCAGTATGAACATACATAAGCTAACCATTTAAAAAAAACACCAATTTATGCAAATTTTTATGTCATTTATAACTATATATTAAAACATTTGCAGTTTTTTCTTCCTCTTTGTTACATGCTTTATTACATGTTACATGAAGTCAATTTGGACTTTTTACTTAAGTTTCAACCACTTTCTGATCACCACCTTAAATTAAGCATTACTGAATTACATTCCAACCTGTGTTCAAATAATAATATTCAGCAATAAGAAAAGGCTGCTTGTTAATCACAAGTTACAAGACAATTTTGCAGCAAGATGTGTTCCATTGCTAAACCCATGGAGAGAAACATCCACCTCCCAGAACCACTGACATGGAAGCAGCAGCATCTCACAGAATCACATCACTTCAGTTTAGCCCAAAGAATTGGTCCAAACGTATGTGAGAAGCAAACAACAAGAGGCAAGCAGTATAAAGGAGAATTCACAGAAGGCTAATTTCAGAAATCTCCACAGAGACTTAGCAAAGTTCCAAAATCAGGCTTCTGCTTTGAATTTCCCATTACAGTCACCTTTTTATACACCAAGTACAAAGAGCGTTTACTGACACAAATACCACCGTCCTATTTTAACAACAGAACTCAAACCACTGATGATACAACATTGTCATGAAGTATGAGAAAACATTACATCACTAAAAGAAAACTGACAACATACTTTTCATGGTTCCGTCTTCCTCTTCATCATCATCACTGTTTATTACCATGGTCCCCAAATCTGACTCTAACATTGTACTGTTGTGTTCAATCATTGTCTGAGCACCTTCACTCATTGTGCTTGTGGCCCTCATGGTACCAGCACTTTCCGAACTGGTCTTCACCATAGTGTGAGAATCCAGCTCATCTTCATCCTATGAAGAAACATTTGTGAGAATGCAGCAGATCATTTAAAAAAAAAAAAAAGTTAAGAAGTTAAGAAGTTAAGAAACAATCATTTAGATGCTTATTCATTAGCTGTGCACTTGTGACCTAGGCGTACAGGACTTTCAAGTTTAAAGATTATAAAGAAATTACAGAATAAAAAGTATTCAGTATTAAGTATTCACAAACATTTACGAATGTTTGTGAATACATCAGAAATGTGGCACAAACACTCGCTTTACACCAGCAACCAGTTTTTAGTAGTTCAGTGATTTCCATGATCCATTATAGGGTATAGTAACTCAT
Organism: Turnix velox; assembly: GCA_013400935.1. Lineage (NCBI taxonomy): Eukaryota > Metazoa > Chordata > Aves > Charadriiformes > Turnicidae > Turnix > Turnix velox. The sequence goes on from VZTY01019388.1 coordinate 361,215, forward strand.
TATTATTCCAGTGTTTGCTGAAACACTGGAACAGATTGTCAGAGAGCTAGTAGATGCCTCATCCCTGGAAACATTTAAGGTCAGGTTGGACATGGCTCTGATTATTGACACAACATTACAGCACTTCAGGAATAATGTGATGGATTATGCACTTCTGCTATATGAATAAAATCTGCTACCAAAGGGGAAAAAAAAAAAAACCAAAAAAAACCCCAGAAAAACCTAAATGAAACACACAAAAACCACCATCAACAAAAACTCCAACCAAACAAAACCTTCAAAAAAAATTTAAACACACCCAAGCCCAAACCCCTTTAAATTCTGTCACTTATTATTCCTTACTGAACTTCCTTCTTTCCTTTCCCATTATTCCTTGACACAGCAGCAGGCAACCTACCCTTAGTACAGATGCAAGTGCATGAGTCCAAGTGCCTGATTCTGTAACTGCTGATCTAGGCAGCCACTGAGAATTGTAGTTAGGTGCAACACCAATACCCCAGGCCCCAAAAATTAATCTATTACATCTAAACTAAGGAACACAAAGAAACACATATTTAATTTTGATTCAGAGTGTCTGGTTCAAAGCATAACATACTGAAATGAGGACACAGATCTAAATCTGAGATTAAAATTTCAAATGTCCAAAGAATCATTCTTTTCCAAATTATGAAGGGTAAGAATATTAAAATTCTTTACTCAAATTCTTTCTGATTTTTTTATCTGAATTCTAAACCTCTATATTTAGTATCCTGCTCTTAAAAAATGCATGACATTCTCAAAGACTACAGCTACAGTGCAAAAGGACAGTGTCTGTAGATAAATGACAATATTTTAGCATTGCTCCTCCTGGTGGCAGCTTTAATTTTCTTCACTTCCTTCCCCTGCAACATTCCTGCTAACTTTAATTGTCTTTACAAGTTATGTTTTTCCTGTTTTCCTGTTCTTTATTTGCTTGTCATGAAGAAAAGTCCAAAAGTATCTTTTTGCATTGCATTTTAGAAGCAGCAAAACAATTAAGTTAATTACAAGGGCTTCTCTCACTACCACAGTACAACAAAACCTGACTTCCCAACCTTCTCCTAAGTCTCCTATCAAGCTCTATGAATGCAGCCTCTAACATAAAGGCGGGCAAATCACCAAGCTTAAGGCACAGCTATATTTCATTTTTTTTATTTGCTTGACTAATTCATATCCATTTGCAAGGCCAATGGTCCTATACTTTGAAAAAACTGAAACCAGAAATAAAACAAATATTTTCCTGAGGCTTAAACGTTTTATTTCAGAAGATAATGAAAACAAGTGATGGCCAAATATAAGAGCAAGTATGACATGGAGTTCTAAGAGACTATTTTCTGCTTCATTGATACTTTATTTATTCAGTCAAATCAAGTATCTGTATTCATTTCAAAGAGTAGCACTTCCTTTTTCCAGTCTAAAGAGTGTCAAAAGCCATTGCCTTACTCTTGTCTCTAAGCAAAGAGAACAGTCAACTCCTATTACCTAGAAGAGTAAGGATCACAGAAGTCCACCTGTGTTAACGGTACGGTTACTTCAGAAAGGGAAGTTCATAACAATTTTGATCAATAGTGCTTTCCCTCAACCAGGAATGAGGTACTGAGAAAGAACAACACAAAAATTTTTAGGAGCCCTGCATGTCCCACAATAATTAACTTGGTGGGTGAAGCCAGATTGCTTCCAGAACTATCATTCCAGTATTTCTCATTTCGTTAATACAATTGTAGACTATGCTGGATCTGAAAAAGTAACATATAAAAATATGTAGTGGATCCAAGTTATGTACATGCACATTTACATGAGAGATGAAAGTTATTCTTTTGTTCATATTTCAATTCATGCTTCACAATTTGTAAAAACTGATGTAGAATTTTTGATCTGTTGTTAACAAAGGTAAACTTGCTGATTAAATAAAACCAAACACAAACTCAATTTTAACCAGGGATAAAATACAAGGTATTGAAGCAGAAGTGTCACGTTTTCATACTGTTTATGAAGACAGATCTAAGAATCAAGCAATAAAACCAGCTAACTCTTGATTTAAACTGTCATCCTCTGCACAAGTAACAAGCAACCAACTTTTATTTGACAGGGATTTCTGATACACCAGTAGACACAAACAGAAAAAGTGAGAGCAGCAATATCCCTTGAAATGATACAGAAAATAAACTACAGAAACCCTGAACAACATCAGAGCACTAAGTGCAAGTAAAGCATTGTTCATACCCTGCAACACCATAGGACTGTTTTAATTTCCCAATTTACTAAAATAAATTCCATGATTAACAAAGCCAACCCTTAAAGCGTAAAAATACAATAACAGAGATCTGATTATCAGGCCAGACATTCACAAAGACTTCAGTGCAAACAGCATGCAAGACTTCACAAAATGTTTGTAGCATAAAAGATCTCTTCATAACACAAGAAGTTTTCTCAGAAAAGATGGGCTTGCACACCATACCTCAGCCTGCATCATGATAGAAGCAAATGAGCTGAGGTGATAAAGACTTTCTGTTGCATTGTTAACATCCATAGGAATAAAAACGACGAAGATCGATAAAGAAACCTTAACCAAATCAAGCAAGTACTACAGCTTGCTTTCAAATGCTCTTTAACTACGGTTTGTGCATGTAAAAATAACACTAGAGGGCACCAGAGACAGCCAACTAGGCTGCAATACACTAAAGGAAGATTTACATGCTGGCAAAATTTAGTATCCTGTAAAATAATTTAATTTATTATTAACACCTCATTATCACCTTTGAGAAACGCGGCTATCTTTTTGTAAAATCACTGTAGTAGCTGCAAAAACACATAATACAGTTTGGTTACGAACAAGGATTTTGTAAAAGTTCCTACCACGTCCAACTACATCCCCAGCCCATGCTGAATACTGAACACACTTTTGAGCTTAGACCCATCCGCAAAACAGGTAAAGACTTAAATCCCATCAAATTCACTAGGCATATGTCACAAAGCAGTGTTTAAGCTTCTTTTCTACCTCCTTCTAACTGATACACCTAGTTCAACAACTTGCTGCTCACAATTGTCTCCCTGTGTTTACTCTCCCTGTCATCAGTTTCTGGCTCTAAATTGCTGTGGATTTTAACAATATGCTCTTAAAAAGCTGTTTAAGAGCCCCTCGGGTAGCCATATTTCACTCAACAGTCATCTTTACATACTTCTAACTTAAAGATGCTTACAGGACTGCAATCAAATTTAATTAGCACAAATTTAATTTAGTGGCTTTTGGCTTAAAGGAAAAATGCTATCAAAACAGTTTTAACACTGTCATGCAAAATTATACAAAGATACACAGAGACATCACACACGTGAAAAAAAATATAAAAATTTTCAGAAAAATAGAGCCTGATGCATTTGTTCTAAAATACAGAATAACTAAATGACCACTGCTTTCTTTAAAAAACACAAAGAAATATTGTAAAAATATAAAGGAATACTTACAGCAATTATTTTTAAGGTGTCAAAAGATTCAAACCAATTATTGACTAAAGAAAAATTATTGTGAATTAATAAATAAGCCTAAGTATAGGAATATCTGATTATTAGTGGTTAGCTGAGTTGTCAGTAGCTGCCAACCACTAAGTGTCTAAGAAAAACAAAAATGAAGGACTGAAATAGTAACTCCTTGTTTAACTATTCTAAAATAATTAAGCGTTCCTCATACAACAGAGACATTAAAATGTAAAAGAAAACATAAAGGAACAGCCACTTGTTAGCACATTCCTTTAAAGATCTACAAAAATAAATATTTAGACATGCTTCTTGTGGGCTGCCAGGCAACGAGTTACTTTATATACCCATAATACAACTGCCTGGCCTCAGCACCCAATTCCCATCACACTTCAAAAAATGCTCAAGAGAAGAGATTGGTCATGTCTAGTAATGCCTAAACTAACATTTAAACTCTGATATTGGGATTAACCTTCAGTAGAATACACCACTTGCCATTTTTGCTTGATTAAAAAAATCTGTACAATTAGCTCCGCACTTATCAAAACATGTCAGTTTGTCAGAAGGCATCCACATCACACCAACAGTTTTCCTAACAGGCATAAAACCAGTTCAAGAAACACTTTCGTAGTGATATTATATCTCTCTGGAAGGATATAGATATGAAGACTATTCAACATAGCCATTTATTTATTTACAGCTCTGTAATACAAAGGTTTGAACAGCAAAATATTTTTACATTACAACTGACAAACTCCCATACTATAAAATGTTCAAAGAAAGAGTTTAAAAAAAAAAAAAAAATCAGTTTTAGGGATGTGACACTTGCTCATTTGAAGAAAAACCTGATAACTAAGCACATAATTGTGAAATCTTCATATCTGATTAATTCTCAAAAATCACACACTTCTTCACTTTACATTCAGTTATGCAAGTTACTTAGAACCCGAACACTTCTTATAATACATTTATTACTTTAAGAAGGAATTAAAGCTATAGTAAACTTCTTTCAGACATAACTTCCAGGGTTAAATCTGGTTTTACTAACTAAAATACCATCAGAGAACATTTTATAGCTTGCTTCTTGACAGGTCACTAAACATGCATCAGAGAGTGATGAGTACAAATGCTCACGCTTTACACAGGGAATTCCTGGGTGCTCAGATGAATAAATTCATGGCCCTGACAGGTTAACTGAAATAATTCTTTTTCAGCAATATATGGACTCAAATCACTGCCCACAAGAGACCTTTTAACACTCACAGATGCTACCTACTAACACTAACATCAGTATTTGCTCTTGCCTTTAGTAATTAAACAAGATGGTGGTCTTATGCCTCAAATGAACCTGGAATTCCTTACAATAATGTACTGCACTGAAATTCAGTTACAAAACAAGGGAAGCCTGAATTACAATTTAATTGTTATTAAAACCAGTTCAGAACAGAATTAGGTCTGCATTGTGACAACACAAAAACTATTCATAGGTCACTACCAAACGTGGAGTTTTGACAACTTGTGTTTGTCAACAAGAAATTTTGTCCTACTCACTTCACTATAAGAAGTATTCATTTCACTCACTTTTACTATTGAAGTTAACAATTTTGAAACTTTGTGTTCACTCTAGGCTTACTAAGCAATACACAATTATTAAAGGCATTTATTTACCGGTAGCAAGTCATATTTACTACCCAATGCAACACCAACAGTTCTAAGAAAAGTAAAAACGTCAAACCTTCTCACAGATTATTTCTTGGAATCATAAAACCATAAAGAAAATGTGGGGAACTGAAACATCTCAACAGTATAAAAGAACAAAAAAAATGAAAAAAAAAAAGAACAAAAATCTTTTTATACTAAATCTTTGTATAATGGCAAACCATTTCAAACGTTTAACTATTCAATATAGTTCAAAATATCTGGACATCCTCTTGACCACTACAGGGAATTTTTGCAGTAATGAGTACATGGTGGTTTATAGCCTTCCTTCAATAATGGTAACAGAGCTAGAGGGGAAAAAAGGCACAAAACCTCAACAGAACAATCACCAGGGGTAAAGATATCTAACTGCTCATGAAAATATGAAATTATCACACTGACAAGGCACTACTTCCCGTTCTGCCAAAAGCATCAGTTCCCTTATATTTTCTCCTCTAGCAAGTGGTGTATCTTCTTATCTTTGGTCTTTCCCTACAGCTGGAACTTTCCTCAAGCTCAAAGAGATCTATTCCTTCCCCCTACTGAAGTTTAAAAAATGAAACAAACATTGTTTTTAAATACCTATTTTATCTGCCATGAGCAAAGTTGGCCTTTGCTGGTGAACCACAGTTAAACTTTCAGTTGCCCTACCATGTTATTCAAACACATCTGGATTATTGTCACTCCAAACACACATTTGTCTGTAGCAAATATAAGACAATGTGACTCACCTTAGCTCACAATGATTTTGGGTAAAGGCTATTTGTGTAGCCTAGTCTACTGCTACTGGATCTCTCTCACAGCAAACAAAACAAAGATTTTAAGGATTAACAGTGACAACAGCCTGTTAAGCAGAGTTGCTATGTGTAGATCAAGATACCGAAACTTAACAACGTGCAGTCACGTCACAGTTAAACTTTTAAACTTGTCTTCTTACACTCTAGAATATGAGACAGTTTTCATTAATCTCTTTTGTGCTTTGTATTTAGCCTACCTTCAATATTACTTCAAGTCCATCCTTCATGAAGTTTATTTTGTACTAAGAGACTCAAAGAGACAGTCAGCTTATCTTGCTGAATAAGTGAACTACTTAGCTCAAAAATGCAACCACAAGGGCTTACCTAATTATGTCCAAATGCACTCAATATCCAGGATTCATCTCTTTTAACATCTCCCGCAAACTTAATTCAATATAATCTATTAATTTTATTTTATCAATTATAGCCTGTAAATCAGCATCATCATAGAGAAGACATCAAATTACTGAGGCTACCACTATTTCTAAAAGCACTTTAATCCATAAATTCCAAGGATACTATACAGCATGATGTGCACATTTGATGTACTTTGTTATATTTTTTAAAATAATTCTGAAGTCTTTTACAAGTACTGCAGCAAAAAGGAGTTGCCCTATCATATACCCTTCTTTTCAAAATATCTGTATTGCTAAAGTCTTCATGGAGACTCCATCATTCTCTTGCCTATTTGTCACCTAGTGGTCTCTTAACTCTGAGTAGCAGAACTACAAAAGTTCATTTTCCAACTTCTTCCCTTCTGTCTTTCACACTCCACTCACTTTTTATATTTTTTTCTTTATGAGATGACAAGTCTCATTCACAAGCCCCATTTCTATCAATTCATTCTTTACTGAGAAGTCAGCTCCACCTCAAATGGGTCCCTTCAATTAGTCATCTGCAACCCAAATCCTGGGTTGCATCAAGAGGAGTGTGACCAGCAGGTCAAGAGAGGTGATTTTACCCCTCTACTCGGCACTGGTGAGACCCCACCTGGAATATTGCGTCCACTTCTGGAGCCCTCAACACAGGAAGGACATTGAGCTATTGGAGAGGGTCCAGAGAAGGGCCACGAAGATGATCAAAGGGTTGGAGCAACTGCCCTATGAGGACAGGCTGAAGGAGTTGGGGTTGTTCAGCCTGGAGAAGAGAAGGCTCAGAGGGGACCTCATAGTAACTTATCAGTACCTGAGGGGGTCCTACAGAAAGGCAGGGGAAGGAATTTTTAACATAATATCGGATGGGAGGACTAGAAACAATGGATATAAATTAGAGGGGGATAGATTTAGACTAGACATAAGAAAGAAATTCTTTACAGTGAGGGTGGTGAAATACTGTAAGAGGTTGCCCAGAGAGGTTGTGGATGCCCCCTCTCTGGAGGTGTTCAAGACTAGGCTGGACAGGGCACTGGGCAGCCTGGTCTAGTGGGAGGTGTCCCTGCCTATGGCAGGGGGGTTGGAACTCGATGATCTTTGAGGTACTTCCAACCCAGACTATTCTATGATTCTATGTTTTCCAACCCCTTTTATTCTTTTCTCATGTCCCCTGCTACAGTAATAGCAAGGTGGCCTTTATCTTTAATTATTTTCCTTTGAAACTCCTCAGCATCAAGATCCTGATAAAAAAATCAGCAAAGTATTCTATGCCTTATGCTTAAGAGCAGTTTCTTTCAAGTGGAGGGGAGACTCCAGATTTTTTTGTACCCTTCCACCCAACAGTGTGAGGCAAGTTATAAACCACATACTGAGCTGGCATGCCCTGCCTGGCAATTTGATACGCCATTTGAACCTCAGACTAAGTAATTAGATGTCATACCTAATTTTGGGTTAATGCAAAAGACGTCAACAACACCCAAGCATGTGACATCTACAAGTCAGAAGAAGGGAGGAAAGTGAGCTAGTTAAAGACAATAGTTTTTTACATAGGTAATAAACTAGTCTCTTCAGAGATCAACTATTCAATATATCAAGTCACAAACATTCTACACATCAAATCACACTTCTCTACATAGGAAACATTACCAACATAATAAAAAAGTAATTCCAACCTTCCCTGTCTATTTTATTACTGACTAAGCAAATACAATCCAGAGTAAACTCTCTTTACAAACATAAGTTGTCAATACTCTCAGAACATATTCTTAGAACAGAAAAAAAACCAGCAAACAAAAGACCACACTGTCTGTTTGGGTACAAAACACAAAACCTGGTTGAAAAGTATTCCTATATATAGATTATCACCAAAAACTCTAACATATGACAAGGGCTCTACAATTAGGGACAGGGCAGACTGCACTACTGCACAGCTCTTCTCTGTTTGCTCAAAGCTATAAGATTTCTACTGACATTCCAGTCTCCATCTTTTCTGTGGGTTATTCCTGAATGACCTTGGCTCTCATTCTATGTGTGGCAATACACTTCTTTGAAGCACATAGTACTACATTGCACAAGACTGCCCTAAAATAAATCATGCAGGGAGAGTAGTGGTGCCAGAAACACTGACTTATTTCTAACATTGCCAAACAATTCTACATACAACCTGTTTATCACACGAGCTGCTTCTCTGCTCAAACATGCTGACAATGTCATCTGGACAATGAAATGCTGTCACCATTTTCCCTTATATGCATAATTTGATTCAAACCATATTGTAATCACTACTTACTGTGCTTTCTAACAAACTAAGAAAAAAGGCTAAATGCCCTGAATCAAAAATGAAACCACTTGTCTAGAGCTCGTATGTGAAAGGGGAACCTTAACAGTTTTGAGTTGTTGGAGTTCTTGTATTAGTCTGAACAGCTAAAGTTGATGTGCCTTCTATTCCTAGCTCCTAGAAACACTTTTCACTAGGGCAACTCATGGAATAGTGTTGAAAGCTGGCTCACACCAAATTACTCACAGCAGCATAACCCAGCATAAAAAAGAGTGGAATAAGCAGCCCTCACAGGCTAAAAACCAGGTAGAAACCTAGTAAAGGAAAGTATTTGAACACAAGTTCAGGAAAAATACAACTTATCTACATAGTACAGATAGTTACAGGAAAAAAAGGTACACACCGAATTTTCTTCTTCCTCTTCTAGTTCTCTCTGCTGTTCTTCATGTCTCTTCGCCTTTATCTCCATAGCTTCAGTGATCAGGTCCCTTAAAATTGAAACTGGCTTCGCATTCTTAATAAATGCATGCTAGAAGAAAAAGTCATACAATTATGTATCATCACTACAACAGCTACGCTTCAGATGAAAACATAGCTTCATTGAAGCTATGCTAACCCTAACCCTAATAATACTTGTAAAATTACAAGTATTATTCAAACCACAGATTTCAGTGATATACAAAGGATGTCACAATAATTAAGATCAACATTACCACAACATAATGCATATTTTACCTGCTTCACAACTAAGATTTAAATTTAACTACATCAATAAAACAAGTCTCCAAAATATTTAATCATATAACAACTGTTTTATAGTTAGAGATATACTTGTCCAAAGGAAATATGCAGTAAGTAGTAAATAAACAGTGTGTTGATTGTATAGCATAGAAAAACAAACATTTTCAGATATTCAGTTACAGAATTGAATTAATCTTAACAAACTGACAGCATAAATTAGTGTAAGCAGGGCAACTATGGCTGCCTGTGCTTTCTATGTCATAAAACAATTCTTGATCTGACTACGAAATATGAAACAAGGAAAATATACATTACTCTCAGTAGGGAGATTCATTTCTAATTCAAGGCCATTTAAAACATCACTTCTTCCTTTAAGACACGTACATGATACCATTTACCTTCATTTTGCTGTCCAGTAAACATTTACTGTTAGAAAAATTCTGATTTTTGCATCATTACATGCAAATATAATATAGACAAAACATACCTCAGAAATGCATCATTAAATATTAAAAAAAATGTTCTACAAAGAATAGAATTGATGAAGCTTGTATCCTGCTCCATCTGCTATTCTTCTCCCTTGATATATTAGTTCAGACAATCTCCATTTTTTATCCATGATCTTTCCCCAATCTTAGTACTTTCATTCTCACTCACGCACACCCATTGCCTCTCCAGTTCCTTAACACATGCTCCAAATTCCAGCTAGGGGAAAATACAATATATACTTGTGCAAGACAGTCTTCTGAGCAATATGCAAGTGAAAAGAGGAAATGTGAAACCCTTCTCTACTTCTTCTTCTTAGGATGCATTAATACAAGCGTTTTCTATCCAGCTGCCAGTTGGTCCTCAGCTAACCATACAAACTACCAATTTTCAAGGTCTCACGTACTGATACATACATCACATTAAAATCTAAAATTATGAATTAACTCTCTCTGCAGGCTACATTTTGATGTTTGCACAAAAGTTATGAATTTGATGATCTGCAACTGGAAAGTTCTCCTTGTAAAGGAATTCACTGGAATTGAAATTTTAAAAGAGGCTATTGTTAGCTAGAGGAAGAATGAATCTAGCTTCGGTGTTTCACAGACAAAATTTCAGAAAACGAGACTCTTACATAGACGTATGTACAAAGAAAATCAAGAATAACTTTTGCCAGTCGTAGTGAAAAAGGGTAAAACAACAAGTTTAACAAATCAGGAAAGTAAAAGAAGCAAGGGACATAGCAAATTTTTTCACTTCTGTCTCATTATCAAGCAAGTTTTTTTAGAAGTGAGTTAGGATTCCATTTCAATCATTATGGAACCTGATATAATTTTCCTGAAAATAATCTTTCCCCCCTTTCACTACTTTTTTTTTCTTATTTACTTGTAGAGTTATTATGACAACCCTTATAATGTATTATGAAAGCAATTTGTAACACAAACTAAAATGTGTGTCTCCTGTAAAACTATGTCTATTTCTCAAAGATTAAATCTTTGTTGATGGATTAGTTTCTGTTTAAGGTTTTTTTGCTTCATTAAAATCTCTTCATTTGTATCTTAATACCAAAATGATGCAACTGTTAAATTCCTGCAACTAGAAGAAGCTCAGGTCAATGAGCAAGCAAAAAGTCTGGCACACCCTGCTCTAAAACTCATAGTCCATACCACCAACAGTAGCTCAAATTTGAAAGTAAAACTTGCTATAACTCAGACCAAGGATAAACTCTTTATACTGTTCACCTGTACAGACCCTTCTGGGACAGAGAGCAACCTGTCTGCTTAATTTGACATAACCAGAAAGGCAGATCAAATATACTCCATGGGTGGTCCACAAGGAGGGGTAACCTTGGCTCACTTCCTTTATTTAACACTTGCCTAAATCCTGAGATATACTGAGGACCTCTAACTACAAAGGAAGGATCCAATTTTAACAGCAAGATTAGGACTAAACTACATAAAGAGGATCTGATTTTTAGAAGCAATAAAGGAGAGAGAAAATGGAGGTAGAGATATGGGAGCTGCTAGAGAAAAAAAAAATTACAAAATGGAAAAGAAATAAGGCATAATGATAGTTAAAATGGTATTTGCCCTTAGAAATTTTCAGAATAGCTCTAGTTTGAGACTAGAGGAAAAAAGCCATAAAACCTGCATTTCCTCAGTAACTTGAAGACTGACCTGTAGCAGCTGTGTTGCTGTAGCTCTTTGTTCAGGATTTTTCACTAGGCATTTCTTCACAAAATCTGTGAATTCATCAGACCAGAGCTCTGGCTTCCGGAAGGTTGGAGGGGGATTTGTAGGAATCATAAAAATAGCCTAGATAAAAATCAAATAACAATAGCAAGTTTAAACAAAACACATCATCATAGTATTGAAGCCAAGTAAATAAATTGCTTTATCCACCTTTCTTATCAAGCTAAGAATCTGGAAGACAAATTTTAGTAAGCTAGGATTTCCACTTGGATCAAGATTCAGGAAGTAAATCCATCTGCTACTAATGTAGCTACTTCCCATTAGATTTTCTCTACTTAAACTATACCCCATTGAGCACATCATTCATTATTTTACCTATTGCTGTTTATCAGTCTTGAGAGAGGATTCTGTTCTTTTGGAAATTCTTAGTAAAAATGACACCATGATTTGTTTTAACAGACACATACAAAGAAAAAGCTACATTAACCTTCTCTCTTGACTCTTTAGTTTCCTCACAGAATTGCTTAGGATATTAGGTAGAATTACTTCACATTGCTATTCCCAGTAAGAGTTAAAAATGTATGCTGTAAGACCAAAGACAATACCAAACATTGACAAAAGTAAAGTAAGCAACTTAACTATCAGCAGTGAGAATTTGAAATTGAAGAGACAGCATTTTAACTGTGTAACAGAAATTTCACACTGTTGAGAATTATATTCAGGCAGATTTTTCAATTACAAAAATATTCATACCATACGTTAAAAAAAATTGTCTCACTTATGATTATATATACTGTCAATACTGTTATCATTTTTTGTCCAGGTTTTCCTGTAATTAAATATTCTAAGAGACTACAGTAAAATAATTCCGAACATCTGTATATAATATCTCAATTCAGTACCATTGTTTAAGATTGACACACAACAGCAGCACACTATGCAGAACTATGCCTACTAACAAATAGCTCTCATTTTCTCCTAGATCCAGTTTCAATTTCATCACATTTTTTTAAAGCAGAAATACATACTCAGAAAAGAGTAAAATACTGAAAAGAGAGACATTGCATGCTTTTAACACAGCAATGACGCCAGATGCTTCAGTCTGCATTTGAAACATGACGAGAAGGGAGATTCTTGGTATTTTATCTGTAGAGTGGCACTCAATTACCCTGTAATTGGCTTTACACACTGCACTTATGATACAAGACTTATTGTCGGTATAAGCAAAGAGCTTCTAGTATAAAGCAGTGGCTAAAAAAATTCAGGTGTTTCTATTCTAAAACAAAACTGAGTTGTTTCAGTCACTGTCTCATGGCTATCTAAGGAAGCAGAACTTTGAACTGATGACTTTTAATCTTATCTTCAGCTGCTCTTAACTGCTAACTCCACAGTAGCTATTGAAACACATAGCTGTAACAGAAGGTTAGTAACTTCTGTTCATGTGGTATCAATATGCATACCTCCTGTTCAATAATAAACATTGACCTGTCTCTCCTCAGGTAAGTAAAGATCCTCAGGTAAAGATCCTCCTCAGGTAAGGAGGTGCAGTGTTCTGCTCTATTTGCCTTTGCCTATTATTTTCACCAATTGCACAGCAGTTAAGAACCACGACACAAAAGCGACTTCTTTATAATTCACAAAGGACAATGAGAAGAAAGAGGGAATTCATGAATCATTCTTTTATAGCAGTCAATAAAAGTCCCAAAAGGAGAATTCAAGAGTTAGAGTTAGGGTCCTAAATCCACATTTATGCTTTGTATGTTTGTCAAAAATACCTACTTCAGAAACATGTATGTTTATTTAATGCCTCAACAGTAGCCTTTTCTAAATCTCAAAATGTGACGTTAGTTGGGAAGGGGGAAAAAAAAAAACCCACTTTTTTAATATAACATATAGAAGCTTCTTATTCCAAATGAGTACACCTTGTTCATTATGCCGTGCACTTGCTAACAGCATGTGCCTCCCCCCAGATCTCTGCACTCCCTCTTGTTAACTAGCTGTTGATGCTGGTTTTCCATTCCACCTTGCCCTTCGACTTCCTCATTTTAACTTCCATCTTTCTCTGCATAAAAGTTATGTTCCTTCTCTCTACAAAAACACTATGATTTAGCTTCCAAGTACTCCTGTTTCTTTCCAATAAGTTTGCACTGGAGAGTTATAAAGCTAGTCTCAAATCTCCAGAAATAAAAACAAAACGCTTATCCAACAGGAACTTATTCCCTCATATTTGCTCCAATTTCTTGTTAAATACATCCTCTCTAGCCTTTAAAGCAAAACTAAGTTGTTTCGGTCACTGTGCTTCATGGATGTCAAAGGCAGCAGAAAAAAACTAAGAGACTTGCTTTTTTCACCTTACCCTATACTTCTCCAATACCTGTATTAATTTTTGCCTCCATTCCACTTGTAACTTTCCATAGAAGTTACCTACAGCTACTGTTATTAGTTCAGATCTCACAGTAGGGCTAATGACAAAGCTAACACAACCAGTGTTGGGCAAATGTTGCTTAAAAATAAAAACAAATATCAGCTACCATCCACCCAGTGACATCATCTGAACTAGTAACATGAGGAGAAAATTTTTCAGCAGAGCGGGCTCTGACATACTATGAAAGAGTCTGGGCTAATACTTGTCCCTCGCTCACACCTTCAAAATTACCTTACACATTTCCCTACATATGTGAGATAAACCAAGTAACACACCAAATATACAATCACACTATGAGATCACATGACCCAATTGTCAGTTTTAATCAACCATTCTTTTACCCCAGAAAAAAAATCTAAAAACATCCTTAAGCTGTCAGACAGAACTAGGGCCTGAGGGGTCACAGAGCTTAATCAGTGTTTGCCTTCACCCATCTGTAACAGAGCACATTCCTATTTTTTCCTGAGATGGCCCTTCCAGCTCTGAATCTTGAGTTCAACGCTACTTTGAATCATCTTTTATACGCTGGTCTGAGGGAAGTCCTATGCTCTGCAGTGAAATCAAAATCCAAGGCAGATTACAATTTATATGTGACAAAAGATGGATCGGAAGATACATCATGGAGGAGAGCTTCCAGTGACCAGTTCTGAATTAGCTACTAAATGATCTCACTAATTTTCTAACATAATTGCTGCCTGGAAGCACTTCCCTGCACAATAACCTGCAGTTATGGTTAAGCTAAACACTGGAATGAGCAGTAGGTCTTAAAAGAGGGCAGAACTACATAAGTCAATACATTATTTTCTTTTTGTTATTCTTAAAGGGCCTAGCATTTAAAATACAGTCCAGGCTGAAAACATATCTTTCATGAGGGTTCTTCTATGGGCAATTTTCATGTAGTACAAAAGAAATCAGATTAATTATGAAATGCCAAATAGAAATTGAGATTCTCACATACTGGATTTGGGATTTCCTAATCAGAAAATCCTTGCTGCTCATTCTTTCTGTCAATCAGGGCAATGCATCTGTATTTCACACATCCCATAAGCACCTTAAAAAATCAACAGTAACATGGTATGTTACTGTAACAGTAACTATGTATTTTGTGCTTTAGGTCCTTGAATACCTTCCTTGCATTGCTTCATTTAAATAAAAGACTTTTAATAAATAGCAGAAAATGAAAAGATTACGTGAAGGGTGAGTGTCAGGAGGACGGAGCCAGGCTCTTCTCCGTGACATCCAATGATAGGACTTGGGGAAATGGGTGTAAGCCAGAACATAGAACATTCCACAGAAATGCAAGAAAAAACTTTTTCACAGAGAGGTGATAGAACACTAGAATAATCTGCCCAGAGAGGTTGTGGAGTCTCCTTCTCCGGAGACATTCAAAACCTGTCTGGAAGTGCTCCTGTGTGACCTGGTCTAGGTGTTCCTGCTATGGCACAGGGATTGGACTAGATGATCTCTTGAGGTCCCTTCCAATCCCTGGTATTCTGTGATAACTATTATTGTTGTTGTTTACCCAGTATCATGAATGCTACCAAGGGAGACAGAGAAGATCTTTGTACTGTAGCATTTTTATAATTTTCATGCTGTGAAACTTTTTTAGGGAGTCAGTAACAATAGAAGACACAAACACACACAGAGGTTGTTTGTGACTCCATAATTACACTATTTAAATTACCAATCCACTGCAGAAAAACTCCAAAATACATTTATACTCAGTAACACATTTTAAAGTACAAAATCCTATTTGAAGGTTGGGGGAGGGGATTTGATTAGCTTTAGAGACATAGAATCAGCTCAATGACATATTTACTACTTCTTTATGACAGATGCTATAGAACTTCTATTCCTTCTTGAATAGCCCTCAAACAGGCTACTGAAACACTACTAATTATTCAATTCCACAATTCAACACCTGTCTATAAATTAAATACCAATATGGGAATTTTTTTTTTTAAATTCAGAATCAGGGTATTTCTACACCAAAGATTTTGCATAAAATAGTTACTGAACGTCTCATGTTTAAAGACAAGGGCATCGATTTATGGTTTGCTTTAGTGTGGATAATAAAATTAAGTGTTGGAACCACCCTAAAAATCACCAGCCTCCTTCTCCCATCTGCAAACATGGTAGTTTATGAAGACCTAGTGCATTCAAACTTTTTGTGCAGAATTAAAAATAGGTCTGGTTCTATCAGATATCAATTAGGTACCTGATCCAAGAAGATTCTCAATATCCCCCGTGTTTGATAAAATCCCTAACTGCCACCTGGATGTGTGATTCAAAATGCTTGAAAAGCTTCATTACCATTCTATTTGAAATATCATGTTGAAGCAGACTGTTCTCTATTTTTACTCTTTTCAGAAAGAAATAAGTGATTTTTTTAATGGTGGTAAATGCTGCTCTTTACTAATCACATTTACAAGAACTACTACAGAGATCAAGACTTACTCAAATCAAAACTGAACATCCTGTGGCACCCATAGTGCTAATTTCTTCTTTTCCACTGCTTGACTCATACTTCACCTTCTTCTTACAAAAGGGTCTTCATGAAACACACTAAAACAGAGTCTTTATTTCATTTTCACACAGGAAAATCTGAAGAGTTCACCATGGATTACAGATCAGGGTGGGGGGGCAATCATTGAAATTACTTATTTTTCAATTTACTTTAATAATGAATCACCAAAAGAAATATATTTGGAAATGTCATATAGAAAAAAAAACCCCTACAATTAAAAGAAGCCAAGTCAAAAATCAACCAAAAAAAAACCAAAACAAAAAAACCCCCAAACCGAAAACCTGCAATTATATTATTTTAAAAGTGAGACATTCAAAACAGCAAGGAAAAACTTCTTTCACAAAATTTGAAGAAATTAGATACTTGGTTGTATCTTTTTTCAGAAAAGATAAATTGTCAAACTCCTACTCCTCACAAGAAAATTACAATAGCAACATTAACAAAACACTTAAATATTCCTATTACTTTTCAATCAAAAAAGTATTCTCTTCAGTAGGAGAGAGCAATCACTGTTCATCCAGCAGAGTAACAGGATAACACTGTGCTATCACATGCATCTGCCTCACAAGCTCCAAGCAAAGCACGGCCAGAATTACCAACACCAGCCTAAACCCAAGAAGATGTCAGTGGAGATTTAGTCCTGAGAACCTCCGCACAAGCAATAATCAACACAGAATTTTTAATGCTGACAATGGGAAATACATACGACATTTAACAAGAAGTTCTTTTACACTCATCACCTCAATAGTGAGTTTGAGTACTGGCTACTAATTGAATCATGTACATAATACTGCATAAAGTAGAAATGATATATCAATCACCTTAGGATAAAAGGAATGACAACTCCCATATTAATACCAGGACCACTTAAAAGTAAAAGAAAATATGAGAACAGGAAAAAAAAAAAAAAAAAAAAAAAAAAAAAAAAAAAGAACCACATAACTGTTACCAGTGGTTTTAATAGCCACTCACTGTTGCAAGCTCCCCTCTGGAATAACGACCTTTGCTGTTCAAAGCAAAGTATGATGCACTTAAGATGTAAAGTAATAAAGTAATAAACACAGGGAAAAGATACATAATGCTAAGAATAATCACATGATTAACAGCAAAGATGGGTTACTGAAAGATAAGCCATTTATATTGACCTGTATATTTATTATTGCTAGTAAATTCATAACATTTTGACAGCGTTACAACAGGTCAAGAATGTAAAGATACCAATCTCAAACATTTTGCAACAGTAATGCAATTGTGTATCTACTGAAACAAATCAACTCCTGCCTTGTTAACACCATCAGGTAAGAGAACTGTGCCTCGAGATTCACCTCTGAACTTCTTCTTTCTACTAAAGGTGGGAGTTGAACTCAATGAACCTAAAGGATCCCTTCCAACTTGGGATACTCTATACTTTAAAAAAATAGCTTTACATTTCCAAAGTTATTACAGATAATTTGTTCCATGATAAGTTTGAAGAAGTCTGCATTCTAAGGTCACAAGTTCCCTCAGTTTGGGATTTTCTTACTGGTTTTAAACAAATTCGCTTATACAACTGATTTTTAGAACACATAACATATCATAACTCTAAAGCTCTACCATATCCTGAGACAAAGCTGCAATCGTATATTTAAAAGGCTGAATTTATTGTGCTGGCTGTTTTCCAATTCACAAGATAAAGAGCAAGTTCTTTGTGCTAACTCATCTAAAAGTCTTGTGTCATCTGCACAGGTCTGTTCATTATCAAGCCCTTTTTTTCAGAAGAGCAATAAAAATATTTATTACCAACAAATATTTTTTCCAGAAATATCACCTCACCCTACTGTCCTATGCCAACTAGTTTACCAGTTTATCCAAGGGGTTTTGTTTTGTATCATTATTAGAAGTTTCTTGACCTCTTGTAAGTCATCACTTGTTCTATCCAAAGAGATCTGGAAGCAACTCCACACATGACATGACAGAGTTGTATGAAAAACAAACAATTCTATTTGCAGTAGCTTTTGTTTGTTTGCTTATTTCTTCTTCATGTCCCTTCAAGTACAGATAAGGCTCCACTGACACCTTATAACAGCCTTTCAGTACCTAAAGGGAATCTACAGGAAAGACAGGGAGAGATTGTTTATAAGGAAGCACAGCAATAGGATGAGGGGTAATGGTTTCAAATTGAAAGATTTAGAAACTGATTTAGATTAGATATTAGGAAGAAATTGTGTTCTGTGAGTGTGGTAAAACACTGGAACAGGGTGTCCAGAGTGGCTGTGGATGCCCCATCCCTGGAAGTGTTCAAAGCCAAGCTGGGTGGGGCTTTAAGCAACCTGGTCTAATGGGAGGTGTCCCTGCTCATTGAAACAAGATGATCTTTAAGGTCCCTTACAAGCCCAACCATTCTTTGATTTTTATCTTTTTTAATTGACATATACAGAAATTTTCAGGAGAAATAATTTGCAAATAACCCCATTGGGGTACAGAACAGTATAATTACTTCACATTTTACTGAAAGGTTATGTTGACAATTACATTCACAAGAATTACAAGTCTGCAAATTTTTACTATGTTTAGAGACTTACACAAAACACCAAAACCACTACGACACACCCACAAACAAGACAATGAAAGTCAGCAAGTCTACAAAACATGCAGAAGAGTTTCAAACACCTGAAAGGACCAACAGCATTGAGACACCATCTAAAATAATATTTCCAACAATTTCACTCACCAAAAGGAAAACCTACACAAGACACGCATTAATTAATGAAAAATACTTTCAATCTCAACTTTGGAGGAGCAAGACACAATCAGCAGGAGGAACAAGCATTCATGAGTGTATGCACATGGGTTTTAGGGTTATTTTTTTTAGAGCAGAAGAGTTTTGTGGAGTCGTTGGATTTCGTTTGGGGTTATTTTTACAGTTGAAAAAAAGCAGACATTTTGCTGTCTTTAGACTGAAAGAACTATCTGATGTAGTGTCTTAACCTTTTAGTTCAATTTTTACTTGACATTTATTTTTAATATTGATGGGCAACATTTTCTCTTTGTGAGGAAATCACCAGAACAGAGATGGGGTCATTTCGGACCACTAGCCAATCTGAGTTTCTGCCACAGCCCTCAAGGAATTTCACCAACACTTAAGAGCCTCTCAGAATGAAATACATGTTATGGCAGATCTTTGCTTAAGAGCCAAACAATTCACTGCCTCAAGGGTATACTCAGCCATACCGGTGTCCAGGAATGAAAAGGGGAAGAAGATGTCTTCATGAATGCTGGTACCTCTCTCAGATAGAAGCATCCTGCTATCACTTAAATCCTCACTTTCACACAATCTCAGAAATCTAGAACATAAGAGTTCTTTCTTTTTTCACCACCAGTTGAACCACTAGTTTCTTATCGGATACAAAACAAGGAAATGGTGCGCACTTGTGCATGTTACATGACTGAATCCAGGGAATAGTCTTTTAATTAATTTAGTCTTCTTCCACCATAGGGTTTTGGGGTTTTTTTACTTCTAATTCAGTTCTATCATGAACAACCACAGACAAAATGCCTTCAAGATTCTGATTCTGTTACCCAGACTAAGAAATTTACTTTTCCTCCAAGAAAGCTACAACAAAATAGCTTACTTTAATAATAAAATCTTCCCACAAAGTTTTCTGCAGTTCTGAGAAAATGAAGCAGTGATTACATCCAGAAATATACTAAACATTTACTGAGACATGGAATGGAAAGACTGCATTTGCAATTATATTTACTAATAAAAGAGTCAGGGAGTAACTTATATTTGTGAGAAAAAGCCATAGTAAACTCGCTGGACATTAAATGTGAAGTTTCTGCCATAACCACACAGTAGTAATGAGGGAAGGCATTCATAATGCAAGCAGTTATTTTGTCTTTATTCACACGATACATTAGACCTCCAGCAGCAGTACTGCATGCAATGTTAAGTTTTGCCCTTTCAGAGACATGAACATGGTTCAAAAGAGAGTAACTGTAATGAATAGGTAGCTTGAAAACACAATCTACAAGAAAAGATTGACTGACGTAAGATTCCTTAGTCTAAAGGGGAGGTGACTACAGTAAGAACATGGAAACTGGCTCCAACATGTTATATGCTACATCAGAGAGGAAGAAAATCTTTTTTAAAGTCTATAATTAAGACTAAATTACAACAGGTTACAGACTAGGAAAGTTACTGATAGAATCACTAAGAAGTTGTGGAATTTATCATTGTATTTTGCCAGAAGTTATAGACAAACAGTTTCAGACCTGTATGATCGAATTTTGGGCACGTGTTGCAAAGATCTTCTCCACTATCACCATGTCCCCATTTACCCTGCATTCATGTATTTTCCCTATGCCTAACCTGAAAATTCAGTGTAAGAGTGCATTACAGAAAGACTAAATAAAATGAAACTCCATATGTATCCTTCACAGGCTGCTCTCTCTCCTTGCAGCAGCTCTTCTGAAATTCATTAATGCAATGACACTAGTCATCCTCCTTAGAAAAGGGGGATTATGAAGTCCATTCAGCCTAGGTACAGAAACAGAATGAGCATGTTTAACAGGAGAAACATGAAACACAGGAAAAATGCTCACAATCATGTTTGTTGCTTCCTACTTCTCTACTTAACTGCAGAAACAGATGAACACACGGCAGCAAACGCTACCTGTCTGCACAAAGAAACTTGACCTATTCACTTACAGTGTTCAAATTAAATAATCTAAATTAAACTGATAAATTACAATATTCAAGATATTAAACACCTACGTCCCACTGAAAGAATGGAAACATCTAACTAATTACAAAAGATTTTCTAGTCTACGAAAGAGTAGATGAGTATTATGTTCCTACATCTTAGAACTCTGTCCACTTTCAAGCAAAGGAAAATTTCTTCTCTTGCCTCTGCTCCATTGACACTCAAAGCAGAGAGAGAATACAAGACTCAAAAGTGTTGCTTACCTGGCTAAAAGGTACCTACATCCTTTCTTGTATGGAAACTTGATAGAGCAAGTTCAACTTTTTTCTACTCCATAGATCATGATGGAGACACAAACAGTAAGAGAAAAATTTGGACATTTTAATGATGAAATAAAAAGAGAAGTATAACCAAGGCATGGTATTACTTCCATAATTACACTAGTCTTACATTTCAAAAATGTAACATCACTTTAAAACCAAAGTGAATAATACAACTACAAAACCAGAGTTTATATTAAAATATATTACTGGAACTGATACTTTAGCACTTGACAGCATTTTGTTATCTTGGTAGGTGAAACCAATGCTCTCTGAAACAGAAAGCAAAAGGTATGAACTATGTCATGGCATTCAAAAGCAATCCTACCAAATGACAAAGGTAAAATAAACTACCAGATTCCAGGCAGGGTATTCCCAGAATCAAAGAAATCATCTTTCTGAAATGGCATTGTGTCTGGTCTGATCAGACTGAAATTGGTAATGATTGGTCATCATTTCATAACTGGCACAACACGCATCTCCAAAGAGAAAACAACACAGGATCACAGAATGCCAGGGGTTGGAAGGGACCTCAAAAGACTACTGGTCACTGTGCATCTGTGAAAACAAGCTGGGAGTGGGCATTCCCTGTTATCAACAAGGGCAGTGGTCACTGGTTGCAACGAGTTAACAACGATCTCCACCTGGCAGAAGGCTGTGCTCCCAACTACAGCCAGAAAGAGTGTGCGAGTCCAGACAGAGCTCCCACAGAGAAATGGGGCTGTCCTGGTGACAGGCTGCAGGAATGTCAGAGCCTCTCACTGCTAACCGAGGAGCACCTCTGAGGGGGCTGCTTGCTCTGTGAGCTGATGAACGACCTGCTCAGCAGGGTGGTGGAGCTTCATGAAAAGTGGAAGACAGGAGCCCCTGTCAGAGAGGACACAGGATCATGATGCCTCTGCATCGTGCCCTTGTCAGGAAGAAGGCAGAAACCTGAAGGAAAATGTGCAGACAAAATTCAAATGCCTATTGCTAAAATGTTTTAAAAGAAGACAGTAAAAAGATAAAAAGAACTATAAGCCAAAGCTGGCTCCCTGTATCTTCAGTTTTATTTATCAGACTAAAAAATCTCTCCAACTTTCCCTTTTCCTGTGTAAGACCAGAACTATGAGATGCTCTGTTTGCATTACAATTACACTAATTCAATGTAGGTCACTTGCTTTTTACTCAGTCCAGATGACATTCAGTAAGCTAAACATGAGCCAATTAGCTTGGGAAGTAAAAAAAAAAGAGGAGGGGAGGCTGACTGCTGCTCGGTAGGTCATACAGTGGCTAGAGAACACAGTTGCTTGAATTACATTCTGACTAGCATAGCATCAAACACAGAACTGAAGCTTAAAACTATTTTTTTCTGGATTTCTCACATTGAAATACACTAATTTAAAAGCAATCTCCCATTCTGAGGTGATTGACTGATCATAACTTTTTGTTTCCTCCTTGTCCTCCATTCAATTTAAAAAAGAAAAATAAGGCAGCATTTAAAACATTTTAAGAAGTATAAACAATGTAGTTTCCACTTTATTTTTAGTATCCCCAGTGGATAACTGACCTTTTCAAGCCCACTCATTTGAACTTAATACAGTAAAAAAGAAAAAAACAGGACTGGAGATCTAGTGAACACTAAAAATAATAATGATCTAAGCCTCTTCTACTTCTGTAATAACATTTGTATTCTTAAATCAACCTGAACCGACATGTAATTAGCCATACAAAAAACCCTACTGATAATGCAGAGAAACTAGTTCCAGAGGGGCAAGAAAATCCTCAAGCATATCTCCAAGAAGCAAATAAACATTATGTTTTGGTTAATGTCTAAGTCATGAACAAAGGACAAGTCTTTTCTGGCAAAAATGCTAGCTATTAAATGATATCTAGAAAGTACACTAATAAAGTATCAATCTAGACTGAGTTGAACTGATTGCAAATCTGTAAATGGAATTGTTTCTAATCATGTCTGGATATAGAATCTTTTTATTTTTCCAGAAGTTTTCCACTTCTCAAACAGCAGTAACAACTGCTACAGTAAAATTTGATATGTATTCTAGCCCAGTTAGTCACTTATTCTATAAACACTTGAATTACGATAATCTCAAATTCTCTACCCATCTCTGCCTCTTTACAGCTTTTAATAAAGTTCATTCAATACAGGAAACAGTAGTATAATGCAACACACTAATTAGATTACATTAAGCTAATGGCATCTAATGCTAAATAGATGTCTTCTAGACATGGTCATCATCTTCAAAATATCACACACCCTGGAGGTGGAACTACACAGAAGTCATGCAGGCAAACTACTTAGATGAATGTCCATGGTATCACTCTACAGGATGAAGGACAAAGAAAAAAAATTTTCCATATAATAAAGAAAAAGATCTCATAGCATGAAGTGTCACATTTTGTGTCCAGAAGACACACAGAGACCAAGATAAAAGAATCCACAACAGTGTGAATTACTTTGCTTAAACCAAGTTTTAAATAAACTTAAGGAAAAAGGAAAAATCTGTAAAAAAAAAAAAAAAGGAATCAAACAATAAACAACTGGGAAAATAGCAAGCATCTATCAAGGTTACCAAAATATTTCTCCTGGAGTATTTTATTGCTATGCTAACAGAATTTTATAGGTTTTGGTCTGACCTATGGTCTGTGTTGAACTGCTCTATCCAAATACTTAGTAATCACATTTTCTAAATTTTTGTTAGGGTCTCATTTAACCTATTGCATTTTGTCCCATTGAGGTACGTTTCACTGTTTCCCTCAGTGACTGACACTGCAGAGAAAAAAAAAAACATTTTAAAGGAAAACACTGGTATTGTAGGTACACACAGAGATAACACTCCTCCATAAACAGTTTA
This sequence comes from Turnix velox, assembly GCA_013400935.1. Taxonomy (NCBI): domain Eukaryota; kingdom Metazoa; phylum Chordata; class Aves; order Charadriiformes; family Turnicidae; genus Turnix; species Turnix velox. The sequence continues at coordinate 385,578 of VZTY01019388.1, forward strand.
GGGAACAAAAATTTACAGCCTATATTACTGGTAGAAATGCAGTTTGGCAATGTGGCTGTTGCAACCACTCGAGGATGCAAACGAAAATGGCTGATGCACTGACTATAAATGCTGCTATCCTATAAGTGAGCCGCATCATACCCTGAAATCCTAGCAACTTGTCTCCCATTCAGACAAAAATATCTCAAGACAAAAAGAGAGGAAGGAATTTTGAATGCAAGGGCTCCTCAAGACATGGCAGCCATTGACAGTTACATGTAAATGGCCTTTCCTCTCTCCTTCAACAGCCATATGAGCATTCAAGCTCCTGGCTCTTATAGCAATATAATAATTATTCTCTGAGTACACTACACAGTTTACATGAAAAGCATCTCAAAGAGCATCTTATCAAGACTCATAATGCTTGAACAGCCTCCAAATGGCAAAGTACTTCACATTACATGGATGGAACTACTAAGTGAAAGCTTCGCAGATCGGAAAAAGGCACACTTTGAAAATGCTGAAGATCTCACCTCTCCCTCACTCTAATTGTATATATTCATTCTAATCAAGCAACTTCACAGACATTCCTCTATCAAACTTGATCTTCGCCAGCTAGAGAAAATAGTATCTAAAGTGCTCCCTACAGCACAGACAATAGAGGCAAGAGATTTTCAGAAGCAAACAGAAAAATAAAGCATGTCTGACATCTATAATGTCAGTGAAGGGATGCATGTAATTTTGCAAAAAGAATCAGCTGGCTAACTTCCCAACATAAGAAAATAACCCAATCCCAATAAAAGTCTGCACAAAGTTTGATTAATTAAACTGCTCTAGTCCTCTACAGATCCAAGGTCCACAAAAAGGAAGACTACTAAAAGATGCAGGTAGAAGCAAATGATGAAAGACTCAAAAAAATTTCTGAAGGATACCATAGGTCACAGAATGGTTGAGACTGGAAGAGACCTCTGAAGGTCATCTTGTCCAACATTATCTCTCAAGCAGGGCCACTTAGAGGCAGTCGCTCAGGATCCAGGGCAAACAGTTTTTGATTACTTCAAATATTTTCCAGGACACTTCCTGTCCAAATAAGGCTCCTAGCCATATAGCATGAAGAAAAACATTCTGTCATGAAAGCTAGAAAATTAAGAAATAACAAAAGTGGCAAGTTGTATTAGAGGAGGTTTAGATTAGATATTAAGAAAAAACTCTTCACAGAAAGGGGTATCAAGCATAGGAACGGGATGTCCAAGGAAGTGATTCAATAATTCAGCCGCTTGGGTTGAAATTCAAGCACAAACTAAACTATTGTTCTTACAAACAGCAGCAGAAGTTTTAGAAAGCATAAATTCATTCAGAGATTCAATGCTTGGAATTGTAATTTTCATATCACAACATCAAGTGACTAGAAGTCAAAGCATTTTCATGTGAATCTGCCTAACAATACAGACAATACAGAATGATTTACCAGGAGCTCTGATGAGCTCTGCTCTAAAGGATGTATTAGACATTCATTTAACACTCAGAACATATAACAAGACCCCTGTAAGCAACAAAAATATTCTACACTCTAGTTTAGCATTCCCAAGGCACCCAATCCTAGCAACAAAACTGACAGGAGTCTCAGCTCAGTATCAGATGGAGATTAAAGTTTATGATAGCCCTTAGGCACAAACATGTCCTAAAGAGCTATATAAAGACCAACCATTCACACTTGTGTGCCCAGCAAGGTATCATGCAAATTACTGAGTGAACAATGCCTTCCATGTGTCAGTAAACATAGAGACTAAAAAATAAACAAATCTCCACCTTTCTGACAGTCTGAAAATACCCAGCTGTAATAGGGCATTATTTGCAAATATATATTCAAAGAAATCACATGTATGTGCATAAATATATGGAGTGCCTTGAGATTTATCCATACCTATATATCCCTGTATATAAAAAAACTACTCCATATGTAAAATTCTTTCATAATCGATATTGAGACACAGTAAGAGATTATATATATGCACAGATATATCCCTCAAAGACATAACTCCATAAAGATACATATATATTTGAAATATCAGTAAAAATAAAAAATGGTTGTTTCCTTCACTTTCACTAAGTGGAAGCAGGTTTCCACATGTTTGGAAGTAACCTGTATCCAACCATGGGACAGAAATTATGAAGAATACAATGATCATTTTGGTCTGAAAATTATGATACTCCTGACCATCTATTTACCTTTCGGAATACATATTTTTAAATTCATTGCTCTGCCTCTGAAAAAGATTTGCATATATTTCCCTGCTGGAGATGAAGCATAACTCTCAAGTACGTAAGCACAAGGTATAGCAGTTAAGAAAGGATGAGATCTTTTAAGATCTGTAGATCACACTTTGTAAGCTACTCACATGCACACTCTGACCTGGCAGCCACCAGGTTTTTTTTATCCTTAGGAAGCTGGCATGCAGAGTACAACAGGAACAAGGACTACTGAAAAATGTGAAAACAGTGGTTCCCTCAGTGAAGAGATCAGCATACGTGGTTGCTCATCTAAACTAAAGTTTCTGCCATATTGCAGTCAAAAAAAAGATAATTAGATGCCATATGCCTTCTTCATCCAATATGCAAACTTCACATACATGAAGACCAAAACTGAAATAAAAACAAATTCACATACACAGGTGTTACAGATGTGGAAAAAGGGAAGCTGCAAACTCTCACGAGGGAGACTTTGCTCAGCTTCACCCCTCTAACTTTTCTTGTCTTTTATCTCCCACTTGCTGGAGAGCTCATCTTTGCCAAGCCAAAGCACCAGGGATAAGAGAGGAAGAGGAAAACTTATGTGAAAATGACAACAGTTTGGAGCAGATCTTCCTTGACCTTAACAACACAGACTAAGCATCAACATCTGGCCTCAATTTATAGTAAGGGACCAGACAACCATTATTTGGCTCAAAACAGAGCCATCCAACACTCTACACTTCCAGAATGCGTTCCATACCTGCCAAAGGACACAAGATTTTTTTCGAGAACCAATATTCTATCAATTAAAAGTACTGGTTAAAAATAAAGAAGCTAAGCATACATATTTAATTGTATGCAATAATCCACCTTCATTTCAATAGTGAATAATCAACTAATTTTCTTAATTAAACTACAAATACACTTGATGATAAACTGAAGGAATGAAAACATGGCACTTATCTCATAAATTTGTCAAAGTTTCCATGAAGAATAGGATACAAAATGAACACATCCTACTTCCACATGCCACCCAGCATTAGATTTCTCTGCCATTTGGACTTAATAACATCTCATACATATTAATGGCTCTCTCTAGGAAGGAAAAACCATTTTTGGTAGACTACCATTGGAATGGTTATATGAACACAGTAATCAACAATTCTTTCAAATTCTTATCATATTACCAATGTTTTATTGAAAACAGATGTTAGCAGCACAACTCACTCAGAATTATTGAACAACTTTTCTTTCAATTTCATAACAAATTAGGCAATGCTTAGTTGAGGCATCTGAAAAAAGTTAAAGAAGCACAAGCCTTAAGGCACTGCACTGGGTGCCATAATTTAAACCACCACCAGCTGAAATATAAAGGCATTTTAAACTTAACATTTTACTCTAGAACAAATCTCTCCTGCAGATTATGATCTTTATTTGTTAATAAATTCAGCTGTCTCAACAGCAACCAAAAGCTATCACACTTCAATGTTAAAAGTCTAGCAGAATTCTCATAAACTAAAATTCCCTGAATGTTTACAAAGAGTACTGAAACATAATCAAATAATTAAAAAAAACTGTTTATATATTAAAGGCATGCTTGGGCATAGTGAACATGAAATGATAGTTTTTAATTCATAACATGAAAGCAAAGAAATAGCTAGTGAAGGGAATAATGCAGAAGTCACCTCGTGAGTAGACTACAGCAGCTAAGCCTAGGTAACAATTTACCAGCTTAAACAGAAAATATTTTCAGTGGTTGTATTTACCTCCAAATTTTGGTGCCTGGGTCCCTAGCCATAATCGTCAAAGGAAACACCAAAAAAAAGTGTAGCTCTTTGGCAATTACTGAAATTCTAGATTGTGAAATTCCTTACTGTAGTAATACGCACTGGGAGCCTTTTGATCACAGTAATGAAAAAAAGAAGTTTTTGTGTAATTGCCAGGGTACCCAGTCTCCATCTAGTCACCTTGTATCTTCTGGTAACTGCTGCGAATTAACAGTGTCACAAACATAACATTACATTCACTGTAGACCTGTACCTTCTGTTAACAGTAAAGCTTAATTTTATGGGAAACAAGTTCCCCTGAGGTCTGAAAGCAAGCTGAGCCAACTATGGGGGTTTTTTCTGAATATAGGCATGTAACCGAAGGAACATCCTAACTATACTACTAAGCAGCAGTAGGAAAATGGTGTGTGAAGTAATACCTAGATTACATGTATGGCCCTTAATGGCTTATGAAAATGTACCTTATATCCACTGGTTACACTCATGAGAAAAAAGATACACTACTAAAGAGTCAAGAACAAACTCCATACAAAGCCAGGCAATGAGCTCAAGTCACCCCAGGATGCCAAAATGTGCTGAACAAAGAACTAAGTCTGTGAAGACCACCAAAGACACAAAGTCAAAAATACAGAAGCATAATGACTTTGTTTGCTTGCTTGTTTTTAAATCTGCAGTTAACACCACAGTTCACCATTTATTAACAATATTTATGGGAAACATAATTTTACCCTTGCTCTGCAGTTATATAGAAATATTTACAATGGAAGAGGTGATAAAAAAAATAATCACAAAGGTAGAAGCTGTTTTCATTAAAACTTTCTCTCCTGCCATTTGTACGTAACCTGCTAGTGCTAATAACGTTCAGTGGCATCAAATGTTGATTTCCTTTTTTTTTTTTTAATATGATGAAATTGATTTGTATGATACCATTTGATGGAAGCAAAACAAGCATAACTACAGGCCAGTCTTTTAAATCACCTTTGTCAATGATAGATGTAAAAATCTATAATCACAGGGATTGCTTAATCTAACAATTAACCACTTTTAAGAGGCAGATGAACCAGAAACATACATTTTTGATGTGAAGGGGACACTTTTAATTGCATCATGTTTTTAAAATAACACATAACCAGTGCTATTTAACATCTTTGTAGGAGATATGGACAGTGGGATTGAGTGCACCCTCAGCAAGTTTGCAGATGACACCAAACTCTGTGGTGCAGTTGATACACCTGAAGGAAGGAGTGCCATCCAGAGGGACCTTGACAGGCTTGAGAGGTGGGCCCAAGCCAACCTCATGAAGTTCAACAAGGCCAAGTGCAAGGTCCTGCACCTGGGTCGAAGCAATCCCAAGCACAGATACAGGCTGGGTGGAGAGTGGCTTGAGTGCAGCTCTGAAGAGAAAGACTTGGGAGTGTCAGTTAACAACAAACTCAACATGAGCCATCAGTGTGCACTCGCAGCCAAGAAGGCCAACCAAATCCTGGGTTGCATCAAGAGGAGTGTGACCAGCAGGTCTAAAGAGGTGATTTTGCCCCTCTACTCAGCACTGGTGAGACCCCACCTGGAGTATTGTGTCCAGTTCTGGAGCCCTCAACACAGGAAGGACATTGAGCTATTGGAGAGGGTCCAGAGGAGGGCCACAAAGATGGTCAAAGGGCTGGAGCAACTGCCCTATAAAGACAGGCTGAAGGAGTTGGGGTTGTTCAGCCTGGAGAAGAGAAGGCTCAGAGGGGACCTCATAGTAACTTGTCAGTACCTGAGGGGGGTCCTACAGAAAGGCAGGGGAAAGACTTTTTAATATGATATCGGATGGGAGGACTAGAAACAACGGATGTAAATTGGAGGGGGGTAGATTTAGACTTGACACAAGAAAGAAATTCTTTACAGTGAGGGTGGTGACGCACTGGAACAGGTTGCCCAGAGAGGTTGTGGACGCCCCCTCTCTGGAGGTGTTCAAGACCAGGCTGGACAAGGCATTGAGCAGCCTGGTCTAGTGGGAGGTGTCCCTGCCTATGGCAGGGGGGTTGGAACTCGATGATCTTTAAGGTCCCTTCCAACCCAAACTATTCTATGATTCTATATATATGACAAATCTAATGTAAATGGGCCTACATTGATCTCTCACTTATAAATCAAAGACTATGAGAAAATGTGCAAAAGCCAATCTAATAAGAACAGTGCAAGCAGTGAAAAATCTGTTAAGTAATTTTAAATGTTCTGCATAATTCAGAAATAAAGGGTGAGATTACATTTAGATTACAAGCATGTCATTAATCTCCTCCTAATATCTTTGATGTGCAAAGAACATCAGATGCTTTTGATCAAAACTGCTGATGCAAATCAAAAAATAAATTGGAGCATTTCTTCCCAAAGTTTTTAGGTTTTTCCACTCAATTATTTGAATACTATAAATACAAACATTTTTCCATTTGGTTGAAACCAAATGAGCTCACGTATATCAGAAACACTCAAGATAAAGGGTCATTTGTTATCTTTGTGAATCTTCCAAAACATCCATATGCCTAAAACATTTGAACACAGACAGAAAAGCAGTTGGAAGCAATTCCTCAAGAAATCCTTCACCTGCAGACCATTATGTTCATGCATACAAAGGTGAATTTAAGGTAACTTCCTCCAGAAAGTGTTCCCACATCCAACCAATGTCACAGATCAATGAAACAATGTGCAATGCAGTGCTGTTCAAAAAACAGCTGTGGCAGCACAGCTGATGTGATCCAATCATGCTGATGCAATAGCTTCCTACCACCGGAAAAGGAAACTCCTCATCACGTGCTTCCAACTCACACACTTCTTCTGTGACAACATTGAAGAACTGAACTAACTATTTGGGGAAAAAACTACCCCCATCTCAAAAAAAAACCCAAAACTTTCTACTAAATTAGAAATCTGGATCACCTCAGTGACAATACCAGACAAGTTTGTCAGGTATGACAAGATCAAGAGATCACAGAACACTAGCTCCAAAAATTCTGACATGCCTTATGGTGTTCCCTTCAATGGCAGGAAGCTAAGCTGATGAAATATTATACTTTCATTAAGTTGTAAGAAAAAAGTAGTAAGGTTGCTTACAGCTTGTGATTATTTTCTCAACAATTTTTTGTCAAAGGTTCTCTCTGTTGTTCGTTTTTTGGGTTTTTTTAATTCAGGAAATGCTGTAAATTTCTCTTTTCACAGTGCAAACTAAGAGAAGTTTTGTCTTAAGTTATAGGCATTTTGTTAAAGTTTCCACAACAACCTCATACAACAAAGGTTGTATTGCAATTGAAGGTGTGACTGTCCTGCTCTAGAATGACTGGAGTCAAGTCATGGTAAGACCAATTTCCTGCACTCATTAAGTTTGCCCAGGTTCCTTGAATATTTGTCCAATACTTTCACCACATAATCACTGTTATTGAGACACAAGATAGATAAAATACATCTGCATAGACATGGTTGTCAATCATGGTCTCAGTTTTGCTGTGTAGCCATATTGTGAGCATGCTTATTCAGTTGATTCTGATCAAGGTTCCTTTCAGACAACACAAAAGAAGCCTTTATAATGCTAGATCAGAAACACTGCAACAGAAAGTGCTCTCTCCTCCAGTAAGTTAATTTTTAAAAGAAATTTAATAGCTTAAACTTTGTATCTGCTAACTTTATGTTGAACCAAATCTTAACCTACCGTCAACAAGTCAGAGGCTGAAATACTGCAGCGTATGCTTTAGCTACTTAGAGAAAAGCATTTCTGTGCCAACACTTTGTCCAGCAATTATTAATGAATGTATTATTACAGATTATGAACTAGTCTGAAACAGCAGGTATTTTTCACATGAAGAGAAGTAAACATGTAAACGAGCTCAGAGGACAAATGTGTTACTTTGGCTACAGACAGAGCAGCGTAGGGCTTCTCAGCTGGAACCTAGCCCCATGCTGCCCTCTGAGGGCAATGCTGTCCCGGCACCCAGCGGCTTTTCCACACCCGGACAGATGGGGCCTTTGGCGTTAAGCCTATCCTATTGCTCATAGACGGCTATGGCACCAAGACCTTTCTCCAGTATCATCAGCTTGCTGGGAAATTTCCAGTCTAGCAAGAACCTACTAGCTACTTTCTACTCCATGTATTTTCAGGCCAAAAAAGTGGCTTCAGGGTTACTCCAGTCACCATTCTTATGTGACAATTGACATGAACAGAAGAAGGATCAACTTCAAGAAAGTTTGTATTGATTTCTCTACAAGATTCAATTAGACTGTTCAACAACTGCATTTATCAAAGCTCTCCTCTTAAGTTTGTTTTAAAAATTAGTAACTTCGACATGCTTATCTTCTCCAACAATATGAATATAAAAAAAATACAGTTTGTATAACTCAGTGTTATTCAGAGAAATATACAAAGAGCAAGGTGGAGTAACATTCTTCTCTCATCTGACAAAAGAATAACGTATTTAACATGCACACAGTTGCTCTGAAGAACCTACTGAAAAAGCACAAAAGAAGAACAGCATGGGCAAAGCTTGCCAGTGTCTGTACATCAGCCCAGTATAGATAAGCCCTCTGTCCCAAGGTCAAACACTATGATTATGACATTCCTTAAGGAACAGGTGAAACAGATGACTGTGAAACAGATGACTGTTCTTCAACATGTGCAAGTCTGTTTGCTCATAAATCTTGTGCTTGCTAATACCACCTGTTTCACATTCACCCATGTGAACAATCATAGCATGATGAAACAGCAGCAGGTAGAGTACTGGGCTATCACATTTACTGCTGAGCCTACAGTCATGACATCAGGACACTGGGAAGTAGCATCACCAGCCATCACAGATTCCCTTGAATTCATCAGAGGTCCTCCACACCAAAACAGTCTTTCCTGAGAACAAATTACTTTGTTACCTCTCAGAACTATTCTAAACGTCCTGGGAAGAATGGAATAAGTAACACACCTGAAACTTACTGAACTCTGTGTTTCTGCAATTCTCACTAGAAATCAGAAGATCTTATTAGGTCTGATGCACTCCACAAGAACACTCAACTTTTCTTTTTAAAACTACCAATCATCCTGACCTTATCATGGAGATCAGGAATATAATCCAGAGAAGAAGCACCTGTTGTTAAGAGTTTTTCAGGTAGTCAGGGTAATGATAAGCAGTATTTCCAAGAATTATGTCCATCTCTGCTTTTCTGAAACACAAACTAGAAACTGATATTGCATTAAGATTTGAGATGATAGAGACACTTTACACATAATCTTCATAATCAATGTGAATTCTCAGACATGGTAAAGAAGCACACATTTGTCTTGGCTTTATTTCTTTCCCATAGGAACACAATACCAAGAACATATATCTGGAATAAAAAATTCATATATATGTAGACCAGGTTATCTAAAAGCTATGAATTTTTACTCTGCTTCTCTACAGATTTTGTGCCATGGGATATCAGAAGTACTTCCTACACAGCTTCTCAATGCATTTCTAAAATAATGTAACAATATCCAGAAAATTCTAATACAAAAATCAACAAATGCAATTGAGTTACTTCACAAACTACCAACTGTGTGCTAGAGCTTTATTTAAGTATTTAATCAGTAAAATAAAAGACTGAAATGAAAAAGCCAGGCTGGTTTCATTCTTTTTTAAAACCAGGGTGGTCTACGGGCAATTTTTGATACCACTAGTGTTGCTGGGGAAACAAAATGAAAACAGGTGCCATCAAATACAAATTAAAGATTTAGTTCTCTTTTAAACCCCCTTAAAGAAAATGTTTCCGTAAACTATTTAACTGATACTACTACAAATTTGACAATAATTTATAACAAGAAAAGGATTATAAGTTATCTTTAGACCATCAAGTTTTAACTAAAACTAATTTAGACTGGTTGGTTACTCTTCCTTTTAATATAAATTTCATCCATTAAATATGCAACATCCTCTTTAAAAAAAAAAAAAAATCTCATTTTAAGGCAATATAATACTAAGATAGAAACAAGGTATATAAAGCCTTTATAAACTTTCTCCATTCCAAATTCTACCTTCCTTTCAATCTAAGCAATTTTTTTAGAATTTACCTTTTTACAAAGTAAACAATCAGTATAGACTTAAAGCATTTAAAAATCTTACAATTAAGTGGCAGTAGAAGCTAAGTATTCTCCTTCTGATTGCAGTTTTCTTGCACTGTATTTAAAACCAAATATACCTTTAACTAAAATGGGAGAAAATACACTTTGCTTTTAAAAAGTGTAATAACATGTTAAGAATTTGGCAACATGGTAGTAAGGTCATTTTAAAGCACTTTGTCTTAGCCAGCCGGCTATACTTACTGAGAGAGAACATGCCTAATTTTAAGTAAAAAGGAACATATATTTTTCACTTCAATAAATCCATGTTGATTCAAGCTTTCAAGAAACCCTTAAGATTATTTACTGAGTTCTTTTTTGGCTTAACAAGACACTGGTCACACACAAAAATCCAAACAGACCTACTTCAATTAAAGGTAATACACAAATTCCCTTCTCAATAATAAAGCTAGATGCCAGATCTCTGCATAAAAATTAACAATGTATATTTTGTGTTAATCCTGGAAATTGAGAGATTATAAAAAATAAAAAGAAACAGAAGTATCTACAGTAAATCTATACAGCTCTTCACTTTGAAGTTGTGAAATCTTTGGTGTATTTTACAATATCCTGCAGAGTATTACGGAGTTTTTAGTAAAAGAATTTCCCCCAAGTTTGTGCATAAACACCTTGTTGATAAGTTTTCCAAGTCCACAGAGCAAGTTACAAAGAAACTCAATAAATTCAATATATGATCGTGTGTAGAACGATGGAAAGGCTTTTTCTAATAAGAATGCATGTGAAGCTAATGAATAAAAATGCTCTGTATTATTAAATTTGAGGTTCTAGTTTAAATGCAACTTGATAATTTACTACTCCATGACCATTTCAAATAAAATTTTCTTCAAGTGGCAAAATAGTTTTGCTTTGTAGTTTGAGCTACCTTTACAGCTTTGTTAACATCACAAATGAGAAGATCTACGGTGATTTAAAACTTCTGGATCAGCCTTTTGGCAGACTTTTGTTTGCTTGTTTATTTTTAACATTTGTCCATGGCTAAAGCAGCCAGCTCAGCAGCAGAGAATAAAGTTAACCTGGGCTGTGCTAGATTTGCTGAATATCTGTCTGGCCTGATGCACATTAACAGTTCTATCAAATATTCTTGAACAATGCTTGCAGATTTGCAGATTGATGCAAAGCTCACTAGAAGTCATCAAGATTCCTTCCATCAATTTCATGGCTTCATTCAGTTTCCATTTACTGTTCCAATGTCTTTGAAAACTAATATTCCCAGGTCAAATATTTCCCTATTCAAGTCTCTTGCAAATAAATGAGTAGTATCATGATATGGTCTTTTTTTCAGATTAGCACTTCTAAAAATCTGAATAATACACAAAAGATACACAGTGTTACATGAAACTAACCAACATCAAACTTCCTTTACAGTTATTTTACTTAAAGTTTCAAGTTAACTCACTTGTGTGTAATTATAAAATTACTGTACTGATCCTCTGCTTACTTTGAAAGTGATTAATCAAAGTCAGAGAAAACCAGCCATCAACTGAAGTATGTTTCAAATTTCAAGGGTAAGTCTAAAAAGACGAACTAATTTAATTTTAATTAAATCCTTATTTAGAAGAAAAAAATAAATGTTTTCCATTTAATTCAAATTAAACTCCAGTTCCAGTCCAAATTTCAAATATTCTCTGCTTCTGCTACTTTATTACACATGACAGATTAACATTTCCTTTTTTGCACACACAGGGAACAAACAAATCCTGTATTACTAAAAAAAATCTAAATAAATTATAAACTATGCTTTTAACAATAGTAATCATGTCATTTTTTCCACCAAAAAAAATTATAGCAATACGAAAGATTGATGACACATTGTCCAAACCACAGTGAAACATTTAGGCTAAACTTCATAATCACAAATACTTCTAACTGAGCTTTATATCGCAACAGCTTTACTAGGTGAACTTTCAAGCCATCTCTTTACTGAAGGAAAAAACAAGTTAAGAGAAATGCAAGAAAGGAGAGTAGTTAAGAGAAGTAATACCTACAGCAAGATCACAATCGCATACACGAGACTGTGGATTTTTCAAAAGCTTTAATGAGGAATAGGGGGTAACAAGCCCTTCTAATTTAATCATCATACACACCTCAAGTAATCGAACATTGTCATAGCATGTGTATCAGTGCTAGTGTCGTATCATTCTATGCTGATTAGACAAACAAATGTGACACTTTTCACCAGACTTCACATAGCTTCCTGTGTCTTACTTAGTAGCATCTTCTGATTTTTTAAAGTTGGACTCAATTCAACTCTGTTTGCTGTTATCCCTATCTTTTACTTTGTTCTGCTCCTTACATCCTGCTCTATGTAATTTTCTATCTCAATGAACAATCAGATACTAGCTTGTCAGTATCTTGATTAAAAAACTAGATTTTCAGGCCAATCCTGCAACCCTTTGAGAATCTCATGGGAAAGAAAATTGAACTACTGTTTATGTCCAGCTTTTCATGTGGTTGGTACTCTCAAGAATATCATAAACCAGATAGATCCACGAGTATTTTCTGTGGGAAGAAGGGAATACAGGCTCTTGGTAAAGCAACATGGCAAAATAACTTCAAAAATTTCCCAGGAGTATCAAGAAGAAAATTTTCATCATCTACAAGTTTAGCCAGAGGACAAATGGAATTTTTCCTGTCTTGCTTTCACCACAGTATTACAAACACTCCCCTTTCCACATGAATTGGGCTGACATTAAGCATACTATTCCTTTGCACAGCAAACTGTCCTGGAAACTGGATGTCATCATGTGAGCATGTCACTCCCTACAAGGCCCAATACATGTAACAGAATCTGGTAAAGGAATGAATTATCAATTGCAATTTCAGAAAGCAAGTAAAATATCACAGACTTTCCACACCTTTTGCAACCAGACACCTCTAAAGTCATCTTCAGTGTATGAGTACCACTCACATACTAATTCTTTTATCCTGTTTATCTTATTTGGATAAACTATGTTTGGTATACAGGAACTTACATTAAAATTAATATTAGACATGCTGGAAAAGGGGAAGAAGTTACATTTTTGTATCACAGGAAACTAGACTATGTCCCAGAAGCACTTGCCTGAGTTAACCTGCTCATCCATCAAAGTATTTCCCACTGCCTCCTCTACAGTGAGTCCATAGAAGGCCAGTCACAAGCAAATTAGCAAATTAAATCCTTTTGAAATTTACTTCCTCTATTAATCCTGCAGGCACTAAATATTTTAAAAGAAGTTACGTTCAAAGGTTACTCTGTCTTTATTTATGGATAGCATTTCCAAAACTAAAAAAAAAAGAAGATCCTAAGGAGGAACTTCAACCCCCTCTAGATAATCCTACATACATAAGTGAACATCACGCATGTTTTAACTAAAATCACAAGTTTCAGTTTGGGTGAGTGGGAAATAGCCTACGGAGCAGAATTTATGCAGCTCCATGAGCAATTTCCCCATAAACTATGACAAACTTTTCTGCAGGACCAGTTTGTACTTCATTCCATTTCAATCTACTGCTAAAAATAACCACAGTGAAAAATAATGTCAAGATGACACAATTACCAAGTACCTAAGAACTGCTTCTCTTCATTTAGTAAAAATTACATTGTTGCAATAGTATTCCAGAAAATTTATAAACCTATTTCCTCAAATTAAGTTACACATAACAACCCAAAGAAAAATTGCTTTTAAAGAACTCTGATTACAGCAAGCACTAACTGGCATCTTAACTCACAAAAAGAGTAAATTACCTGGTGATATTTAAGTTCTACGCAAAGTCTATGCAAGGCATTTGACACTGTCCCACATGACATCCTGGTCACCAAACTGGAAAAGAATGGGTTTGATGGATGGACCACTCGCTGGATAAGGAACTGGTTGAATGGTCGCACTCAAAGAGTTGCAGTCAATGGCTCATTGTCCAAGTGGAAACCAGTGATGAGTGGTGTTCCTCAAGGATCAGTACTGGGACCAGTGCTATTTAACATCTTTGTAGGAGATATGGACAGTGGGATTGAGTGCACCCTCAGCAAGTTTGCAGATGACACCAAGCTCTGTGGTGCAGTTGATACACCTGAAGGAAGGGATGCCATCCAGAGGGACCTTGAGGCTTGAGAGGTGGGCCCATGCCAACCTCATGAAGTTCAACAAGGCCAAGTGCAAGGTCCTGCACCTGGGTCGAAGCAATCCCAAGCACAGATACAGGCTGGGTGGAGAGTGG
>VZTY01019388.1:400053-441212 GCA_013400935.1 Turnix velox
AAGAGAAGGCTCAGGGGCAACCTTATAGTAACTTTTCAGTACCTGAGGGGGGTCCTACAGAAAGGCAGGGGAAAGACTTTTTAATGTTATATCAGATGAGAGGACCAAAAACAACAGATGTAAATTGGAAGGATGTAAATTTAGACTCGACAAAAGAAAGAAATTCTTTACAGTGAGGGTAGTGAAGCACTGGTACAGGTTGCCCAGAGAGGTTGTGGACACCCCCTCTCTGGAGGTGTTCAAGATCAGGCTGGACATGGCACTGAGCAGCCTGGTCTAGTGGGAGGTGTCCCTGCCTATGTCAGGGCGGTTGGAACTCGATGATCTTTAAGGTCCCTTCCAACCCAAACTATTTTATGATTCTATATTTAAGTATCCAGTTAAAGTATTTTCTCACAAAAAAATGGAATATACAGAGATGTGGATGTTAATGTAAAGAATTAATTATTTTAATTTGCCCATCATATCTAATCACTCAATTATAGAAATCTTATTGAAAGGACTCAAATCATGAACAGGGTACTAGGAACTGGCCTGCATCTCAGCAGTAATATAACACACAGAAATAGTTCAGATAAAGAAGTCTGTTCACACACTACAGACATTCTTCAAGGATAAAAGAAATAAAAATCTATGCTTATTTTGATGAGTAAAACAAATACAGAATGAAAAAGCACTTGGTACTTTGTTTTACCTGCTTGGGATTTCATGCTCATGCAAAAATTGCCATACAGCAATTATTCATGTTTTGATAAGAACAGATGACCAGGCAGCTCACCAATCTCAAGTAGTAGTATATTCAAATGAAAAAGTTTAAAATTTCCTTTTTTATAAACACTTTAAAAAGTCATACCTCCTCAGAGTTCTGTCCCAAAAAGAACGTTGCTGAACAAAAGAAGGAAACTACCAAAGATTCAACACCCAAGGTCACCACTGGTATTAGTTTAAGTGCAACTGGTTGAACCACATAATGTTACAGGCTACAAAAAACGCATCCGTTTGTCCCTCAAAATAGACATTTGCAAGCACCATTTCCAGAAAAGCATCGCAGTTGTAGGTTCTTCTAGTCTAGCAGAAAAAAGAAGAGCAATCTCTTTCCTTTCCCCCACAGCATCTCTCTGCATTCTAAGGGTAAATGAAATCCAGAGCAGCAAAACCAGCATTGCAGCACTGCACCTCCAGCTATAGCTCTCCCAAGCACACCTTTGATGTACTTAAGTATACAATACTTTCCTTATACAAGACAGATGTATTTATGTACACAAGACTTTTCCTTACACAAGACTTTTCATTAAATAATTATAAGTTTTAACCATAAGAAGTTTACAAATTTACATCTGAGACTCTAGACTCTAGACTAGTCTCAGCATCAACTTGGCTGGTCCCACATAAGGGATGACCCCATTATCCTGCTGGTTCCAGCCACAGATTTTTGCCTTCCTAGCGCCATGTTAACAATATCAGCTACAATAAAGCTACTTCTGGTTACTTGGTTAATTGTCAGATGGATCAATTTTCGGATCCAGTTGAGCATGTGGCCGCCTAAATCCTGGTTCCAACAGAAATTAGTGGTGAAAATGCACAGTAACAGGTAGGAATGCCATCTCCTTGCAACTATCACTTATACGTAGGCAAATTTAAAGCAAACACAAAAACTCCACTTGAAGCCTAGTGAGGTCCAAAGGTCTTCCAATAGCTCACCAGGAAGCCTGCAGCAAGACATTTCTAGCCTACTGCCTCGAACATATCACAACAGTGTCTCAGGCCCTCATATAAACATACCTTCATCACTGTATATTCATATATTAATTATGAATTTAGAATTAATTAAGACAAAACGTGTCAAAATCCTGTCCTGAGAATTCAGATTTTATTAAGATGAAAATGTCAAGATTAGACATGACAAAATGGAATATATAGTAGAAGTAAGATTTTTTTGTTATTTTAACTATATGGATTCCTAATACTCAAAGAACTGATATACTGGTGTCTCTCATGCTCTTCTAAGACTTATTATTTTAAAATAATTTTAGTATGATAAGCTGCTTAAAATGACACAAGATATTTATCTTTAAGGGAATTCTAACATAGAATGCACAACAGAAATACTGAATTATGATCTCCCTGAGAATCACAATCTGTGAGTGCTGCCACAGCTCACCGTTTATCTTCAACAATATCAAAATATCACCGTGCTCTATCCATAAACAGCAAGAAAGATCTGAAGTTCAAAGTGTCTAATAGAAAGACAGTACTTTCGTCTATGAGACAAAAAGTGCCTCACAGAAAGTTCTTAAAAGAGACTTTTACAATTATATTATTTTCTAAAGGTAAGCAGAAACACTAAAGTAAGAAAAGCATGTAATATACTTTTACAAGCTTTTTCTAAATTAATAATGTTGAGATAAGATAGGTGGACTCTCTAAGAAAACAAGAGAAACCAATTCCATCTGCTGGAAAAATAAAATGCAAGAGAATAAAAATAAAATAAATTAAAATTATACAAAAATGCAGAGAATACATCTGACATGGCCAGAAGTAGACTTTCTTTTTCCTCTCTTTAACTTCTGGCACAAAAGCCATAGAGAAACCATTTGCTTAGTGACTGAAAAACTGGTCACAATCAGACAGCAATGCTCAACATGACACCTTCCAGCTTTATACAGCAGTAATTCTCTCTTCAATCTCCAGCTTTAATGCAATATGCTGAGAATAAAAAACTGGAAAATGGTAGATTGTTATAAGATACATCAGAAATAAAAGGTTATTACAAACAGATTAGTCCAAGGTGNTTTATTAAGATGAAAATGTCAAGATTAGACATGACAAAATGGAATATATAGTAGAAGTAAGATTTTTTTGTTATTTTAACTATATGGATTCCTAATACTCAAAGAACTGATATACTGGTGTCTCTCATGCTCTTCTAAGACTTATTATTTTAAAATAATTTTAGTATGATAAGCTGCTTAAAATGACACAAGATATTTATCTTTAAGGGAATTCTATCATAGAATGCACAACAGAAATACTGAATTATGATCTCCCTGAGAATCACAATCTGTGAGTGCTGCCACAGCTCACCGTTAATCTTCAACAAGATTTTGAAAAGGTAACAAAATAAATAGTAACGTGAAATCACAAACCCATATTTTAAATCTATTAAAATATCACCATGCTCTATCCATAAACAGCAAGAAAGATCTGAAGTTCAAAGTGTCTAACAGAAAGACAGTACTTTTGTCTATGAGACAAAAAGTGCCTCACAGAAAGTTCTTAAAAGAGACTTTTACAATTATATTATTTTCTAAAGGTAAGCAGAAACACTAAAGTAAGAAAAGCATGTAATATACTTTTACAAGCTTTTTCTAAATTAATAATGTTGAGATAAGATAGGTGGACTCTCTAAGAAAACAAGAGAAACCAATTCCATCTGCTGGAAAAATAAAATGCAAGAGAATAAAAATAAAATAAATTAAAATTATACAAAAATGCAGAGAATACATCTGACATGGCCAGAAGTAGACTTTCTTTTTCCTCTCTTTAACTTCTGGCACAAAAGCCATAGAGAAACCATTTGCTTAGTGACTGAAAAACTGGTCACAATCAGACAGCAATGCTCAACATGACACCTTCCAGCTTTATACAGCAGTAATTCTCTCTTCAATCTCCAGCTTTAATGCAATATGCTGAGAATAAAAAACTGGAAAATGGTAGATTGTTATAAGATACATCAGAAATAAAAGGTTATTACAAACAGATTAGTCCAAGGTGGAAATTACACAGGCTAAGCAGGAGGCATGGATAATCTGGGTAAGTGCCATGGAAAAATAAATATCATGATTGGACTTAAGGCAAATAGAAGCAGTTCAAATTGGCTTCCTCCAACTCACTGCAGAACATGTGATGCCCACATGTCCATTTTCAACAAACCTCACTATAAAGAAACAAAGGCCAATACTGTGAAGTGTTGAAAAACACTTTACCACCAGCTTCTTTCATACCACAGCAACATGAATTATTGCAGCTGCCTCACAAGCATGAAAGAAAGGAGTTTGGGAAGGGAGTGAGCTCTTGTTCTTCTTTTTTCTTTCTTTTGGAAGAGAGTTACCAGTACTTATTTGAAGCACATCATCCGCTCAGTAAGCATTGATCGTGCAAAGAAGAGCAGTTCTGGTAGGTCTCTGTAAGGTTAACTTTTCAGAACATCATTTCCTTTATCAACACCATGTGAGGCCACATGAACGCTAGTGTTCACACAACAGAAAGGTCAGGAACTCTTGGCTCTGGATTGGTTGCCTCTGTAATCAGCAGCCCACACTTAAATTGGCTTAAATTGATCATGAAAATCACAGCCTCACAGTAATAAATGTCATTACGTGAATATAAAGAAAATTAGTGGCAAGGGTGATCCTAGAGAAAGGACCTCAAAAAACAGCCATTCTTAAGGTTTAAAATTAGCTTTATGGAGAAGTGCTGCTAATCTATTTGTTAACAAAGCCAAATATTAGCAATAGGTGGATTATCACCAAGTAAAAACTTTGCAGCTTAAAGGAGCTTCCACCAGAAACAGTTCTTTTACATGACAAATTTGAGATCATGGCTTGATTAGTAAAACCAGAAGATATTTTAAAGCACATTACCAGTTTTTACCAAAAATGCAAGATCACAACTACAATGGCAAAGCAGTGACAATCCTTATGCTATCATTACAGATTTCTTTTTTTAAAGCGGAATTTAGACACAAACATAAACAATAAAGACAGATACTGCATGAAGAAGAGAGACTGAGCAAAGCAGTTAATGGTTTGAATTAAATTCAGACAACAGTAAGACATAAATACTTCATCAGAACAGGACAGCATACATGCTGCAGTCAGTGGGGGACTCAGCAAGGCAGTTGTTTAAATATTTCACTGCAGCTTGAGAGCAGGAGCTTGAATCTTGCCCTAGAACCACACTGAAGCTTCCTCTAATTAGCTCCACTGAATACACGACTGCCCATCCCAGCAGAGCAATCAAAGGCAGATGCAAAGCTGTTAGCCACAGTAACTCTGGCTGCTGCACTGACTACTGCCTTTAGCCCTGTTGTCTGATTCATCTAGGTTTGAATGAGTTTTTGACTTATCAGCAAATTCCTTGCTATTTCCAGTGGCTGTATCACCAAAGTTCAGGGCAACCACAGGGTACTTCTTTCTCCTTTTAAACTACTTAAAAATTCTCCTTTAATGAAAATTCAAGAGAAAATACTTAAGTTTCACTTTTCACTATTACTGAAAGGACAAAAGGATTCTGACACAGAGTATGTGAGGCATTCCATAATTCTTACACGAATAAAGCATTAGACTTACTGGGTTGGCAAGTGATCTTGACCTTTGAGCCTCCAATCAAGTATGACAACAGCAGGTTCTGCTGAGCTCAGATTTGCAGGAGAAACAAGTGAAATAGCATTGATGACACACAGTAAAAAGTACTAATACTGGAATACTTAAACAGACAAAACCTGCTGCTTTTCCTCCCCACATGGAATTCCATTTTGCACTCCCTCCCTTCTCATTCTTTCCCATCTGAAACTAGTACAGTTCTTTGGAGTAGCTAGAGTGTGGTTAAGTAGAGGAAGCTATGCTTGTTTGCATGGAATCTGCTATTTCCTCTCTGACAAAACACTTGCTTGGAGAAGTCATGTAATATTTCTATTAAGCCATAAATGCAGTTGACAAGGAAATGGCCTACTGGCAGCGCATTACCTTTGTGGCAGTGCCAACCAGCCTACAGCAAAATACTGCACATGGTAATTTCAACATGCATTCCCAAGTAACAAAATTGTGCCTTATACAAATAACACAGAACTCCAGCAACATCTAGGCAAAGTAACGAAAATTTGCCCAAGTTTTCATGCTTGCCTGTATCAATTCCATGTCATAACTAAAACAAAGTAGGAAAGCATCTACACATGTCCAAAAGTCCTGTGAAGCTATATCAAATGACACTGGGAAAACTATTGCAACTTAAATCTGTGTACTTCTTGTTAACCACTGTAACAACTCACTAATAAAAATTAAGAAACTGTAGGTATCAAATACACAGAAGAATACTAACAGTACACAAGTCCTTAAAAACCATAATGTAATTTATTAACAAGAACACATGTTCTATGTAATCCAGAATTGTTGTGTTAAATTACTTTGGCCTTTGATAGCATTCATTTGATTACAAGAATTAAGCACATTCACAAGCTTTCAAACTCAGTGACCTTTGATTTATAAGCAACTATTGTCAAGCATATAAAAATCCTCTCCGATAATGTAGCCCTCAATTATCAAAGCCAGTGCAACTACATATGATGTTAAAATGAAATTAGATGTAATTATGACATTTTCTTTAAAAGCACAAAAAAAACCCCAGCATGAGCAAATCTATTAAATCTGTAATCAATAGTACTTCAAAGCATTATTAGAAGTTATTTCATCTTAAATTAAATTCCCATTAAAAAAGAGCTTCAGAGATACTTATTTAGTTTTCAGCTTGTATCTGAGTATTTGCAGTTTAAACAGGAAAATTCCTAAGCTTTATTTCCAAAATTTTGTTATGTTTCTCATTGCGCAACAATCACCAGCTTCAACCAAGCTCCAAACTTACGTAAAACTTCAGGAAACTTCTCACTCCCAAGCACATGCAAACAAAAATCAAGACTCCATCAGCAATGAACACTCTTGAACTCTTATGTGAATCCCCTTACAGTTACCATATATAAAAGGTAGTTTCTCTTTCAACAGTCATGGCTTCCTTATATTTAGATTCTGATATACGAGACATTGGCAAAAGAAAACTGAATAAAATAACATAATAGATGCATGTCATTTATGCAGAATATTGCAAAGACAAAAAAAAAAATCTGCCTTATTAATATAAAATATTTTTAAACATAAACAATTCAAGAAGGGAGTACCAATTGATGCTCAGTGCAACCAGTGTAATTACTCCATAGCTCATTTAGAAAAAATAAAAGCATGGCTAACAGGAGCAAATGTTATTCCTAGATAAACACTGTTCTCCATAAACTCCCCAAGCAATTTCTTCACAACAGCTACTACTCATAGAGCAGCTAATTCTAGTTACTTTCTTTTTTATTTGCAAAAAGTAAACTAATTCAGTAGGCAGACCTCAAGTTATGTGCTAAATAAAAACTAATATTAGCAGTGCTTACATAGGATAATCCAAATCCTTCTTTAGGTGATCTTTACTTTAAAGGTCCCTTTCAAAGGGGGATGGTCTCTTTGTTACAGATCTCCAAGATCAGGTATGGAATAGGGTCCATTTGTTATCTTCAAGTCAATTAAACACTTACTGCTTTAGTTGTCTCCAGTGGAGATAAAAATATTCCAAAACTTTGCACAGTCATGTTAAAACACTGGCAAACTGCAGTAAATAGGAAGCAAGGCAGCAAGTAAAAATCTTAAAATCTTTGTCCATAAATGTATGGGGTTTTTTTACTTTTTACAGTTTTTAGCATTTTTTAATATAACAAAGAAAAGACTCTTACCCTCATTGGATGAATATCAGCATATGGAGGCTTTCCTTCAGCCATTTCTATTGCTGTGATACCAAGGGACCAGATGTCTGCCACGCAGTTATAGCCGATCTCTTGTATTACCTCAGGAGCCATCCAAAATGGAGTTCCTATAACAGTATTACGTTTTGCCATTGTATCCTGTAATTATATTATTTATACAATTAAAATAGAGGTGCTTATTTTCAGATTCTTTTTATGCAAAAGATATATTTAGAAGTTACATTAGCCACCCAAAGGTCAAATGATAGTGACTTCCAATTCAGATCAAACAGATTCAGCCCATCAGCCCACAGAGAGCAAACACACAACAATAACCATAAAACTCAAATAAAAGTTTTAGTGGCATCATCAAGCACTTAAAGTACACTGGGTTATAAAAATAGACAGCTAAAAACTAAATCACTTTGCAATTCATTAAATAATAAAGAACATTACTTCTGTCACTAGTCACTTCTCAGACACAAAATTCAAGGCAGAAGGAGAAGACAAAAATCAAAAGACCACAGTTAGCAGCACTGGAGTATTTTTTAATCATCTTTCCATGGATACTTACTGTTAACTGGCCCGCCACACCAAAATCAGCTAATTTTGCATGTCCTTCAGTGTTAAGAAGGATGTTTCCAGCCTTTATATCTCTATGTATTTTTCTCATAAAGTGCAAGTATTCAAGTCCTTTAAGAGTAGATTTCAGAATAGTTGCAATTTCATCTTCTGTTAACTGCAAGAAACACATACTTCAGGTATATACACACAGTCTATATTTTAACTACTTAAAACATGATTTTTTTTCATTGTTATTAATAGATATTATGCATATTAATATACTTTAACACAGGAATATGCCCAACAGCTTTTACAATTAAAAATTCTGATCTACTAACTTGATCCATACAGTGAGATTCTTACATGTCCAGAGTCCTGTTAGAGTTAACAAGCTGTCAAACTAGAGAAGGGGCTGACTTACATAGATCAGATGGCAGAATGTGCAATGTTATCTTGCCCATCAATCCAAAGTTACCACTCTCTAGATGCTGACATCCTTCATAAAGGCCACTGCATGGTTTCTACAATATACAACTAGTACATTTACCATTAAGATCATACATATTCATTGGCAAATTATGCATTACCTTTGTCAGAACAAAGGTAATGGTGGTCACCACTGGACTACATAACACATACCAGAATATAACAAAGGAAAATTAAAGAGCCCTTTCACTACTATGGTAAGGTTGGAGCTATTCCTCAAATATCCATGCCCTTAAGTTCTTCACACAGTTTCCACAACAAATTAGCACAGTCCAACATTTGTAAAGAGAGTAAAGGAGTGTCATGCTTTCTTTATTCCTCAAATTCCTATGCAGGTAATGCCTGCTAAGTCAACAATTAGTAGTATCAAATATCAAACTTTTGTCCACCAGCTATTCCTAGTGGCACTACTACTAGTTTTTCATTGCCAGCAAAATTTACAAATTAGAGAGGATGAATTAAGAGCTTCTTCACAGGAACAAAAAACCACAAAGCAGAAAGCAAGGGCAGAAAGAGGTGCAGAAAATAGCTAAATTATTATTTACCATAAAGTTTGCAAAAAATATATTCATCAGGAATAGTTTGCTACTTGTTATCTGTAGGGGGAAATACAAACGCCTCAACAGTTCCCAACTAGTCTGCAGAATTTTACTGAAGTCATCAAATTAGCCATTCCTTTCAAGGCTTTTGCCTTCATTTCATGTGGAATGTAAGCAAAAGCTAACTTTTGAAAATAAATATTTTATCCTGTCTGTGCTCCATACAGACACAAAGCTGCAGAACTGCACCCACACAGATGTGTCCCAATGGCCTTCCCAAAATGCAACCCAGCCCTGAAAAAGGACAATTAAGATGCCAGGGTACACTTACGCTGAAACTTCCCTATAGCTACTACCTCCTATTCCTTTAAACTGTAGACAATTACAGAAATTATTGAGAATGGATGCCAATCACATGCTGTGGGCTTTTTCTTACACCATGCTTTTCTTCTTGGCAGTTGATACAGAGAATGAACACTAACTGAACTTTGGGATTGTTTTAAAATTACCAGCATCACTCAACAATTGCAAGTTGATATCCTCAAAGGATCTTCTAGCCTCAGTGACAAATATTCTATTTTCTAAATATCTACCAAAAATGTTAGTTTGCTGTCTATGCAAAGATGTCCTGTTAGTTCTTCCTATGAAAAATAGGTAATACATAGGAACTATCCTATAATAAATATATCATGCTACTATTACACTATAAAGTCATACAATTGAACTAACAAAAATCTTAATGCAGCTGGCCCTGAATGTACATTATAAGGCAAGCCAAATTTTATTAAGCACAGCTACTAACTATTACATGAAAATAATGTAACATATCAGCTCATGACTTCCCAGGTAGTTAATATCTTCTGGTCAGTAAAAAACATACTCCTTTACATAATAGTATCTTCTATGGCCATGCTAGATTTTTAACAGGTTCCTTTATGTTCTTTAATGATAGCTTGGCCTTCAGTTACTTATGAGAGTTAATGTAGAAGAATTGAGTTTCTTCAGAACTTTAGAGTTCCTGAAGTCAACAATACATTTTGCAGTTATACCCAGTCCTCTTTCACAACACATTTGCTGTTTGAGTCGGGATAAATGGAAAAGTACTCTCAAATTAGTCAAGTAAGTGAATACAAGCTGAAAAACAAAACTGAAAGTTTGAAAAGACAAAACTATTGTAGCAGAGATAATTATTCAACTCTGCAAAAGGATCACAAAGGACCAAGGAAACACTCAAAACTCTGGTTTGAGTTTTGAGGCCAGACAAACTTCAAAGTTAAAAAAAAATTATCATCATTAAACACTTATTTAAGTAAAGAGGTAGTACAGTCTGTATGATCCAAAACCATTACTTACTACTTTTATGTTTTCAAATTCATGTACTATCACTAATATTCAATAATTTGCAAGTATAAACTAGCAACAAGCTGACAGACATTTCCTTACCGAAGAAAATAAAAAACAGTAAATAAATTAAAAAAGAGATATTATTTTCTTCATAAAGTATATGGACTTTTAATTTACCAGCTAGCATAGTTGTTTATCTTCATTGCTTTAGATTAACATAAAAGGAACACATAAGCTCATGAAGAAGTGTCAAAGTCTTTTTTCAGGTACCAGAAACCCCAATACTACTTCTCAGATATTGATTGTCCCTTATTCTAGAATAAAAACAAAAATCACACATACATAATTTATCCCATGTGATGCGGTTTCAAAAGAATATTCAATTAGAGTACATTGATGCTTCAATATAAGGCCTAATTAAATAAACCTGACACTTTCTTAGAAAGGCAAGAAGATGCAAAACTAAAGGTGAATACTTAATTTGGCTGCAACACCATGGTGCATTTCTCCTCATTCTCTACTTTTCCAATTCCACATGGAAATTAAATTAGGCAATATAAATTCCTTCCAGCTTAATTTTTGAAGTGCTGGTACACATTCACACTTCTTTCCAAGAAAAAAAAAAAAGGAAACAAAAATCTCCACTCAAATTCACTAAAAACCAACAAAATGACTCAACAGAAAGGAAAAATATAATTAGCAAGATTATTTGCATTTCAGTTGCTCATAGCAAGTTTTAATTATTTAACAAATAGAACCACTTCCCTCTTCCAGCTTCTATTCAGTCTCATAAAACCTGGGTGTGGAGCCCAAGGGCACAGTTACACATACACTTATTAGAACAGTGCCAAGCTCCAGTCCCTCCTTTCACTGCAGCTCACAGCACAAATTCCTACTGGGTGTCAGCCCTTCCACTCAACAAAATTAACTGACCCTAGTTAAAAATAAACCTGTCCGCCAAATTATTTGTTTAGCAATTTAGTTGAATTTGTGGCATTGTCAACAAGGATGTAGCAGAGCAGCAGCTGCTCAAACTGGCATTGTTTTCCAAATAAGTACATGTGTTGCTGTACCCAAAGAGTCCTGGTGACTTTTTATAAACCTTTTCCTAACCAAGTAGAGAATAAAATTAAGTCCTAATCTTAAGGTACCACTGCTAAGTTTACCACTAAACCATGTCCCTCGGCACCACATCTGCACATCTCTTACATACCTCTAGGGATGTTGACTCCATCACTTCCCTGGGCAGCCTGTTCCAATGCTTGACAACCCTTTCAGTGAAAAAAATTTCCCTACTATCTGAACTAAACCTAGCATGGCAAAACTTGACACCATTTCCTCTTGTCCTATCGCTTGCTACTCAGAATCATAGAATAGTTTGGGTTGGAAGGACCTTTAAAGACTATCTAGTCCAACTCCTACGCAATGCGCAGGGACATCTTCAATTTGTCCTTCAATGTTTACAGGGATTGCACATCTTCTATCTCTCTGGGTGACTTCATCCTTTCTTGTAGTTTAAATCTACGCTCTTTTAAGTTTATAACCATTAGACCTTGTCCTATTGCAATAGGCCCTGCTTAAAAGTTTGTCACCATCTTTCCTGTAGGCCCCCTTAGATACTGAAAGGTTGCAATAACACCTCCCTGAAGCCTTCTCTTCTTCAGGCTTAACAACTCCAGCTGTCTCTGCCTGTCCTCACAGGGGAGATGTTTGACCCCTCCAACCATTTTTGTGGCCCTCCTCTGGACCTGCTTCAACAGGTCCATGCTTTCTTCACATTGAGGGCTCTACCTGGGAGAAGTATGTTCCTTAGGAGGTAAATCTCTAATGTTAGTTCTTGAAAAAATTAGTGGTCTAGCTGGCTAGAAACTAGACAGTGTAATTCTAATTTACAACAAGACCATGAGGGAAGACTCATAAAACTACATACCTGTTAGTCCAAATTCAGTTCCTGGATAAAAGCACAGAGAAGATCCTACTGGATACTACTCAAGTACATTTAATGAGCAATGCACTCATCAGGCATAGTCAACATTGGCTCACCAAGGGAAAAAACTGTTTAAACTAAATGGATATCCTTCTGTTGATAAGTTCACCCACCAAGTGGGTGAAGAAAAAGCACGAGATGCAGTCTTCTGGGTTTTAGTAGGGCATTTGATACTGCTCCTCATGGTAATCCTCTAAGACAAGTTGTCCAGCTGTGGGATGAACACGTGTTGGATGAAGAACTGGCTGAAGGGCGGAGCTTAAAGGGTTACAGTGAATTGGGCTACATCTGGCTGGCAACCTGACATCAGCACTGTTCCTCAGAGCTCAATTCTAGGGCCAGTCCTGTTCCATATATTTATTAATGATCTGAGTGAAGGAGTTGAATGCACTACTAGCAGGTTTACTGATGATACCAAATTGGGAAGTGATGCTGACTCTTGAGTGACAAGTCCAGCATGTGATCTAGATAAACTAAAGCACCGGACAATCATCAATTGCATGAAATTCAACAAGTCCAAATACCAGATTCTACACCTGGGACAGACATGCTGGACACAAAAGTAATTTGGGAGAGAAGTGGCTGCAGAGCAGTTCTGCAGAAAGGGATGTGGGGATGCTGGTCAACAGCAGGCTCAATAGGAGACAGCAGTGTGCCCCAGCAGCCCACAGGACAGCCCCATACTGGGGAGCATCAGACACAGTCAATCAGGAGAGGTGACTAATACAGACTATTCAGCACTGGTGAGGTCTCCTCAGAACAGCATCCAGTTCTGTGCCTCGCAACTGAAAAAGGATGTGAAGGTCCTTGAATGCTTCCAGAGAGGAAAAAAGGGCTATATGGAATGTTCCATAAGGAGTGACTGACAACTTTGGGCTTGACTAGTATGGAAAAAAGGAAGCTGAATGTTATTGCCCTCTATGGCTTCCTGAGAAGAGGGAGGGGCTGAGCTCATCTTCCTGGGATCCAGGGACAGAACACATGGGAATGGTTGAAAGTAGCAGCAGGTAAGGTTTTGCCTGAACATCAGAAAGCAATTTTTTACCAAGAGGGTGATCAATCAGTGGAATATGCTTCCTAGAGAGGGGCTTGATGCCTCATGCCTGAGGCATCTGGACAACATCCTCATGAACATGATTTAATTTCTGCTCAGGTCGAAATTGGTCAGGAAGTTGAACTTACAACTGAAATAGTATATTCCATTTCTTCCACTGCCACAAACATTAGCAGTTAACCTCACTTANTGCTTTAACTTCTGGTCAGGTCGAAATTGGTCAGGAAGTTGGACTAGATGACTGTTGTTGATCCCTTACAACTGAAATAGTATATTCCATTTCTTCCACTGCCACAAACATTAGCAGTTAACCTCACTTAGATTTTACAATCCATTTCATCATTCCACACTCATAATAAAGGGACACATTCTTGGTGACACACCAAGAATGCACCTAAATGCATCAAATGTCTTTTATCTCCAAATACACAAAAGTTTGTTGAAAAGTAAGTTGTTGTGTTCAGGAAAAAAAAAAAGCCAAAAAAAAAAAAAAAAACAAACCAAAAAACAGGACACAATGTAAGTCCTATAGAAATTAGATGACACATCAACTTATGTGAGCCTGATGCAATCTGGGCAGATTCAACAATTTCTAGTCTCAAAAAGTATAAGCCAAGGACCAAAGTACATAAAACCACATCCAAAAATTCTCCAATTATTCATTTATACACAAAATATTACAAAGCCACAAATTAATTCCCAAAATCCATATCAAAATAGCTCCTAATTATGTCTCTTCCTTTACCATAAATTATAGGCTCTCCTCATAAGAATAGTTAAAAGTGACCAGTGTAGTGACTTACAAAGGAAACAGCTAAGTACAGAATTAGCCCATAAAACACCATGTCATAGACCTAATATCCAGTTCTCTTGGGTTTGAACAGTAGTTCCATGCTTACACACATGCAATGCCACATAACTACCACACAGTACAATTAAAAGAAATAAACTAATATTTTTATATGAGGAAAATCAAAGAATGGTAGGGATTTGAAGAGACCTGGGGAGATCATCTAGTCCAACTCCCCTGCCAGAGCAGAGTCACCTAGACGAAGCTGGACAACAACACACTCAGGCACATTTTGAATATATTTAGAGAAGGACACCCCCAACACCTCTATGTGCAGCCTGTTCCAGTGCTCTGCCACTCTCAAAGGAAAGAAGCTTTTCCTCAGGTTCAGATGGAACTGAAAACAGTACTCCAGATAGCACGTAACCAGGGCAGAACAGAGGTAAAGGATGACTTCCTTTGACCTGCTAACCATACTCTTTTTGATAAGCCCCAGGAGACCACTACCTCTATTGACCACAAGGGCACACTGCTGGTTTATGGTCAACTTGCTGTTCATCAGGACTCCCAGGTCCCTCTCTGCATGGCTGCTTGTCAGCAGATCAACCCTGATTCCCCCTTAGGTGAGGAACCCTAAAATTGTTCTTTTTGAACTTCATTAGGTCCCTCTTTGTCCAATTCTCTAGCCTGTCCACATCTCAATGTCTGACAGTACAGTCTTCTAGTGTGTCAGCCACTCCTCTCTCAGCAAGTTTACTGATGGTGTAAAGCTGAGTACAGTCATCCAGGTTGCTGATGGGTATGTTGAACGCAGCAGGAGCCAGTACTGATCCTGGGAAACACTACTAGTTAGAAGCCTCCATTGGACTGCATCACTGATAAAAACACTCTGAGTTCTGCTCTTCAGCCAGTTCTCAATCCATCTCACTTGTCTAATCCACATTTCCTGCGAGGTTGTTAAGGGATGTTATGTTATGTGCTGTGCCAAAAGTCAAGAAAGACAACACACACTGTCCTCCCCTCATCCACCCAGACAGTCATTCCATTTTATCTCCCATATAACATTGATTAAACACGATTTCCTCTTGGTGAATCCATGCTGGCTACTCCCAATAATTTCCTTTTTCTCTACAGGCTTAGAGAGGATGTCCAGAATGAACTGTTCCATCCCCTTTCCAGGGTCAGAGATAAGGCTCACCAGCCTGTAGCTTCCCACATGCTCCTCCTTGCCCTTTCTGAAGGCTGTCATGACTATGGCTTTCTTCCAGCCCTCACGTATCTCTCCTGCTGACCTTTCAGAAATGATGGCAAGTGGTTTCACAGTAACATCTGCCATCTCTCTTAGCACCCCATCAGGGTCCATGAACTTCTGGGTTTCAAGTCTACTAAATTATCTCTAAACTTATCTTCCTCAATTAGAGGAGAGTCTCCCTTTCTCGAGGCTCTCTTACCTCCAGAACGTGGAATTCCTGAGGGCTGGCCTCAGCAGTAAAGACTGAAGCAAAGAAGGCACTTAGTAACTCTGCCATCTTTGCATCTTCCATCAACAGGGCATCCACCTCATTCAGCAGCAGGCCCACATCTTCCCTTGTCTTCCTTTTACCTGAAAAAGCCCTTCTAATTGTCCTCAACATCTGCAGTCAAGGACTTTGACACTTTGACTCCAAACGGGCCTCCTCACTGCATTCTTTGGCAATGTTCCCACATTCCTCTCAAGTGGCAATCTGTAAACTTCCTTATTTCATCCAAATTTTTCCAGAACCTCCTAGCTAATACATTCAAGCTTCATACCTCTTTCACCTGTTTTACTTTGCTTCTAGGGATGCAGTGATCTTGAAGCAGTGCTTAAATATTAATGAGTTCTCTTACATCCTTCTTCCTTCAACAGCCTTAAGCCACAGGATTCTTCCCAGCAGGTCTTTGAAGAGTCCGAAGTTAGCTATCCTGAAGTCCAGGGTTGTAACTGTATTTTTTGCCCTGCTTCTTGCATACGGGATTCTGAGTTCCACCACCTCATGGTCATTGCAGCCAAGGCTACCCCCAACTAGACCTTTTACGTTTGTCAGTACCCATCCAGCAGTGCATCTCGCTTCATTGATTCCTCCACCACCTGTCTCAGAAAGTTATCATCAGTGCTGTGACAAGAACTCCTGGAGTATGTGTGCCTGGCTGTCTTCACCTTCCCAGCAAATACTAGAGTAGCTAAAGCCCCTGTGCAGAAGGGTTCATCAACTTCTTTCTAATCCAGTAGTCTGTAGTAAACATCCAATATCTCCCATATTAGCTTGTCCCTTAATTCTTACCCGTACATTCTCAATACGCTCTTCATCCAGTACTAGGTAGAGCTCAATACACTCATGATGCTCTCTTATGTAGGGAGCAATCCCACCACCTCACCCCATTGGCCTGTCTTTCCTAAAACGTAAACAGCCATATGTTACAGTCAATGTTGCTACCTATCTATGGTGTATATTTTTTATATCATACCATTCTGGATCAAGTCATATGATTATTATATTTCCTGTTAAAACTGATAATTATTTTATTCCGAGCTTCTAAATATACAGCACCATTCTTCCATTAGCATAGCACGCTCTATACTTGGCACCTCAATGTAATTTCACAGTCATTATCTTTCTACTTAATTTCTAATTTTCCAATTGTGTCAAGATCACAATTTAAAATTCTGTGGAACATTTATCTGGTTCGTATCTTTGGCCAATTATAATTTCAGCTTGAAATCCTTCATCATCAAAACCACATGCAAGTTACATATAAAAATGAATGTGAATTATAAAAGTGAACAACTTCACAGCCTACATAAAAACATTACCCATTAAGCTCATCTTTAAAATGGAAATTCGAAGTAAAGCAGAAAATTCAGGTGTTCCATATCTACTAGGAGACCAGTTAATCCACATACTTATTATGTCCATGGATGCTACGCACAAGGGAGACTTAAGGGTGCCATTTGTACAGTCTATCACACACTACCCAATCCATGCAGCTGTTGGGACAACTCATCTACAGGTTCTCTGCTCACAGTCAATCATTCTCCTTCCTGAGGGCCCCTCTGAAGGGGTCCGGGTCAGCTGAATTGTTTTAACTGCCTAAGTCCATTCCCAGCTGCTCTTTTTACACTAAGTAATACACGCACATTAAGCCTGATGCTTCTAGGAAGTATCAGATCACTGCATCTAAACAGTTTGATTAGGTCAAGCACACTGGCTTAAGTGCACTCTCACGGCAAATAAAGGAACTATGGTATAATCATTCTTCCACCAGAAGCTATGAAGCTTAAACATCACTGATCTTATCATAGTCACATACCTCTCCTATTCCTCATTTAGGTGAAGATAAGGCTGGACTAACAAAGAGGCCAAGGGGAGATGGCAGTTACTATGTTTTACTTCAAGTATTACAAGTGGGATGGGTAACATAAACTAAGGCAGAAAACTTCAGATAGAGTTGTTAGGTTGCAGCTCTACTCTCAAGTCAACATTAGATTCAATTTCCTAATGTCTGCTGCAAAATTCAATGAAAGTACACTGTCTTTAATGACACTGCTTTCCAGAGTAAGCATGCTCTGTGTGAATACAGTGCTCTTCAAACAAATTCAGTCAATGCCTTGACTAACTAAGGGGAGACCTCCATATTACGACGATGGACAGAAAAAGAACTCACTACTATAGGTGAATTACCAGTTTTACTCAACCATAACACTCTAGGCACAGGATCATACAAGGGATGTGATGCAGCATATGCCATTCTTATTGGGCCCAAGTCATGCTGCATGTAAAATCACATGGAAAACATGTCACAATAAACAAACAATGACCATTCACTACACAGTGATGATCAGTGCTGGAAAGTTTTCAGACTACACAATTTCAGTACCATAACTTCTGTTATATTTCTTTAATACAATATGCAACAGACTCCACCTTCTCCTTAAATTAGCATCTTTATACTGGATAATTTGAGATAGTGCTAACAAATCAGTCTTCTACCTGTAGTTCAAAAATTAATGCAGCCTAGCAGCAACATAAAATTATTTAAAATATATAATGTGGAAAACTGTTTCAGGATATCTCAGGTATCTCCCATGGCACCCACAATGGAAGAAGCCTCTGAGCGTAGGCCATTGATGGGGAGAAGTGAGAAGAGAGATGCAACCAGCTCAACTGCAGGGTACAAAAGTGCAGGGTAAAATTGCAGGGTACAAAAAAATACAGGAGGAAGCAGTAATAATTTCCTTTGCAGGTGCCGTACAGCCCCAGTACAAGAAATATTCCACTAGATCAAGTACTCATGAGTAGAAGTACCCATTAGCGGTGGCACAGGCAGCTTTGACAACAACTATGAGATGCTGGAGATTAAGTTATGGAGGGAAGTGACTAAGGCAAGTAGCAGAACCAGATTTCCAGACAGCAAACCCCAGAGGGTTAAAAGCAACAAGCAGGTGGGATCCCAGGGCATGCTTCCCTAAAGGGCAATGAAACCTCAAAGAGCTGGTTAAGCATCAAGAGCTGGACTGCTGGTTTCAGTGGTGGTCCAAAATGTAACCACTTCCTCAACACAATAACATACAACAGTAAATCCATCACAACTTCAAGTACATATTTTTTAATCATAAAATAAAGTTTATATAAAAGGCGGACACGTTTTTGAAACCTTCATGAAACTTGGCTTAATTACTGAGATTGAGACAAATTTTATTGCCTGGATTAGAATTTCATATGCAGAGAGATTGACTCAAACTGGAAAGACATTAACAATTCAGATGGTATTCCTGGCTTTCCAAGGCAAACAATGATGCAGTTCTCTGAGAAGACCATGGCATGGAGGCAGCAAGGTTAAACTTCCACCTTTTGCATAACAGGAATTAAACTTGTGTTCTGAGATACAAGATTTATGCAGGGTACTACTAAGAGACTACCCTGATGAAACATCCACTTAAACACCTACCTCTGATTGGAACACATAAGTACAACTGCAGTAGCTACTTCATAAACTTTCTTCCAAGAAGCACATTTTAAAAACAGTAAACCATACACAACGATTGCTCAGCGAATGAGACTGAAATACTAACACCAATTCCTGTAGTAAAGGGGAAAGAGTGAACAACCAGTGTTTCACACTGCACATGTACTAGAGTGTGCTACATGGCCCGTCTTAGTTCTGAAGCTTCCCAACGAATGATTGTTTTCTTGGCAGCCTTATTCGCATTTTACTCGTACATAATTATTCTGGTAACAGAGGAATAACACCATAGCTCTAATTTGCTCTCCTTTCATGAGAATTAACCAACTTAACATATGCATTTTATTTCTGACACACAAACAATTTCTTCCCCAGAAGATAAAAATTAATTTTCAACTATGAGCCGATTTCCCAAATGATGGATACAGTTTTACTACAAAGTGGGAACAAAAGTTCTATCACACACATTTTTGAAGGAACCTACATGTCACTTTGAAAACTAATTTCTAAAATTGAGGTAATAACACACAACATTTATGTAACAATCTTTCATTCACATAATAGGTTTTTTTTTTCTTTTTTAGACAATCACTGATTATCTCTGTGGTCCACTGCAGAAGCTACTATAGACTGTCCTGGTATGTAAAGCTAGACACAGAATAAGGCAACCAGGACACCTGGGACAAACTACTTTCCTGTTCCTCAGTCTGGCTGCACAAAAGTGCTAGAAGAGACTTGGCCTAAACTCTGAACTGTAACACAGCCCATTAGCCTGTTGATTCAATTCACCTCCCAGAAAGCTTACCAACAGAACATGGTCAGGAGCATATCCATATCCACTGCCCTAACTTCTGACCACCAGTATCAGTTCAGTAAGTTAACCAGCCCAGAAGAAATTTCAGTCTTTTTGTATAGACTGTCTGGCTATTCATTAATCCATATGGGTTCAGTTGAAGTTGTACGGCAATATATATATGCAAATATATAATGTAATAGAGGCCTTAACCACATGAATTTTATTGCAGAGGGCTACAAATTAAAACTATTTTAACTGTGAAACTACTGAGAAACATGACCACTTAAAACTGCAAAATAACATTATTTGAGCAAAATGCCTTTAGCTCAGAGGAGCTACAGCCAACTGAATGTGATTTCCAAAAGATAGAGCACTAGAATTGCTCAGTTAAACATGATCAGTGGATGAGCAAGTGTGCCCTATGCTGTCAGCAGAGGCACGGTTGATGGTGTTTCAGAACTCCCCAATATATTAAAAGCAGCCAACAGGACTTAATACATCACTTCACACTGCAGTTATCGCAATCTACTGCAAACTGACACAGGAAAAAGTCAGTCCCATTCCTTCATTTCCTTCCCTTTCCCCACCACTTATTCTGAAGTCTTTCTTGCATCAGATCAAGCCACTGTGCTGCCACAGTAAATCCTAATTTAGCTTATGAGGGGGTGGGGAAGATAGACTAGAGAGAAAAAAAATATCCCTATCCCTATCAGATCATTAAGTTAAGCCAAGATCATCCTGCAACCACATTACCACAGCATCTGAAGCATGGAAAAGGAAGGAACAGATTAGCCAGGCTGGGTAATGGCAGAACTACCTTTTCTGGCAGCAGCCCACAGTCTGACTGCATAAGGTACCTCCCAAATCTGTCTCTGAGAAAAACAGACAAAAACTAGATACGCAGCTTTTCTGCCTTGGACTGATGAACACCAAACCTCAGATGAGATAACAAGTATCTTAAGATCACTCCAGTTCTGATCTGCCTGGAACACTAGAAGACCCTAGGGTAGAATTCCAGGGGTCAATTTAACTACTGGAACGAGAACCTGCTCCTGTCATGCTAAAAGTCTCTCCACAACTTTAAATTCTGCTTCCCTCATTTTTGGTTCAATGAGCAAAACCCAATCTTGTTTCATTTCCTAGACAAGCAACAAAACTTTTTAAGAAGTAGAGAAAACACAGATAAGGGAAAAAAAAAAAAAAAAGAAAAAAGCAGCGACATCCACCTTTTCCTATGACTTCTTTGGATACAATCAGAGGAAGATTTAGGTTGCAAAAGATCTTCAAGATCATTGAGTCCAAATGGTATTCCTAATCCATTAAAGCAAGGGATCTTACTTCAACTCTCCCTCAATTTATTTTCCATATTTCTATGGAGAAGCAGTAAATAAACTTTTCCTTGGCCCAGCCACACATTCTACAACTTACAAGTGAAGACAATTATTTTTCTCTTTCGTGAAAATTACAGTGAAAACACTTGTTTAAATTTTTAAAATAAACAAACGGAATAATTAAGATCACCAACAGAATCCTGAAGTACTCAAAAAGCCTCATACCAGTAAACCAATCGCAAGACTTCCATCACCTGAATGATCAGGTCACTGCTCCACAATTCAAACAAGTCCAGAGCCTCTGTCCAAACCTTCCAAAACTTGTGACAAGTAGACATAGCAAATAGCAAGGGGAAAGGTTTGCTTAGCTATTTATTTTACACGCATCAGGACACCCCTCATCCTAAGGCAGAAAAAAAAATACTATCAGGCTGGTTGTCTGTCTGATGGTAAGCACACATCCAGTAAACAGTGACAGCTGTCCTC
This sequence comes from Turnix velox, assembly GCA_013400935.1. Taxonomy (NCBI): domain Eukaryota; kingdom Metazoa; phylum Chordata; class Aves; order Charadriiformes; family Turnicidae; genus Turnix; species Turnix velox. The sequence continues at coordinate 421,966 of VZTY01019388.1, forward strand.
TTCACCTTCCTGAAGATCTGAAGCTTGTGGATTTCTTGATCCATACATTAAACGTTTGCATTCAGACACAGTAATTTTTTTCCTTGAGGTACTCAAGAGTCTTTTGAAAACAAACATTTAGCTTCTGTAAGATCTTCCATAACTATACAGCAGATCTCATCAAATGGAGAACAGAATAAACAACAAAACCATTTTACTTTGAGTCTACTAACATAAGTGACCTCTTGCTCAGTAACAAATGGTAAGATACAGCCATATCTTGCTCACTTTCTTTCCAAAACTTTCCACCTTATATCCTCCTCTAGGTACCTCTTCTCAACACTTAAGTATCCCAATCTGTTTCTTATCTCCTTCTAGGTAAGTATTCTTCTGATCACCCTTGTCCCCTTTAACTTCCATAATTCTGTTACATCATTGTAACTATCATCTTTGGCAACCACCTTACTTGTTCAATTATTTCTAAATTTCTATGTTGAAGTGCTCATGAACCTCTATATAAAGACACTGTCTCCCTCACCAAGCCTTGCTAACTACATAGTGGGAGAAAAGACAATTAATTCTACACCTGTTTCCAAACCATGCATGTAACTAAATGGCCTGCTGACAAAACTGCAACATGGACAGGGTAGGCAGAAGAAGTTGCGAAGTTTTGCTTTGTACAAAGCACTGATTTTTAAGAAACTTACACAACATCCGTATTTCAAAATGCATTTGCTCCTGCTGGCTGCAGGAGAATGGACAGATAGAGCAATCACATGAGCCTCTTTCCTAAAAAACCAAGGCAAGATAATCCCTTTGGCATCAGCCAAAATCTTGTCATGTAACTCTGGTTTTCGTTATGGCTTGTAATCTTAATTCACAATTTAAAATTAGTAAATCTTGTACCTTTTTTTAATAAACTCACCGTTTTATTGCGAAGTCTAATTATGTCCGAAACAGAGCCAGCTCCACAATATTCCATAACAATCCATAGATCTGTATTCTTAAAATAGCTGCCATAGTACTTGACAACATAGGGACTAGACGGAAAAAAAGGTCAAATAAATAGATGAATTCTTAGCAGGGAAAACATCAATCATTATTACAAGTGTTGTTTAAAATTAGCCTGACATACACTAACACAACTACAGAGCAAGTGTAATTAAGCATATTTTAAAAGCAACTGTTAGCCATTAATCTTGTGCTAGAAACATCTTCAGCCAACTTCTGAAACAGGAAACTCAGAATTTAGAAGGCCCAAGATGCTTAAAGGAAATAATCATCTTTAGAACTGTCAGTGCAAGTTAAGTGAAACAACCATGGAGAGAAAACTTTAAGCAGAGGTGAGCACTTATTTTACAACACTTTCAGTGATGCATGTTATTTGTACATTCTTCAGGCTAAGCTAGGAGTAGGAAGAGGTGTTCAAAGAGCTTCCTGTAAGTAAACTGTCTTTAATTTTCCAAATTTAAAAAAAGTTGTAGCTATATTCACAAGTACAAACACATTTTCATATAGATATTTAGGAAAACGCAGAATATTAATGCCTACCTGTCACATTGTTGCATTATAGAGATTTCTTTAATTATTTCTTGAAGATCTGACTCCACAGGGACCTGTTTAATTGCAACAACTTGTCCAGACTCTTTGTGTATTGCTTTGAACACGCTACCATAAGATCTAAAAATAAGAGAGGGACTTATTTGTTTTTAAACAAGATAAAGAGCTTCCCATTTTCACTATGCAGAAATTTTAAGGTCACAGATGCCCTATGCTCATGCAGAAGTTTGAGAGTTTTTTTCAGGCTGCAAAAAAATATGTTTCATCAGAATCTCAAGAAAGACATGCCCATGAAGAATGAATTTCTGTCAAGATATGGTGTATCTAACTTCAGTAAAGACACAAGACACTTTTCTGCCTTAATAAACAAGGGACATCAAAAAGGCATAAACATATTTAAGGAAGCATGGAAGTCTACTGATGCCTGAAATTGCTTTATTATTACCACTTGTCTAGAGAAACAATTCTTAGGTCATTTACAGTCACTCCCTCTGTAACATAATTTTCAACACATGCTCAATACACAGTTTCCCTCTCATCCCATCCCCTCGTAAATAGCTTCACTTACCCTTCACCAAGTTTCTCCAAAACATCAAATACTTCTTCAGGCTGCTTAGTTAAACTATCTTCACTCAGCTTTTTCAGCTTGCTAAAAGACAAGACAGAAGTTATTTGTCTGGGGAGGAAGAATAAAGAACTCCAGCAAATTTCCATACAAGTAAGCAGACAGGGGGAGGGGAGGGGAAAGAAAAATTATTATTCCAATGAAAACAAAACACCTAGTTAAAGTACAGCAATAAATTTCAATCAACCAGCATATAAGATGGAGAAATTCATTATAATTATTGCCATTATCACTTTCCCACTATTTTTTGCTCAGTTCAAAGCAGCATGGGACTATCTCACCAAACCACTTCCTTTGCTGAAGTGGAAACAGCCAAAGAATAAACTAAAGCTTACCTCACATCAAAAAGCAGCCAGCATGCAAACACATGCTCATTACTGCCTATATTATGCCATGCTGTTAACTAAAAAAAGTATAAACCAATCCTTCACCCACATAAAGTATCCACTTTCTAAACTATACCACTCATAAGCCAGTGAATTACATCAAGTTAAAAGCAGAATCCAGAGTCAAGATAACTCTGTGAGAGGATGGTATACATACCACTCAGAACACCAAAATTACAAGAGCCAAGTACTCTAAAAGTCATTGAGGCAGCCCCATTTGCATTTTTTAATATATACAGGGATGGGTGTAAGAAAATCACTATATATCTCCACTGTATTTTGCCCTCCAGCTCTCATACCGCCTCAAATGCCTCGGCATCATCCTACTGTTTTTCCCAGCACCTTCAGCCCACTCTTACCACTACCCTTTGTTGATTACAAGCAGTTCTAGCCTCTTCCCAGTCTCCAGCATTCTAATCCATCCAGCCCTCCAGACTCCTGTCAGATCTCTCAACACAACTGGGCTGCAACGTTGTGACACAGCTGACACTGGACATAGCACAGGGAAGTGTAACCACACACACACTGCAGTCAAACTGGGTGGCTGCAACTTGCAAATCCTTCAGCCTAAAAGTTATAGGAAACTTTGCTGCAAGACTACAATAACAAGTTGAGTCTAAATGATAGCTAAGGGTACTATAAAAGTAGAAGATGAGCTGAAGAATAGCTTGTGCTGTAGTGTTACATACAGACAATGTATTCCATATGCAGGAGGAGGAAAACTAGGGAGGAGAGAAGAAACCTCGAAGCACAGTAGATCATTGAGAACTTCTGGAAAACATGTTAGCCTCTGACACTTCCCTGGAAATTAATATAAGATAGGGAAAGGGAAGACACAAAGAGAAAAGAATGTCAAATCCAACACTGGAAGAACAGTGTTCAAAATAAAGTCAAATTACGAAATGGAATTTTGTGATATACAAATTAAAAAAAATAAAGTGAAATTACCGATGAAGGAGTTCCTGAGACAGAAGAAACTTGTTACTGACAACAGTCCAAGCAAAGAAAAAGAATTAAATTAACTGTGCAAGCACAAAGGTAATACAGATTTGTATTAGGCAATGAAAGCAAATGTCAGGGCAGGAAGGTGTACACATTTATGTACCAAAGAACTATTTCACACATGTAATAATTACATAAACACAAAATCATCTACTATCAGCAAGTAAACGTGTGTGAACTGCTGTAAAGATTGTAGAGAGTGAACAGGTAGGAAGGTGGAGAACATCTGCATTTAAAGGACAATAAAAATCCCCTCAGCAAAGGAGAGGCACAGCTCCTGACCATGAAAAAAAATAGCAGAAAACTCAAATGAAAACAGCTAAATAAAGTACACAAAAGTGTACTACAAGTCAAACACCAGAACACATAGCAACTCTTCCTTCTTTTTCACCCTCTCTCTGCCTCTTTGAGTCAAAAAAAGCAGAAAGAATGTAAATCTTGCAGGGATGTACATATTTCGCTACTGAACAAGTGTCAAGTTGAGACAAATAAAAAGAAAGTAGGAAAAATATTTTGCAGGTAGGTACTTAAGAAACAAGTTAATTCATTTCGCTTCTTTTGTTTTGGATTCTTTTTTCTCCTCAGATCCGACCATCTGCAGCCTTAAAGGCAGGGGTCAATAATCCTCCGCTTGCCATCAGCAAAAAACATGCATGGCGTGCTTACAATACCAGCAGAGCCTTAAAAATAAAAGGCATGGTCTTTAGCCAAGTTTCTCTCTTGACTGAAGAGCTGCATAACTGAAGACATACTCAACAGAACAGTGGAGGGAGTGAACATTGTGGTAACTGTGAGAAAAGGGAAAACAGACAGTAACCTCGACTGAGGATGTCCAGGAAGAGACACGCTTCCACCCGTTCATCAGAAGAGCAGTAACTGTTACAGTGAGATGAGGAAAAAAAAAAAACAACCCATAACAAAAATGTTCCAGCAACACCATTAACACCAAGGCATTGGGCATGCACAGGAAGAGCTAGGAAAATTGTCACTAACAGCCACAATCTGATCCAAAACTGTCACTGCCAAATAAGATTATCAAGATTATTTGAGAGGCAACCTAGAGGACAAAGAAATCAGTATTCAGTAGGTTTTAAGTTATTTTCACATTAGACAACTCGAACAGGCAACAAGACCAAATAATATGACACTGAGACAGCTAAATACAGGAAGAAAGGTACATTCACCTCAGGAATCACACAGTTCAGAGTGCTTCACATTCTTTCACAAATATATTGGAAGAGTACAGGTGGTAGGTTCAGTGTTCAAGTATTAACACCAGAATTCTTTAACCCATAGAAAGATTGTAACGACTCAGACTGCTTAATGATTTTTATTTCTATAAATTTAACAGGATTTCCTTCTCTTCAACTTTAAGCAGCATGTGATATACCCTGAAAAGGCTGCAATAAAGAAAGCATTTTTCAAAACTTCATGAAAAACAAGGAGGAAGATGACTGCTGCAACTGGCTGTAAAGCACTAAGTAGAATACAAGAAGAAAAGACTAGAAATACTACCATATTTGTTAAAAACAAGCAACTAAAGCTTCAGAGAAACATACCTTTTATTTCAGAGTCAGTTTCTTAATGAGGAGCTGTTTGTGTGCATCCCCCTACCCACACTTTTTAAATAAGCAAGATAAAACAGATAAGCATCTCAGAAGGATCACTACTTTTTAAAAAGCATTAAAGTGTTCTACATGGGAAGCAAACAGTATGAGTACCCAGCAAAATACCTATCTAGAAATGACAGAAATATGGTGTTGGAAGGGTGGAAGAACTGAAGAGTCAATAGGCTGAAAAGCAATCAAAGAGTATTCCACTCTCACCACACAAGTATTTGGAAGAGAACAGAAAAAACAGTGCAAATATCCTGTGTCAGAATAAAACAGTGTCTGTAAGTGTCGTATATAAACATATATATATATAATCTGTAAAAAGATTAAAGATAAATGCAGAAGACAATAATAAAACCTGGGGGAAAAGTCATTCTGCCTTTTGTTTGCTACAGAAAAAACATCTAGACTGATCAACACTATTAGTGGCTATGGGCTATTTCAGTAGTTTTCCAGGACAGTTGTTTCGGAAAGCGGGAGAACTAAACTAGAATTCTGGAACCCTGAGAGCTGTTGAAAGGATTTTCTTGTTTCAAGCAGGTTTGTTTGACTTTCTGCATAACACACTGACCCTTAAACAAGAAAGGCATATCCAAGCAAAAGAACTGTATTTTTATAAGTTCAGTTGACATGAGAAAACGTTTATACTTTGCATAACAAGAATCTTATATACCACTGAGTACATCACCAAAATTCCACATAACCAAATGCAGGAAAACCTAGAAACAGTGAGAGGCACTCAAGATTACCAGTACCATGAAGATCAGAAGAATTTCAACTAGGATCTGAAAGTGTAAGAGATATGGGGCTCCCCCTCCTCAACACGAAGTACGGGTTTAGTATTCTATGGTTGCTACATGCATAAACAGGTGATGTGCTACAAGAGGTCGGCACAAAAGAATCTCCAAAAGCTAACAAAGAAAAATGAAGTAGGACTAGAGAATAGAACTCCATCAATTACAGTCATGAACTAAGGAAAAATGGAGAGCTGCTTCATGAAACATGAATACATGCAGTTTATTTTGCAGAAGAACTAGCACATTGAAACATTTTAAATGAATGGCTGGGATCAATAATACTGATGCACTGAAAGTTACAGGAGAGATCACTGTAGCCATCAGAAAGAGGTGGCACATGAAAGCCTTGAGACATTTACACTGTTCAGACAAGAAGCAGCAAGTTTAAAACATTTTATGCTGTTATATTGTGTGCTTAAATTTACCTTCTACCATTAAAACCCGAGCAAATTTTCACTTCTATTCCATCATTTTCAAGAGGAACTTGACAACTTGTGACCTTACATGGCCACTGACACAAAAATTAAAACTGGCATATTTTTCACAGCCAGTTAATATTTCAAAAACAAGTTTCTCTTTACACCAAACTTAAATTTTAGTGAAAATTAAGCTGCCGGAGTTTAAGAAAATGACTGGAAAACATTAACAAGCTCCATGCTTGTTAAGAGGTCTTCAATTCGGCAGCAGTGTGCAGGAGATGAGCAACAATAAACTATGCATTTGACAACTTCTTTCCTTTTCACTTGTAAGCAATTTATCTCCTTGTACCCGAGTAGGACAGTATGTACACAAAAATGCAACAATAACAACAGGGGAAAATTAGAAGACTGCAGCAAATTTTGTAACTGTTTCAAGAGTGAAAGTTCCTTTTAGTGAAGAAAAGTAGTATAAAGCACACCTGAAATACAGTAAGAAATTCAGATGCAAGATAATGTTTTCAGCTACATTAGAAACTGTTTGGTATAAAGACAGAACACCTACTCTGAATTATTTTTAAAAGTTAAAAAAATTATTCAGAAAAGGACTTCTTCCTAGAAATCTTCCATTATTGTTGCAGAATATTGGTCAAATAAGAAAAGCTAGTGATTTGGAAAACATCCTCATTTGAAAGCCACAGTGGCCCAGCATGTCACTTGATGATCATCACTGCTGCTTTCTAAAGAGCCTTTACAGGCAAAGGAAGAATCTAAGTGCCCTGTACTTTGAAAGAACATTTGGATTCTAAGACATTCATGTAGCTTTGAAGTGTTCATGTAAATTCTTGCTATCTCTACATTGATGTCTTCTTTTCAGCGAGTATCAGAGTCATAAGTCTAGTTAGTGCTCCTATCTATTTTCCCAATACAACACAGTGTGTATCCCACATCACTACTACTGAATCTAAAGAAGGAATCAAAATAAATCAGTCAAGACTAATCCGCATTCCTTCTAGACTGGTAGAAAAACTGGGTGGCCTAGAAGAAGAGTTGGAAAGGCCAATCAGAAACTGTTAAAAACAATGGATAAAGGAGATATATACGCTCAGGCTGCAAACATTCACATCTTATGGAAAACTGGGTTCAAATCTTCTCCCAAACTAAAAAATTAAATCCATTAAGTATTCATCATATTGATATTTTCATAAATAAGCTTCAAAAAAGATGGAAAGTTAAAACTTGTATACTCTGGCATATTTTACTTTCTTATCAGCTTCTTACATGAATCTATGGAATTGAACAGATCCACACTCTCAATTAGGCCTGATGCACACCTCCAGTTAGAGCAAATCCCAGATCTTCCAAAAACTCCCTTAAATTATAGTAACTTCAAGTTTCATTTTCAGTTCTTTGCTGCTACCACGATCCAGGCTTTGCATTGGTGCTAGTAACATTGATTATCTATCACACATTCCTACTTCTCCTAAACCCTTGTTGGTACCTCTCTTACTTCCTTTATTTATACAGTACTGTCCATCTGAAACTACAGTGTAATTTCACACCTGAAATTACAGGTGTTACACCACCTGCTAAACAACAATCCACGTAACTATTAATCAATTCTTGGTCAAAGTTTTCAGCAGTAGATACTGTTCCACTGATTGTTAAAACCATTCCACATAACTACTAATAATCAATTCTTGGTCAAAGTTTGCAGCAGCAGATACTGCTCCATCGCCTGCTAAAAACACTCCACATAACTGCTACTAATAAATTCTTAGTCTTAGTATTCAGCAGTAGATACTGTTATTTGATATATTACTAGAGGAAAATAAACAGAAGTTTAAGACCATGTTCTTCCCAAGTCTTGACATCCCCCAAGAAGCTGCTTTGAAGAACTTGAAAGGTTTTCAGTTTGCATGTTCTGTACTAGAACGTAAAAGTTGATTTATCATCTTCTGCCACAAATCTATATTGCACAGTTCCTAGACTTTTTATTAAGTTAACAGGAAGCAAAACTAAATGTATATATGTAAAGCATCTAACCACATTCTGTATCCCACACCACTACATCCTATCTAGTCTGTAACTACATCCAAGCACAGACTGATCTGATCTACATACATACAATTAAAGCAAAATTGTTTCATGCATTAAGATGACAGTGTCACATTTTAAGCAGAAACTCATATCTTCACATCATTAGGTGCACATACAAAAAAAAGTCAAATCAAAAATGCTCAAAAAAGGAAAAATCCAGACCCAATTAATAATTATTTGACCAGATAGAGAATATAATTCAGAATATAAATATGTGAATATTTAGAATATTTATTCAGAATATAAACATATAAAACTGTGGGAATACTCCTGATTTCTGCCTCTTCCCACTCCCTGATTTGCAATGGCAACTATGCAACGCCCACCCCCACAAGCATCCATCCCTCCGACTGCGGACACAAGGGAGCTTCAGAACGTGGAAAGATAACAACTACTTAATGAACTATAAAGTAAACAGACACACAGACATAGGCACATACACCCCCAGTCACGAAGAGCTCATCTCGGCGATAAAGACTCCCCCCATATTACAATAAAAGGTTGATCTCAGGATTCAAGCAGCCCCAAAGTGTTTTCCTCCAGATGGACACTCACCCAAGGCAGTTATTTCGAGGACAACGCACAGAAGATCCCCTCCAATGCCGCACAACCCCTCAACCCCTCAGCCCCTCACAGCGCCCAGCACCCGAGTCCCGCGAGGCCGGCCGGCCCGCCCGCCCGTCCGCTCCCCTCCGCGACTCCCCGCTGGCCAAGGCCTCACCCTAGCCCTGCCGCCTCGGGGGATGGTCGTTACCTCTTGGGCGCCGCCTGCTCCATGCCGTTGCCGGCCCCGCCGTCCGGAGCGGGAAGGCTCCTGGTCCCAGGACAGCACTGGGCCGGTAGCCGTTAAACTCCCTCACAACTTTCTGCCGAGAGTTCACTGGCCCTTTAAACGAGGCTCGCGCCCTCCCTCGGCCACCGCCACTCCCGACCTCTCTCAAGAAACCGCCACTACCGCTACCTACCCGGCTGCCGGCCCGGCCCACCCCCCGCGCCTCGCTCAGTGGCCACCATGCGACCCACCGAGAGCGCTGATTGGGCAGTGCGGGAATCACTCGGGCGAGGCCCCGCCCCACCACGGCAAGAGCGGGCGGCGGCGGGAGGGGAAGAACATGGAGGCGGCGGCGCTGCCGGAGGGATGCGAGGCGCCGCGCTCCCGGCACGCTCCGCGCGGCCGTGACCCGCGGGGCACGCCGGGAGCTGTAGTCCTCCCGGCGAACCGGCCCTGCCCGTTCCCGCAGGAGGCAAACCGGCCAGTGGAGAAACTGGAGACCCGGCGCCCTGAGGCAGTGCCGGGATGAACGGCAGACGTTCTGCCTTCACGTTCACCTCATCCCTCAACTCTTGCAGCTGGGCCTTGGTGTGGGGGCAGGCCTGGGGCAGAGCCGCTGCCTGAGGCGGGGGGCTGAGGGCGGCCCTTCCGTCCTGCCACCACTCCCGACCTTCATTGCCTCGGGGCGGTGCCCGGCGCCTTTCGTCAGCCTGTCTGCTCCAGCCAACGGGCAGCCCCTCTGACCTGCATCCAATCCCTCCTGGAAACACTTAAGTGTGTTCACGGACAGCTAGCTCACGGGCAGCGCAGAGAGGAAGCCTGAAGTTAGTCATGGCAGGATTTGGGGGCTGTGTGCCAACGCTGGCCTCGGTGACATGGCTCTGCTTTGAGGTGAATAACGCTGGCAGTTGGCTTTTTAATGCCAAAGCATACAAGTTACCCTTCAAAGCCGTAGGAAGCTATTACGTAATTAGTCAGGCAGCAGATTTTAGGCTGTCGGGTACTATAGGACAGTTACCTGCGATTTCTGCTCCGTATGACTTCTGACTTCCTGCTGTCTATGTAGTAGTTTAACTGACAAAGCATCCAAGTAGATCCAGCCAATTCAAGAAAAGCTTAAATGTTTAAGCTAATTTCTGTGTCCTTTCCTGAAAGCAGCTTTATTTGCCTAGCTGATGGAAGCTCAAGGTAGTAAAACACTTAAAACAGGATCCATACAAATATTTTTAGATGTAGTGCACCTGCTTTAAAAAAACCCCTGCATTCCATATCTAATTTCATCTGATACACATCAGCAAGGGAATTTTGTATGAACGAAGTTGAGCAAGTCCTCTACTTCATCTGAGTCAATCCAGTCCAGTTGACTCACCGTGGTCAGGACAAATGCACAAGGGCAATATCAAATGAACCCATAAAACAAATCACACACCACCATGTGACCTTTGGGGTTTCTTTGTTTTTCTGAGTCATGGAAAAACTTCAGTAGAACATCTTCCTTTGCACAACAGATTATGCAGAACTCTTCAAGTAGCATCCCACAAGCCAGAGTGGCTCACCAGCAGAAATGCCAGATGTGTCCACACCACAGACAACTGCTTGTAGGAGATGCCAAAGAAAACACACCAGGAGAAGGAGCCAGCAATACTCAGATGCAGTGTGGAGCAAATGCATTAGAAAATGGTGGGGTGGAGCACCCCAAGACTTCGCATGTCCCAGTACTAGGACAAGTGAACTCAGACAAACAGGTGTCATGTCTTTACAGGGTATTTGGCTATACCTACTGACCAATTTTTACTTATATTTCACCAATTCCACCCAATGAAGGGATACCTGACATCCCTATTTGGCTGTGATACTCGTGGAGTGTAGAGACTGTCTTTCCATCCTTTAACCCAAATCATTAAGGATTGTCCAGGCTATTTCAGAGAAGGCAAGCTTTTTCCAGCTCTACCTCTCAAGTCAAAACTGCAATAAAATACACATTCAAAGACGGAAAAGCAGTTTTAGAAGAAATAGAAGTTGTAATGGCAAGACAAAGAAAAGGAGCCAAGAATTGCCCCCTTTCCCCATTCACACACATTCTTCTTTCTCTGGAAAATGCTATGCTAAATAGCCTAATCTGCTGCTCTTCCTTCTCCCCCTTCAGTAGTTTACAAGAATAAGTCTAAAGAAAATTGGTCCAAGAATAGCAGGTATAGACATTCTCTCTCCTCATTCAAAAAAATTTAATACTGCAGTCCCCACTCCCAGAAAATATCCTGACCATTCAGTCAGGAAGGGGGCAGGAATGCCCTTTGTCTTTGACACTGAAGAAGAAAGAGTGTGGAATAAACCCAAGAAGCCAGAAACAGGGAAAAAAAAAGAAAAACAGAAAAAAACAGAATAGCTAGGTTACCTTGCTTTATAACCTATTAAGACAGAGCCAAAGAGTATGGACTAATTCCATGCCTTTGTCACAGAAATTTCAGATTTGCCTTACTCAACTGTTAGAACGCTTTCAAGTACTTTTATGCTGAACATAAAATATCAATAAGAAGATAACATACATACCATAGTATACTTTTATGATTGCTTTATTAATCTCTTATCATTGCAAATGGTATATTCAGTCAATGACATTGGAATAAATAACACCATCTCACCTTTACCCTGCACCAGGAGTTTGTGATCCATGCTTTGAAATACAGCGCTTGTTTGTTATTCATTGCAGTGCTGTAAGTAGCCACCAGCAAAGAAGGAACTTGAAAGGAAAAACAAACTCCTCTGTTCTACTGCCTCATTTAGGCTTTCCAGTCAAGTGAAGTCTAGATTTTCTGGAGGCATGAATATACTATTGCTGCTGTCTAGACAATATGGAGATGAGGAAGTTGCAGACAATCTATCTGGGTATTCCCATGATTTCTTCCAACAGTGGAACTATATAGTGCTGCTAAGAGGGCAAGTGAGTATGAAAGGGCTTAATGTAGCCCAGTCTTAAAAATGTAGGAGAAAACTAACTGAATTACTGTTTTACTTCTAAAATATTTCATCCACTTCACCACTTACTAGCCTGCATTAGGACTCTCTTCTATGCAGAGCTGGCATCAACTTCAAATACATCTCCTTGGACCAAAGGATAGATGAAAACCATACTTAGTTTTTGAGTACTATAATTATTTTATATTATAATGTAGTTTGTAAACAGATAAAATAATGTATATTATACTTGCTTATACTACAGTGGAATCAGGAATCATGATGGCATGAACAACTATTAAGTGCTGTATAACCACAAACTAGGACAGTCCCCAAGCCCCTGAACATATGAAACAAAAAGTTCCAAGATGTCAGTGCCACCTCGGTTGCATATAATTCAGAATAAACCTGAGAAGGATAAAAATTACTTGAGAAGCTCCTGTCTGAGTTTCTAACAGGTATTACCAATGAAAAATATTTAAATTCCAAATATATACTTCAAAGTCATTCATAAACAAAATGCAAATAGATTATATATGTTATAGTAAGGACGTTATCTACTCCCTTTGGTAGCAAATAAAAGCAGCCTTTACTTTAGAAGGTATTCATTCAATCAGGCTTATTCATACAACATGCATTGGAACTAATATATGGTGCTACTTGAAAACGGCAGAAGTAATAATACATGTTTTCCATGTGCCACAAACACACTCTCCAGACAAAATACCCCTGGCCCTTCATCATGTCTGTGGTGCTTTTTGCAGCTTGTCTCTATTCCCTCTGTGCTTTCTGCCCTCTCACCACAGCACCCCCCTGAGTTCTTGCACAGGGTCCTCTGCACTATCTCCCTCAGTGTCCCTGGCGTCATTCCACACCCCCTTGGCATGCCAAAACCCGCAATATCCTTGCTGCCTGCATGGACTCCCAAGCATGCACCCAGCTCTGCACTCTGTTTAACTTTTCCATGTCACTTTACAAAGCCTTAACCCACCCCAGTGTTACCCCTCAAAATTATGAGTACATTGTGTTGGCATCACAGCCTGCTGTTTGGCTTGCAGGAGAAAATATTTAGCTCACAGGAGATGGCTGCGGGTCTGTCCACAGCACGGTCCCAAACTCAGCTTCTAGGGGTAGATCCTTCTCTACCCATCACCTATGAATTTTAGTAAAAACCAAAGCTCACTACAATTACAGGCCTCCAGCTTTTCATGAAGAATGAATAATACTGGCCCTCAAAGTCACAAATGGTTGTGGAGGGGAGAAAGGCAAGGAAGGGCAGGCAAACATAGAGACAGAATGAATGCAGGAGCCTCATTTCCTTAGAAACTGATTCATAAATTCTGTAGACAAATAGTCAACAACAACATGTTTGCATGTCTCTCCCTGAGCCTGCCTGATAGTGATCTGGTATGCTGAAAGTTAAAGAAAAGGCCTTGAAAGAAATACCAGCTTGTTTATACAGAAGATAAGGAAAACAGACTTCTGCCTCTATTTTTTTCCTACCTCTCATGTCTAATGTGAAGTAACCTTGAAGGCTTATCTAAGAATTTGTTATATATTTTCCTAACCCTGTCAATCATAAAATAGTTACAAATAAAATCTAAAAGAACAGCATATTCTGAAATTTGGACTAGAATTTAGATATTTTTTTTTAATAAAACAAGCTTAGGAATAAAAAACATTTTTAATGTTTTTTTTTTCACAACTTAATGATTAATCAATAGCAGATGAAAGGAAATTTACTTTTTTGCAGGTCCGGCAAAAGAAAAAGGCAGAAAATTAAGAGTTAGGAAATACAGGTTTGGATTCTGCCATCCATAGCCCTGCTATTAAAGTGAATGTGATTCACCAAATTCCTACTTTACATTATAAAAAGTAGTAAAAGCTTGCAATAGTGGAATATTAACCGCACTGCTGCAATTTCTCTCACTACCTAGTATGCATCATTTTGGTATCCAAAGTATTATTACTAGACCTAAAGACAGAAAAGGATTTTTCTGTTGACTAACCATTTACTAACAGTCTTAGTAACAGGCCATATGTAGGCTTAATGTTTGCTGTTTTTTCCTATTTTAGCCCTTTATTATAAAAATAAATCATGGATACGGAGTTGATATTTACAGTTAACCACAGAAGGTATTCCTGCCTGTACTACCGCTACACTGACTGTGCTCATGGGATCTATGGATCACCATCAACTGGGAAAAAAAACAAAATCTTATTTAGGTTTTTAAAATAATTACTGTTGTGGTTATACTCTCGATTTCATTCTGCACAAAAATATTATGCCACTTTCTGGGGACAACCATCTATTCTCCAAGCTGTGAAGTGTGCTCACACTCTGGAGAATAAATAAGTAACATTTAACTAGCAAGGACTGATGCTTGTCATAAGAATGAGTGGATCATCATTACTATACAAAGCATGTGAAGCTGCCTAAATATGTGCAGGTTGATGCTCCAGATTTCCACCACCATGGAGGCTACATTGTCTCCCATTTTCCTTTAGCTCTTCAGATGAGATTTTGAGGAATACACAACAGAAATGTTTAGAAAATAAAAATGTTTTAGGCTATTTTGGATTTTTTTTTAGGGACAATGTTTTGAAGAGGCTACTAAAACCCATTCTTTCAGCTCTAAAGAAGGGAAGTTTCCTTCCCCTTGTAGTCTCTTCACAGAAGTGTTCAAAGAGAAGTCTAAAAAGTTGGGATGCACAAGCAGAGAATAACAGATCACAGATAAGGAGAAACCCTTGCAACTGCAAAGCGCATTGTAAATATTGAACACTGCAAAAGCAGTGCCATAAACCCCCTTATTATTTACTTCTGACTTGCACCTGCAGCTTGCTTCATTGATGCTATGCTTTAAAATCCAGAAACTGCAGAATTTTAGTTTCTGATTTTTTTTCCCAATCAAGATGTGCCAGAATATCATAATTCAAGTCCAAATAAGCTACTTGTTTATGTAGTCACACTTAAACAAAAAGTCTGAGAAAGTCCTAAATGCAGCTCTAGTCCTAGAACTTTTCAAAAAATGTTCCGTAGCCTAGCAGTCATTTCATGACTTACTCACAGTAATGGTTCTGATTACAAGATAAGATCCCGTGGAAAGTAGAAATATATCCAAAATGAGAAGATTAGAATTTGTATTTACATTCCCATTTTGCTCTTAAAAGCAGCAGGAAGCCTTCCCTACGGCAGCCCGTGTACTAAAGAAACAGAAAAGCAGCAAATAATAAAGTTTCACGGAACTGGCTTTATAGGGTGCACTGATCTGAGCCTCTTCTAATCAAGTTCAGTTTGGTTCAATAGGGGACAGTTTTATGGCATCCTTGCTGCTCGCCAGAATGAGTACTTACACTGCCACTGCTACTGAGCAAGGGAACTTGCTGCTGAAAACAAAACTTCGAAGTGACTGAATTTACATAGGTCAGGCTATAAAAACACCAACAAAACATAAAGCATGTTACCATCTAGAAAGCTTGTGAATATCACTAGATTTGAGACCTAAGCCTTTTTTGCTACTTCTTCACTGAAAATGGATTTTCTTAGTTGCAAACAGAAAACCAGCAGAAAAATAATGGATTTCTTTAATAGTAAGAAAAAAAAATTAAATGTTTATCAACAGCCATTAACACTGCTCATTTTTACCCAGGATGGGTTTAGCAAAACTAAAATATTCTTGTGGTATCTTTTACTCTGCAGAGCAGAGGAAAATAGAGCAATTCCATATGCTAGGAGCTTTCTTAATGGAAACAGTTAATTTACCACATGAGAAATATCACATGCATACCACTTCCACCTAAAATGAATCACTCCTTCCAGTTGAGAAAACTGAGGTCTTTTATCTTCCTCAGGGTGGAGTCCATCTCCTCCCATAGATCCCCACAGAGTAAAACTGCTAATCATTTTAAGATTTAAAGACACTACTTCTTTTGTGTTCATATATCACATTTCAATGTCTTCTAAACAAGAGCGAGCTTAATGTTTTTGTGTAGCCTTGAACTGGCCAGTACACAACTTTTATTGCTTCATCCTTGAGCTCTTCTGTAGTTCCATGATCTAATTTGTTGCACTGGTGGCATTAAGCAGCTCTTACCGGATTAACAGAGCACTGTATAAATTCCTTAAAGCTAATTTTAAAATCCATGTGCTAATTTGAATAGTAGGTAAAGCAATGAATAACTGAAACAGAAGAAGACAGCCAAAAGGTGTGTTTTAATACACACTGCGGCTCTCCTTCCGCAAGATTAATAGATAGTAAATCCTTGCTCTGTGCAGTTCAAACTAGGCAGAATGTCTCTAGGACCAGATCCAAAATCTGTTAACATCAACAGAGTCTTTCTTTCAAATATACTACTTTGAGGATCAGTTCTCAAAGGGGAGCTCTGTTGAATCTGCTCATGGGAATGTGAATATAAATGCAGATTTTTGCTTGACTGGTGTTTCCATCCTTGGCTCAATTCATCTCCCAAGAGGATGGAGAAAAGGTCAAAATCGGAGGCAAATCACAATAGACACTACCATTTCTTTGACATAACCTCTTAATAATATACCATAGGTTCATTTTATTAGAAACAATACAGTCTGAAATGAAAAACAGTGTAGAAGGGGTCCCCTTATTGTGGGATAGATACCAAGCTTCTGAAATTTCAGACACTGGGAAAATCCGCTGTTCAGAGATGTGGCAAACTTATGTAACATTGTAGAATATGCTTTGCATATTAATATATAATGCATTATAATATCAACTTATAATATCTGTTGCACATTTTACAGTATGCAATGGCATAGCAGTTTTAAGTGAGAAAGTGTGTAGGAAGATTAAAGTTGACCAACTGTGTTAGAATACCCTCAAATATGGAACATACCATAAACACAAATGCTTATTCCTATGCTGTGTTACTGGCATTTATTGTGACCTTTCAAAAACAAGTACCTCATTTTGATGGGTGTGGGATACTCAACAGCTCTTAATCAAATGCCTCAAAAGCAGACTGCAAAACCGTGTTGTGAAGTATATTGAATTAGGCACCATGAGACCAGTTTTTGGCACCTGTACTTGAAATAAGTAGGGAGGAGAAAAAGGCATGCTGAACCAATATTATCCATTATTTTCCAGGAATTCAGCAATTTCTTGGAGAGATTAAATTTACTGCAGCTTTGAAATAACAGGGTTACTGCACATTCTGAATGACTGTGTGTCTCTGCAGGACTGGATAACAGCTAGCACAGGGATCTCAGGGGATTTTATTGTAGTTAACCCATTCTCCTGTTCTGCTCCTACTTTTACATGCAAAAGAAAATGTTTGTGCTTAATCCAATATTTATAGCTATCAGTAATAGTCAGTTCCTTTTTGGTTTTACTGTACCAGCATGTACAAGAAATGCATAAAACCATATATATTATTGCTACTGCCTCGCAAGATGTTGTCTATATTATAAAGCTGGCTCTCTAATAGAAGGCAGCTAAAGACCTCTGCACTTAAATCTGCCAAAGCTGATACAGCAATCACAAACATGTGTTGTTGCACTTCTTGTAGCTCATCTCCACATGGTGCAGCTGTTGTGCTGGCTAAAGAAAATGCAGGCCCAGGGGAAAGAAATTTAATTCAGCTGGGGTGACTTCCACTAAAAAAAAAAACAACCTTGTTTTAAGGAGAACAGGTGTCTTACAGTAACGGGGATTGTTTGGGAGGTTTTCCCCAAACTGGCTTTGCTTCTAGGAAGTCTGTTTTAAAGCAGTGTGCTTGTGGTAATGACTTCTTGCAGTCTAACTTTTAAACAATGCCTCTCAGAAATGCAATGGATTCCAGAAATTCTGGTTTTGTTTGTTTGTCTTAGTTCTAGGACAGGAAGGCCAGCACAGGACCTTACTGTGCCAGTTAGAAGCTGAAGGGAGCTTCATTGCTGTTACCTGGATTACTCAGCCTTAGAAAAGTTTGTTTCATCAACAAATACCTGTGTCAAGGTAGAGGTGCAGCTGCTTTGAGTTACCAATGGTCACCTCCAGAGCTGTGCCACTTTATACCTATGTGTCTATTGTTTTAAGTTCAGTTTTAGACTAATATGCTCTTGCTTACTTGAGATGGAGTCCAACAAAGCAATATGAAGTGTATGACTTCCTTTTTTTTCCAGAAAGGCATTTACCTCGTGTACCTTCTCTAGTTTCCACACGTGTTCCTGTCTCACTTCTTCCTGCATCCTCTTGTCTCTCAGAGTGGAAAGTGTTCGACTGATGCTAACCAGCTGACTCAGCAGATATCCCATTGTGGTCAGTAGCACTCTGGCAGCAGGATCCCGGGAAGATGGGAAACACTTTTTTCCCAGCAGGCTTTCAGGAGCTCTCTCTCTCACAGCTGGGTGAACTAGCCCCTTGGATAGATGTAGCAGCAGCCAGCAGATCCTTATCTTCCTGTTGTCAAATGTCTTTCCAAAATAAGGCTACTCCAAAGGGCAGTCTCTTGATCTGTTGGTGTCTTCATACTTCAGTTTTCTGCTTTGGGACTTTTTTTCCATCTGCTGCAAGGTCAGAATTCCTGCTCTTTGGAGGAAATAGAAGTTCAAACAATGGATGATTTTTCCAGGCATATCCCACTCCTACAGTTTGGTCTTCTGTAGGATGTATAGGAGCTGCTCTTGGCTCTTCATTCTCAGGTCTTAACTAAATAAATGTTATGATGACAAACTTATGTTTTTCTTTTTACGGGCTTAAGCTTGTTAGTTCTCAACATCAATCTTTAATGCTACATGTTGTGTCCTCAGAGTGCAGACTTCGGGTGGTTTTTTAGGCTTCTTCTCAAGTTTCTAAATTGGAAACCTACTACTCCTACTGAATTCCTCCTTTTGAATAAAATCCAGGATTCACTGAGGTCAACAGTAAAATTTATGAGATTTTTGTCCTCTGTGTAAGTCTGCACTGAAAGGCCTGCAACAAATCTTGCATTTTTGTAGACTTCCCTTTACTGAAGAAAAGAAAATTATTCTGCCCTTCCTACTTTTCTCAGCAGGAATTGTGACAAAGCTCCTAAATCTCACTGATTA